>JAAWXA010000005.1:10792187-11130201 GCA_038090715.1 Florisuga fusca | reverse complement strand
CATCTCAGAACGAGGCGTGGGGCGAGAGCGGACCCGTGGTCGGGGAGGCGGGAGGAGGTGGCGGCGCCTGATCCCGGGCGGCTGTCAGCTCTCCCCGCATGAGGGACAGAGAGATTCCCCCGCCCCCCACCCCGGCTTCGCTCCCTGATGGTGCCAGACAGGGGCTCCCCCCGTCTACTGAAAGTAGATGCTGAGGAGAAGAACGAGGAGGACGGTGCCTCAGCTCGGCCGGTAGCCGGTGCCCGAGGGCGGGTGATGGCTCAGGGCTGCTGCGCTGAGGAGACCGGGCCGGGCGGTTCTGGACCGCCCGCCCGCATCCCCTGTCAGCGCGGTGTGGGGAGGGGTGCGGGAAGCACACCCTCATCTCTAGCGCTTTCCTTTTCTCTGTTTTTCTTAACCATTATGAAAGAGGAATCTGCCCCCCCTCTCCTGTGACTTTTCTTGGGATTCCTTTCCTCTGATTCAATATTCCTCCGTGTGCAATTGAAACAGCGGAACGGTGCATCTTCTCTTTGTTTGCTGAAGTTGGCATATTTGTTTCAAAGAAAAGAGTTGTCGAGACAGAACACCCCCAAACGATAATAATCCTTCCTCTGTCTCATTCGCCAGATGGTAAAATAACGCTCTTTCTTTAGGAGTAACCCCTGGTCCCAAGAGTATTTTAAAAGATTTTTCTCTTTTCTACTGACTCAGTCATCATTTTGCCACATGATCTTTCTTGCGATGAGTGCTGCTTCCTGTGTGTGTCTGTAAAGAAGTGGGATACATTTACTGTGGATTTTTGTTTGTTTGGTTTGTTTGGTTTGGTTTTGTTTTCCTAATCTTTTGTTTATTTTTCTAGTTTTCTGTTGCAGAGTTTCTATTTCAGGGGTAATACACTTAAATGCAATACATGCAGTTACTTCATTTGAAGATCCTCATGCATTTCAAGGCTGTAAGCTGGTGCACCTCCATTGTTTTCAGTGCAAGCCTGGACCTTTTCTATTCAGCTATGCTTTAGTATGATGGAGTAAGGGTGGCATAACTACTTCAATGACACAACCATCCCAAAAAAGAGGGAAGACATGTGATTTTGTGATTTGTACTTTTAGTGTGAGGAAAGCTTTTTTTTTTTTTAAATTTTTATTTGTATTAGTTTTGCAGATATGGTCCTATCACTCCTGATTTACTTCAGTGCATGCAGAAGAGAAAACAAACCCTTTTTCTTTAAGTGTGCCTCTCCACTAGTTATGAAGGTTATAATAGCAGTATTTACTACTCTGTAGAATTACTTGAAGGCTATAAAAACTGAAGTAAAGTGTGAATAGCCACCATAATCTACAGAGAAATACGCATAAAGTCTTTTAGAAAAAGATTTGTATTTTATGAAAGAACTATCAGGTGATATAACAACTTAAAAATTACTTCAGTGCATAGTTTTTACCACACTACTTAAGTGTTTTATAATAATGTCCCACTGTAATATCCATATTTCAGGCACTGAGAACTGTTGGTATGGCAAAATGCTTTTATTCTAATTTATTTTTATTTAAAAATAAAAGTTGTGGATTAGATTCAAGAAGTAATAGTGTAGACATGAACTTAAAGCTTAGGTACTTTCCATGGTGTCAGGGGTGGTAGTGTTCAGTTCATATCTGTAGTATTTGTCACTACAGAAGGTTTTAGATCTCTTTCTAACATCTCAGAGGTGATGAGTATAAAGCATGCAATACAAAACTGCATTTCTGGACACTACTGTCATTAAGTAAGATTTATTTTACCTTGCATATATTTAGGAAGAGGAGAAAGAAGTATTACTGACTATGGGTAACGTTTAGATTAAATAGTACAAAACCCAAAGCCCTTTTAATGCTAATCTGTAGCATTTCAGAAGTACAAGTGATTTATAAGACTTAAGGAATGTGTGCATGTGTTTCAAAAAACAAAATTGTTCAACTTAGTTATATTCTGGTCATGTCAGAATAGGACCTGGTACTGTTCAGCCTTAATTTTAGGATTAAACTTTAGATATCATCTGAGAAAGAGATACCTTAGAAAACACAGAGGCCAACACCTTTTACAAGGTACATGTACCGTGTAGTTTTTCTTTGGTACAAGGTGACTTGAAGTAAAAAGCCAAATTCCTGGAAACGTATTCATACCAAAGATTTGGTTCTTTTTCTAAAGAAAAATTCAATGTTTAGTGACCTCAAAGCACAGTTTCTGGATTTGTTAGAACTATTGTCTTCTCTAACTTTTACCTTATCTCATGTTTACATCATGTTGGGATAAAGAATTACAAGGTGAAGAGAAAAATGGTTATTGTATGACAGCCAATAAATGTGTTAAATGAATTAACTTCAAGAAGATTAGTTTCTTATTTTCAGTGCTCTTTATCAATTGGAAGAATTTGGCATAAAAATGACAATATCAGTTTTCAGTTATGTTTTGATCCATGAAGATGTTTATTTCTGTCTGACAGCTTTTATATTTTATAATATACACATTTCACTGTTGAATCTGGTAATCCCAAGAACAGTCTGCAATTAGTTTTCTATCATTTAATGATAACCTCATTCTTAAACATCAATATTTATAATTATGTGTAATACAGGACTATGGAAATAATCACCAAGACAGGAAGCTAGATGGCAACAGGTCAGAAAAACTATTAGCTGCATGGTTTCCTTGAACTTCTGAAGGTGGATTCTGCTTCTGAAAGCCAAAGGAATTTCATCTAAGGAGAACAATATCTTTTAATTTTGCACAAGGAGAACAGTATGGCCAAAATCTCCTGCTGTGATCTTTCATTGTTTTGCTCTTCCTGACTAAAGCATTGTTATATGCCATTTCCAAAGTTTTCAGAACTGTTGTCAAAGCGAAGAACTCAGCAATATGTGTCTATCTTTTTGTGCATTAATCTGTCATTAAGACTATTAGGAGCTATGTATACACCAGGAGGATAAATCATAAGAATACATGAATCATTTGGATTGCAGACATAATTCTTCCTAGTGTCACTAGAAGTCTCAGGTGTTGGCCTTGTCTGTACTAGAAAATTAAACCAGCTGCCAGAGAGAGTGACTGTACTAGTCTTGTAGCCACCATGCCGTGAAATACTGCAACAAGAAGATACTTGGAAAAAAAACAAATTAGAAAAATATTAAATTCTGGAAGTGGTAAATTGGTAACGAATTGCAGTGAGATTTAGCTGTGTGAATCCAATTGATGTTAATACATTTCACACAGTGAAAACTTATGTGGTGCTTTGAAAACTTGTTTCTGAGTGACTACCACTGCAGGATAATTTTGTTTCAATATTTACAGCAAGCGGAAATTTTTGGTACCTAGAAGTATACAGATATATAAGCACTAAGAACAGAGATCATGAATGAGATTTTCAAAGTGGTGAAAGGAAGATTTAGGGAAAACACCTGGTTAAGTCTTTTTCATTGATTCAACAATCTCATTTCATGTGTTTATCCTTGGATCTTCCTGCACTGTGCTCATTGTATATGTCTTGATTTGTATGTTTTATCCAGTATAGTTAGTGCAAAATAGCCCATTCCCTATTTAACCTGTTACTTTCCTCATAACTTTAGGTGTCAGCAGATCACAGTGGGATAGGGTTCCAGTGGAAACACAGCTTCTTCATATTGTTTTGACTAGTGATTGTTGGGGAGTGCAGTTGGCCATTTTTACAGGCTAGTTACTCTCAATATTCAGAAGATTTATGCTTGTGATTGTGACTAATTATACTGATGTATGTAAATCCTCACCCTTGGAAATGAGACTATATCCATTAGACTGAACAATAATGTCTCATCATTTGTTACTGTACAGAGTGGAATTCCAGCAATTTTGTGGGAAAGTGATACATGCCATGCATAGATTTTAATCTCATTTTAAAATATTTTATAAAGCTGGAAACTCTAAGTTATGATTTTGGCTCTCTGTGCTTGTATGTTAGAACTGACAGATAACAGTTATTCAGTTAACAGCTCAGGGATTCAAGGGATTTGATAAATCTGAGAAAGTAAAATCTCTGAACCGGTAAATTGCTGCATCTTTTTTATGTTGGCAAAAGAATCACTGGCCCATTGATCTGGAGATGAAGCATCTGTCTGCTGAGAAAGGAGGAGAAAGTATGAGGGGGTGCCTTTTGTACTAGTACGGGTGAAGAACGATTGGGATCTTAGCCCCAAACAATGTGTTGGTTGCAGGATGACCCTTTCTGTTTGGCAGCTGTAGTGGGAATGGTGTTTGCTTAGAGAACTCAAACAGCACCCCAAAAACAAGGAACCACTGGTGATGGCTCTGTCCCAGGAGCTGATACACTTGTATGGGTGTATAATTGCATTTAACATTAAGTAGAACTACTTAAGTTAGATCTTTGCAATCCAAAGACTGTATGAGGCTACATCATTTTTAGGATCTCTCTCATCAGGGACAAAAGACTAACAACGAGCAATATGTTTTTCACCTTGTGTTTTTGGTTTATTTTACAAAACTGTTGAGAGATGCCTCTTACATTCCCAGTGCATCAGCACTGTAGTTTAGGTACCCCATGCACCAGAAATTCAGCCTTAGCAGTGAAATCCCCTCCTGCCAAAGCTGTGCATCTTTTGGTTTAGTGATCCAAAGTTGGGAATTCAAAGCTTGAGGAACCCTAAACTTTCAGATGTCTCTGAAACTTTTGAACTGGGTGAATTTCTTAAAGAAGCCCTGCAGCTCTTGCTTAGTTTTAGGCTCTACAGTTCTTCAGTTTTTGATGGTAAATTGTCACATAAAAATGTAATTAATGTTTTTACAATGATGAAATTAAAGAGTTAAGATTTGAATGATAATAATGACAATTATGTCACTGAAAAATGGGAATTACATACCTATTCTTCCTGTCTACCAGAGCAGCAAGTTTTGGAAATTTTAAGAATATTGGAATATGCTTTTATTTCAAGATACATTCAAGATGTCTGCCAAGACACAGTTCTTGAAACTAGGAAACAAAAATCGTGTTTTTGGAATTAATTGAAATCCAGGAGGATAGTACTGATGGACCCAAATGGAATTTGGGTAGGATTTGCAGAACTTGAATACACACCAGGTTTATGCTTACAGATCATATGGGATCAACTGCACTTGCAGCTGATTAGGTGGTGTTTAAATCTTGCAGATTTTGTGAGGTTTGGTTCTGAAATAAAAATTTGTAAGGCTAGTTAATCTTAGGTCATGTTTTCAATCTGTATGCATCTGACATGCATCAATGTAAAGTGGATCCTATTAGTTCTAGGGCCAATTTGGCAAGTTGACAAATAAGGATCTTTAATTTTTCAGGTAAAGCTGTTAAATTTTGGCTTCTCTCTGATATCTAGATTACTTTTTCACATAAATTAAATTAACTTAATTGATTATGTGAGCAAAGAGAGAATCAAACCAGTTGTACAGATCACTGACCCTGGTACTGCACAAGTGACTGGAGGTTTTGCACTTCATTTGAATAAGACTGGAATCAATTCACATGTTAAGTAACTGATATTGGTAAAATGGTCTCTTCTTGGATGTGCTCAGTGAAAAGAAGAGAGGCACTAGACCCAGGATGCAACAAGAGGGAAATTCTGGTTAAAATTTAGGAAAAATATCACTGAGAGAGCAGTTATAGACTGGGCCATTTTTTTCCAGAGGAGTTGTAGAAACTCCACCCTTGAACAAATTCAGACAGCAGCTGAACATATTTCTGGAAGACCTGATCTAAGTGAAGTGTATCCAATGTTGAATTTGGCCTTGCAATGAGTAGAAGTTTTACCAGATGACCTTCAGAAGTTCCTTTCAGCTTCTGCTATCCCATGATAATTATATGATCTTACGAGAGCTTAATTAAGAAAGGCCTTCAGTTCTTTATTAGGAGGGCATTTCAAATGCACGGTAACCTGGGTTGTTTTGAAATAATAGGTATTTTAATTTATTGTGGACAGAATACTGTAGAAATGGGCTCGAAATAGGAATAACAATCCTAACATTCAGTTGTATCTCCTGGTACCAAACTTTAGTGTTAAATTAAATGCAGTGTACCTGTGATGGCCTTGCCATTTATTGTTTCACAAAGAATAATTCTGCGATACAATATTGTATGTCATATCTGTTGAACTCGTTAGTATTGAAGCAAAATATATTTTATTCCTTCCGTTCTGTGATTAATTGCTAAGCAAGACTGCAGTCATTTTGAGGCAAAGAGTGTGTTATTTCTAACTGTGCAGGGAAATGAACTGCACATTTTTGGTTCTAGATGAGTAATATAAAGGAGCAGTTACAGGTGACTGGGTGATACAAGAGGCAGAAAGTATGATACAGAGTTTTTCACCTCTAGGTCATATTTTGAAATTGACTGCAAGCTAGATGAGGATAAAGGTCGTTATGGTTTATATGAAATATTAGTGGTCCTAACATAGTCAGTGTAAAAATATCATCTCCATATTAGCCCTAATTTCCACCTTGTATATTATGCAAGGAGGGTCAAGGTGGGTGGCCACAGTAATATGAAGACCAAAGCAACCTTCAGCCCATTTTTTTCTCCAGGTCAACTTTTCAGTGGTGCTAGCAGGACAGCATAGTGAAGTTTGCACTGCCTTTGCTCATACTGGACATAGTATCTTTGCTAGAGTATAAGCTTTATGATTGATTTTATGCAGACTTCATCTTTTCCACTGTTTAAAAAAGGCCCCACATTGGGCACCAATGAATCTGTCAGCTTGAGCCAATAACTAGGTGACAGATGCTGTCTGTTATTCCCCCACTACCCTCCCAGGGGAGGAGAAAAAGGGAAATAAGAGAGACACCTTAGGTTGGGAAAAAAAAAAAATAGTGTAGGTTTAATGAATTAGTAATAAAGACAGTGAATTACAAATATATATGCAAATTTGGAACCCATGCTCCTCAGTTATTACCTTCCAGCCAAAAAAGTCCCACACTGGACTCAGCAGCAGAGGGGGGTGCCCAAGTCCAGGGTCTCAGTGACAGTCCCCAAGAGCCTTGGGCAGCCAAGCCAGGAGGAGGCGGCTTGTCCCCATGAACAGTGCTCCTCTCAGTGTGGCAACAAGATGCAGCAGCAGAGAGAGCCATGGCAAACAAACAGACCCCCAGCCAGCCAGCCAGCACACCAAGCCAGAGAGGCCATGAGAAGAGGGCTTCCTGAGGCACCATTTATACTGAACACCATGGTTTGGATCATACACTGCTACACTTAGCGAGACGTGAGACCTGCAGTTCCTTGGCAAAGCAGCAGTGCCAGCAGCATCTCACAGGTTTTAGGATGGATGTCATAGGGGGTTTTTTGTGTGTGTGTGTGGTTTTTTTCCTTGGTTGTTGGGTTTTTTTTTTTTTCTTTGGTAGGGATGCACGAGGCTGATAAGGATTTGCGAGCCTACTAATTTCCACTGTGGCCTCTGCTGAGCTTTAGCTGCACACTTATAAACACACTTATAAGCTCACACAAGATTCCAGGAGCTGCAGACAGGGTAGTGAAGCTGCAGCATCCCCAGAACAGCACAGAGTATTCAAGGCTCAACCAAAGGCAAAAACTAAAGTTGGATATGGAANGGATGGATGTCATAGGGGGTTTTTTGGTGTGTGTGTGGTTTTTTTCCTTGGTTGTTGGGGTTTTTTTTTCTTGTTGTTTTTGTTTTTTTGGTTTTTGTTTTTTCCCATATGCAACCACCAAAATCTTTGTAATCTCACTGCGGGTCTGTGTCTTTGGCAAGTCTGTAAAATACAGGGGTAAGCTGGATTTAATCACTGTTCTCTCATCTCCAGAACATGCGTGGTGCTTAAGACTCTTGTAATAAAAAGGTAGTAAAAGATTTTATTTTAGCCTTTTTACTTTTTACTATACTTCCTTATCATCTTGTCTTTCCTCAAACACATACCTTGCATGTAATCTCAGCTCAGATGGATTTTTTTAATGCTGTGGTGATGTGGGACTTGTTCTTACAAGTTGCTGAATGCCCTCCAGCTCTCATTAAAGTTGCTGAAAGTCATTCTTCTACATATAGGCTTTTTAGAATAGTATTTTCAAGCAAAAGCAGCAGTGAACTCCTTCCATGTAGTAAATGCCAGCATTATGGTAAAGGAAAGGAAAAAGAGAAGTTTTCTACTTTATACAGCAATGAGTTTCTGCCAGACAAATGTCCCTTACAAAAATTAACATTGCAGAGTAATAAAATTGAAAATTTTATGAAATTAAAAAGGAAGATAACTGTTAAACATTTTTTTTTGTTGAGAGTGGTCTCTCAAATAATCACAGTTGGTTCTTCCACAGATCTCTCCTAAGAGGACTGAGAGAAAGGTTGGGTTTTTTTTTTTTCCTTTTCTTCTCATTAGTACAGAAGTTTTGGTTGGGAGTAAGCATAAATATACGTAAAAAGTTTATGTTTGACTATGAGCCAAATGGAACTACTCTGAGGAGTACTTTCACACACAACAAAGGAGTTACAGATAAAACAAAGGAAGAATAATAATTAGGAGATGAGCCATGAGCAGAAAGATCCTGACATGCTTTTATGGTGAGGGAGATTATGCGGGAACATGGGATGAAGATTGTAGGAAGTCATATTTGGATGAGTGCAAAGGAAGTAGGACGTGGAATCCCTCTTCAGCAAACAGATGAAAGCTAGCTCTGTGTGTGGGAGGAATTCCTGTCCAAAGTTTCACTGAAAACAAGATCTTAAGAAAAAAGTAATTACCTATCTTTTCTAACATGCCACTGCTGAAAAACCACTTTCTAACTTTTTTATTGTAAAGTTACTGTATTAGTGTCAGTCCTTTCAATAAAAAGAGCCAATGATGCAAAATTATGTTATTTCTAGGGAGATGAGTGGCAATCTTCCATATCCAACTTTAGTTTTTGCCTTTGGTTGAGCCTTGAATACTCTGTGCTGTTCTGGGGATGCTGCAGCTTCACTACCCTGTCTGCAGCTCCTGGAATCTTGTGTGAGCTTATAAGTGTGTTTATAAGTGTGCAGCTAAAGCTCAGCAGAGGCCACAGTGGAAATTAGTAGGCTCGCAAATCCTTATCAGCCTCGTGCATCCCTACCAAAGAAAAAAAAAAAAAGACCAAACAATTAAATGCAAATTATTAGATGGATTCAAAAGAGCTCATATGTCTAAATGCATTTTGGAAATGGGATTCTATTAAAATGGAGTACATAGAGAAAAACCCTTTTGGAAGTTTAGTCTCCACAATCAAAGAATAAAAAGCTGAAGAAGTCTAAAGCTGGAAAATAGTGCATTATAATGCAGGAATAACGTCACAAAAATATATAATTCTACCTCTAACTGAGCTATTTATTATTACTCTCTTCTGTAGAGTGAGCAGAGTGTTTGATTTCTCTAATATGTTTTTTTTAATGAATTAAGTAGATGTCATCAAGGTCAGTTAACTGGAAGAGAAACCTTGCTGCTCCTACAGATTGAATTATTTACATCACAGAAACCTCAAAAGGTTTTCTGGACTCTGACACAGATGGAGCTGCTCAGAAAACTGAAGAGAGGTGGTGTCCTCATGGAGAGCCCCTGAGCTACTGAGATTCCTTTAATCAGTAGATAGTCAGCCAGCTTTATATTTGTAAGATGCTTGTATTAGTGTACCTGCTAATTTGTACATCCAGGAAACCTTAAAAATGACCATACTTGGAAGACATTTTTGCCAAATCCCACTTCTCCTGGTTTCTTATGTTGGTGAAAATTGCAGCTTGGTGTTCAGCCTCATCCTGCTGGTGAACAGTTTCTCTTCTCATCAGTAAGAAACTTTTGGCTCCAACATGAAGCTGTGGAATGAAGTGCTATTTCCATTCTTCTGTTAGTCTTTTTTCTTGAGCCAGATGATTTGTTCTTAACTCTCCTCCAAACTATTTTCAGATCAAGTTCCAATTTCTGATCTTGGTATATTTTATCAAGGTAAGATTCAGACCCTGTTCTGCCTTACCCCAAGCCAGTCAGTACTGTTCAAATTTACTTGTGGCTGTAAATGAGCCCACTGAACACTGGATTTAAGGTTCTTCCCACCTGAAAAAATCTTTCACTTCTGTGGTTGAGTTCTCCCATAACCTGTGTCCAAACCTAGAATGGTTTGGGTTGGAATGAACCCTCAAGATCATCTTGTTCCAAACCCCCTGCATGGGCAGGGACGTCTCCCACTCAAGGTTGCTCAAGGCCCCATCCAACCTGGCCTTGAACACTGCCAGGGAAGGAGCAACCGCAACTTCCTTGGGCAACCTGTGCCAGTATCTCACCACCCTCAAATTTAAGAATTTCTTCCTAATGTCTAACCTAAATCTCCCCTCTTCAAGTTTTAAACCATTTCCCTTGGTTGTCTCATTACACAGCCATGTAAAAAGCCCTGACCCAGCTTTCTTGTAGGCCCCCTTTAGATATTGGAAGGTTGCTATAGGGTCACCCCGGAGCCTCCTTTTCTGCAGGCTGAGCAGCCCCAACTTCCTCAGCTTGTCTTCACAGGGGAGGTGCTCCATCCCTCTGATCATTTTAGTGGCTCTTCTCTGGACACGTTCCAGGAGCTCCATGTCCCTCTTATGCCTGGAACTCCAGAACTGGACACAGTACTCCTGGTGGGGTCTCACAAGAGCAGAGTAGAGGGGAGAATCACCTCCCTCGACTGGCTGCCTGTGCTTCTTTTGATGCAGCCCAGGACCTGGTTGGCTTTCAGGGCTGCAGGCACACACTGATGGTTCATGTTAAGCTTCTGGTCCACCAGCACCCCCACTTCTGTTTTCTCAGGGCTGTCTGTAAGCTTTTCTCCTCCCAACCCGTATTCATGCATGGGACTGCCTCGACCCAGGTGCAAAACTTTGCTCTTGGCCTTATTAAACTTCATGCAGTTTGCAGGAGCAGGCTTTTTAAGCTTGTCAGGGTCCCTCTGGATGGCATCCCTTTCCTCCACTGTGTTGGCTTCACCACACAGTTTGATGTTGTCTGCATACTTGCTGAGGGTGCATTTGATTCCATGTCACTAACAAAGACCTTAAACAGCACTGTTCCAAGTACTGACGCTTGAGGAGCATCACTTGTCACACATATGGCATGACTCTAGAAAACTGGAATGTGTTTGCACTTAACAAATGACAGATAAAATTCCTCAGTTAAAGCAGAGAGTAAGTAGTACTGTTAGCAGAGCACTTCCAAAACCACGGATGAATTTCAGTCTTAATGATCTGCATGTGTATATCTCTAACTTCTAGCATTATTCCGAAAAAACAGAGGAGCACATAAATGCATTTATGGTACTGTGCTCCATTTCTCTTCACTTGCAGGAAAATCAAACGTGGTTATGAATTTGTTGATTTGCATCTATACAATGTAAGTAAGATTTCTTTTTTTCTAGGGCACAGTTGCTCATTTGTGGTTCTTGTTGTTTGGTTGCACAGCCTTAAAAGAAGATCTGGTTAGTTCAGAAAAGAAGGCAATGTGAATGAGTGATACTTGATACAAACTAAAAGTGTGTTTACTGTAATGCTATTGTTAGAGGATTTGTAGCAGAAATGCTGAGTGGAATGGAAAAAAATTCTTCTAAGTCTGAACATACAATGACATATTAGACGTATGAATGACAGTAGCCTAAAGTCAAACTTCATTCAAATGTCAAAAATGAGTTTAAGTAGATTGAAGTGTATGAGATGCCACAAATGCCTTAAAGTTGTATTACTAATGTATAATCTACTCATAGTGGTTTGATGAAAGTCAAAACTGAGTTGTGCTAGACGTAACCACTAAGTGCCAAAGTTTATTTTGGTTAAGTGATGAAGACCTTTATTTCTCTTACATGTGAGGTTTGTTTTCATGAGTGAAGTAGATATCATGAAAGTGATAGCATCATTGCATTTTTGTATCCATGAAAGGTTCCAGATTGCAGTGTTCAGATTGCTTATTTATCTGTTGAGCAGTAAAAATAAATTACGACTCAAATCCAGTGCTGGGGTTGAACTTTTAAAGATGATTTGAAGAACATCGTAGCAGGGACTGACTCTGGATTAGGATGTGTATCTGAGATAGACCTTTCCTCAAGTGCCTACAAACCAAAACAGGTAATGGAGTTAAGAAAAGGATGCCTGCAAATTCTTCCTCTTCTTTAGGCCCTCCAGAAAGTCTCTGGAGTCCTAATGCAGACTGTCTTTCTGTTTGGTGCTTTTTCATGTTTCTGCATACAGTTACTGTAATTCCTTTGTTATATTGGTCAGAAGTGACTATGAGCACATTAACATTTTGATAGTCCTCTTTATTTGTGTGGGCTCTTAAACTGGAGAACACATTTCTTTTTAGTTAAGTACTGTTTGCAGGGTTTCTATAATTCATTTCCAAGACAAAAATCTCTGTTTGAGGAGGAATGTAGTAACTATGTATTCTCTTTTGGAAACATTATTTTGACAAATTTGGGTTGATCCTGACAGGGTTAGCTCTCCTGAAGAATGAGATTTGCAAATATTTAGGCTTGCACCATGTTGTCACTTCTGGACTCAGGATGCTGGAGAGGACAGAAGTTAGGCTCTTACGGGTGTTTTGGGGAATCAGAAAATAAACAAGTGACCCTAAAATTCTGGAACTGATTGTTTGCACACAGTGAAGGGACAACTTTGTTTCAAAGAACAGTTTTTTTCTCTTTCTGCTGATAGAAGCACTGTATAATTTGCACTTAAAGACTTGTGAGTTTATCGTTTTCTTGGTGTTTAACCTTTGTGAACCCGTTTATTCAACTTTTGGTAACTGGAACTGACTAAGAAGTTTAAGCCTATTCACTACAATAGGAAGAAGAAATCCTAATCTCTTGGGAGGCAAACCTTCCTTTTTGCATCTACCTTTTGTCTAATGACAAAAGCACATCTGACAGTGAATCCCAACTATCAAGGCCGAAGAGTAATTTCCAAGGCAACCTATTCATATGCCATTCTCTTCTTCTAAAAGCAAAGCTGTAAATTACCCTGGTGCTTAAGGGGTAATCTCTGTGGTTTAAAAAATATAAACTACCAGAGGCCAACCAGTATGACTGTGTTTAGTCTTGAGCAGCTCCAAAGCAGGAATTACAGATACTCTCCTGCTTGCATTCAGGCATCACTACCCAGAGGGACTGAGCTGTAACCAAGACAGCTGTGCTACTCACTGGCTGGGCTCTGGTTAAGTGCAGGCACTCTTAGGGGTTGCCATTAGATTAAGTCATAAAATCATTAAGAAGCCTGCAAAAATGAGTGCCTTCTTCTGGTCTGAAAAGTGTTGTGGTTGAGAATATACCCATTGGACATCCTCAAGGGGAGATTTCTCTCACAAGCACTGACTCTCTCAGTGTTACCAGCCAGCATTTCACTAGCACAAGGTTTGGCTTTGTAACATTTCACAGCTCCCTACGTCATGCTGAGTAGTGCTGGCCATCTATTATTAATACTCTCACATTTTTTGCTAGACTAAAAGTATTCTATAATCCATTTTCTTATTAAATCTTCCATTACTTTAAGATGCTTTCAAAGTCTGTTCTCTTCTCGTTTTATTAGTTGGGAACAAAGGCTTTCAAATGTCAGAAGCTAATATATGCTGATTTATGGATAAGCAAGGAAATACCTCAGATTTTGGGTCCGTTTTATTATATAACCATGTCTTTAAGCTTCATACACGACTTTTATGAAATATTACCCTTTTCCCTATTTGAGTGCATATCTATATGCCATTACAGTTTTCTTTAGTAATACTGGCTGTGTGCAAGGGGACAGTTTCTCCTGTTGTCACAATTACTCTTCAGCACATACATAGAATTGGAAGAACTCTAACCTTTAAGAAGTAACATTGTGTTTGTGTATACAAATCAGTGGAGAGACAGTCGCACATTCCTTCTGCCTTGAGGCGGCCAAAGGCAAACCAGTTCCCATCCTCTACCTATGGAGCTAGAGGGTGGTGTGGTGTCTTGGTTAATGAACCTGTGGAGAGATTTGTGGCTCAGGCAGTACAGGGAACAATCACAATGCTAATCCATCCACAAGGCTTCTGGACAGAAGCTGGCCTGTGTCTGGACAGGCTGGAGTATAGGCAAAGCAGTCAGACTGAGTCTGGAAAAGATACTGTAGTAAGATTAATACTGTTAGATAGATACTCGTTCTCTAAAGTGATGCTATCTGAGTTTCTCAGATAGTGACACTGAAGTATTTTGTGTTAATTCGGATCAAGGAATTGCTACCAGAGAGCCAAAGGTGTTGAGATGATGTTGTCACTGAACAACAGTTTGGAATCTGGTGATCTCCATCTCCTAGATCACCTATAAGGATGATTAAGACAACAAAATCAGAGACTGGAAAGTTATTGATTTGCATACAGAAGAGGGAAGGGAAAAAGAGATTTTAAAAAAACCCAACAAAACCTAACAAACTTATAAATAAATTCTAAGTGTATTAAAACTCAATGGTTACAGCATATATGTTTATTTAAACTCTCTGTAAACTTCTTGTGAGCAAAGAAACCTGACTGAGTTTTCTCATACTACACCAAAACTAAGGTCAGATTCTGCAGTATAGGTTGGTATCACAGACACCCATTGACCAGCTCAGAGATGTGGCTGCTGTACATGCACTGCAGGTCCCTTTTTGGACTGGATGCTTCATACCTTTTTCATGAGGAAGGTAACACCACATGTGGGGATCTAGGATAAAATCAGGATATGCACCTTAACGGGGGATCTGGGTCAGTGACCTGTCAAACAGCCTCATTTAGATTTTTGCATTGATCGGAGTAATAGTAATAATAGCTACTTAGCTTGTCTGAAGCCAACTGGCATAAAAAGAGGAGAGTTAGCAAAATGTGATGACACACATTCTTTGACAGACTCAATGTGAGACAGCTGTTGCAAAGGGATACCTTGGGAGAGCAGACTGGGACCACCAGTTATTGTTCTCTTGGATTCTGGCTTATTGCTTTGATAAGAACCTGATCTGTTCATCACAGTCAGGTTTCTCTCTCATGTTGGTTATTCTTGGGCAGCAGAACAGAATAAGCCATCTTAATCCATAATGCTGTTGTAATGTCCTTTTAGGATTAAGTGAAAGGTAAGAATGAAGAGGAGTATCATGACAGAGAAATACACCAGCAGAATCTCAGGAGTGTTGCATTAATATCCTGCTGCTGATAGCTGGCTTTATCTAGAATGGTTTGCTTTGGTCCTGTAGCTGAAGCTCAGCAGAGCGAGGCAGATTCTCAGAACTGTGTTGGAAATTGCACCATATTTTCCAGAGTTCCCCTGAAACTCTCTTGCTGTTTTGATTTCTGGAGTTCTGTTTTCTAAAACTCTACACAGGAACTGTTGGTAGAATAAGCCTTCCCCTAATTATTCAGCTGATGTAGGTCTCATTTTAAGGGCACTATCTTTGCTCTGTTAATTTCTAGTTTCATTCTTACCTTTTTAGTCATAAGCCTAAAACAGACATTGAATTTTACCAATAACCTTTCCTGCTTAGTTCATGTTTTGTTTTGGTTTTTTTTTTCTATCCTCTTTGCAGGGTTATTTTTAATCTTTTGGGAACTCTGAACTTTTCCCCACAGCTGTGCTCAAAAGTGGATTTGTGGCCTCTTACTGCCAGTGCTGCTAGTAGACTTTGCTTGAGGTCACAGGAAGGTTGGGACAAAGACAGGGAAACAAAAAAACAAAAACAGACTCATAACTCCCAGGCTCATATCTTAAGCACAAGATCACCATTCATCTCCTTGTAAGCCTTTCTTGCCTGATGCTTTCAAAATCTCTGGAAACTTTGCCCTGAGATTGAAGTGTTCATGATTTTTCATAGCACAAAGATTTTTTCCTGGGAAAGTTTGGCCATGTAACGCTTATCTGTTTATGAGCAACAAGGTACGTGGTGATGATACAACTGAGATCATTGTAACTTGCTTTTCCTAGTATTAGATTATTCCAAAATAATTTCCTCTAGCTCTCTAGCCTCTGTAAATCTATTAACATCAATGAAGTTATTGTCATTTGCACATGCTTAATATATGTTTTAAGACATGACAGCTGCAGACTTGATAGTAAGTGTCCTTCATGCATTTGAAAATACTGCTTTGACAATGCATGCATATTTAAAAATCTTTCTTACCTCTGGATTGTAATAAAAGGCTTACTAGGGTTTGAGATTATAATAACACCCCTGGTTTGAAATACATATATTGTAGTAGTTTCTCATAGAATTATCATCTTTAGGGGGTTTATCTCTTTCCACTGCTTCCTTCATCCTTGTCCTGTTTTGGAAAATGTAAAGATCCTAAATGTAGCAGGACGCTCACAGTTTCTACCACAAGTTTGTTACAGGAAAGAGTCAAAATCTTCCTGTAACTTCTGGCCTTTCCAGAACATGTTTCTGTCATCAGTGAAGGAGCACAAAGGGATGATTGTAGGGGATTTGAAAGGTACAACCAGCAGAAACAGATGTATTCATAATTATTTCCCTTTATGTGTTTATGAGAAGGTACTGCAGTCAATGATTCTGCTCATGGACAAGTGAAGCTGTTGCTGTTCAGAGGACCATCTCACACCTTTCAAGGCAAGACCCATTTATGGTTCTTGGCTGTTACGAAGGATCAAGAGGGATCCATGGGATGGACTTGAGACTAGAGTAACTCAGTCACCCAGAATTTTTTAATAGACTTGCATTTATGTACCATTAAGGATTTATGCTCCACTGAGAATGAGGTATGTTTATGCACAAGCTGGATGGGGACAAACTGCAACACTGTTTTTGTCAAGAATATAAGCCTGTAATTATAGATGTCCCTACTTCAGCCATTCTATTGTAATTTGTGTCTTTATTACATGTCTTTCATTATGGGAGGAAAGAAGAAAATATATAGGATGTGACAGTTACAACTTCATAAACATCTAATATATTGCTGGTATCCACAGAGACATGGTTTAGCTATTTATCAATCTGTTCTCTCATTTCTACCTATTCTCTCCCATCCCATAGTCCCTACAGGACTTGTCAGAGGTCTCAGAGACAGTTCCTCTTCTTTCATATCCAGAATTTGCACTCTGTGAGTCAAGGTGTGTAGCAAAACCACAGATTCATAGTGGGAACCTTTGTGGGGGTGTGAGAGAGAAACTGCTCATTCCTCATATTTCCATGCTTTGCTTTGAATTGCATTGAATTACTACAGAAAAAAAAACATAAACCAAAACACATTACACTTTAAATCATGAGTGTGACCCAAAACCTCTTAGAAATCAATGGAACAGCTCTCACTGCTTTCAGCTTTTGGAATCAGGCCCGCACATAGTTTTCTGAAATTTTTTTTTTTTTTCTTTCTTTCTTTTGTGTTTCCTTTTTTTCCATACACTTAAATGCACTTTATTAGAAATTCTGTGGAGATGCAAAATTCAGGCCTCCCTGAGATGGTTTATTGAAAATCTCAACCATAACATTGCATTAACAAAATTCTTATCATTTAGCACTCTTACTTGACAGGGAAGAAACTTACTTATGTCTGGAATTGTTTTCCAAAGACCTTTCCAGTGATGTCAGGAGAGGCACGTTACTTATGCACATTATGCACCTTATGAAAGGTTCCTCCCCTTGTAAGCCGAACCTGCAACTCACGACTAGAACCAATGTATTCCACAGCATCATAGTAACCTAGTGGTGGAAAGTAAGAACCCATAATAGGTGATCAGTTTTCTGGAAATATAAGACAAGATTGTTGAAATAAACATAATTTCAGTTTGTATCTCAAAGAGTGGTAAGAACAGAGGCAGTGGGAATAACAACAAGAAAGGCAAAGCCTCATTTTAATGATGTTTTCAGATACAGATGCAGATACAGATAGGCAGTATCAGCCTTTGTCTAACCTATTCATAAAAAAAATATGTACATACGCAAGCCTGCGTAAGTTTCCGTACAAAAAGAAAAGTGTGCCTTGTCTAGACAAAGATTATTTTGGGAATGGTAAGGCAAGTATCCTTTTCTCCCCTTAGAAGCACCTGGATATGAAGCATGGATGTGCTGCTCATTCACAGTGTTGTTAGATTCAGTCCCAGTGTATGTTAAATCTCTTTTGAAGCAATTTAAGACAACTATTTTGATTTCTTTTCCCTGTGGATGTCACCTTTCTGTATTTTCCTGCAGTTTTCTTCAGACTGAACAGTTCAAATTCCAATTTGGTTATCCTTCCTTGTTTCTGATTGTTCCTATTGCCCTCATCTGGATTTTTACCAAGAGGCCCACCTTGTTCTTGGAATATGAATCATTTGGTTATCTACTGTAAACTGGAGTCCTTTCCTTCAGAGCATCTATTTAACCTGTCAATACCTCCAATATGGTATTTATGCATATACTGGTATACCCTGTATTCATACCTTCTTACCCTACTGGATTTCATTCTTCATCTTAAGCCATTTCCACAGTTCATTAAAATAAGTATAAATACTGTCTTCCCTTCTAATGTGACTACAATGGTTCCTGCCTTCACATCAACCATAAACTTTTTAAGTACATGTTTTAAACTAGCAATCAAATAAGTTAAGAATCTGTAATGTAATTTATTCCGTGGAACCAGGACAAACATCCAGCAAGACCAGTTAATTCATTTGTCAGTGACCATTGGTCAAAATTCTTCTGTTACTACAGAACTGGCTTTAAATTGTACAACTTCTTTGAGGAACCATTCTGCTGATGGAGCCTGAGATATGATCTATCTGATAAGGTGTATCAAGTACAGCTTTGCTAATTTAGTAAGGGAGGCTTCAGATTATGTTCCCTGGGGCTTACGATCAAAGCCTGGACTGAAGTTGAGGCGTGGGGGGCAGTAAGAAAGTGCCTGGTGAAGAGAGGCACTTCCTCTGTGAAGGGGGCCTGGGAGGCAGCTGCCAAATAGAACTGGCAGCCTTTGCACCAGTGGCTATGAGACTAGAATTTAAAATTCTGAGAGGAGTGAGGAAGACTTGCAGAATTATAATCCTAGCCTGCAGTACAGCAGATTCTGGCTTGCTCATCTATCTGTTTGGGAGGATCCCATGGAGACGCACTGAAGAATAATTGGGGTCCATGAGAGCTTGTTTATCTTCAAGCACAAGGAGGAAGAGGAGGGAACAGGCTGCTTAGAGGGACGGTGGTATCTCCATCCTTGCAGATATTCAGAATCAGATACTACAAATACAAAAGAAGTTCTTTAGCTGATCTGTCTCAGCAGTTGACCAGTAATTTGATAAATATATATGGAAGCTGGATGAGGTTTCAGAGGAATGAAGTGGTTAGTATGGATATTGCTAGTGGAAAAACCCACATATTTTGAGAAAAAAATTACTCCAGTGGCAATTTAAACTTTAATTAATCTTCAGTGTCATACATTTATTTTCTTTGTCTTCACCTAAGCTGCTAGAGAAATATTTTTGAAACCACACAATTAATGTCTTCTCTCAGTGGCTTTGTGTATGCCTGCTAAGTAAATTATCACAGAGGTATGTTCTAAAGTAATTTTTCAGGTGAGATCTTCCCCTTGCTTGGAATTCAGCCAGGAATACTGCTGATAATATACTACTGTAGTATGGGGGGCAAAAGTCATAAGACTTACAGATCTGCTGTAAGTTCCTAGGGTATAATCTTGGCACTAGTGGACTTAAAATTTGCATAGGTGTTTTCTTCCATATTCTAATTTTTGAGAAGTTGGGTTACACAGTTTATTCACTTTGAAAGCCTTATTGTGTCTGCAGTGTGGCAGTCTTCAGGGGGCTTTAGGATTTTTTTTTGCATATTTAGCATACCATTTTCATATTTTCTCCTACTGGTTGGCATTCTTTAATGTCTTCAAGCTCACTGCAGTTTCAAAGTCTGTGATAGTAAGGGCTTACTTTTAATTATCAACATTTTTCTGTTTTCAGGATGTGCTTTGCTCCTTATAAACAAATGCCAGCATACCAGCGTTCACTGTGGAACTACAAAACAAACAGTGATGCTGTTTCAAGGACCATCAGAAGCATAACTTAAATACACTTGGAACTACAGGTTCTTTGAGATCAAAGGTTCATACATGATATGAATATCTTATGTTTTCCTAACAGGTGGCAAAATGGGGCTGGGACAAGGAGGACCATCCATAATAAAATTCATAATATTGTCTATCCTGTGTAGATTAGAGTATATGAACTATATAAATATCTAATATGTGCAATATAACAGTATGTTCTGTATCAGCACAGGTAAGGTGTAGATATGAAACTTTATACATTGACTTGTGGAGTGTCTCCATTAATACATTGGTTTAAGAGGAAGCTACTCTAATAGTAATCTATTTCTAACAGTCAGTAAAATGTGTTTCATCTTTGAAAGCTTACATATTAATGATAGCTCATTTTTCAGCCAGATATTTTAACAGCTAGATAAGCAGCAGGATTTTTGGTAACTAATGATAACAGATCTGTCAATGTTTTTCTTTTTGATGCAAACTATAAGATTCATGATATTGTGTATTCCTCTGTTATATGATTATACTATTTTACTTGAAAAAATTTGAACTGGTAAAGAAACAAAAGGAAAGAAAAGCTTGTTTTTTAAATAGGCAAAATACCTTCAGTAAGAAATTTCTGGCAGCGAACATTACCTTTATTCAGAAATTCTATTGTGGTCCCTCTCTAAGAGCTGGCACCTCTTGACATACCTTCAGTCTTCTCTGTGGATGTCTGGATAACTTCTGCTTTGTGTGAAGTGGTTCACATATGACATGAATCTCTAGTATTAATGCATCATGACAGGTATAGTACAGGTAAAAAACACGTGAAAGAAAGAGGACAAAGCTGTACAAAAATTGCCAAGAAGCATTAAAAAGCACTGTCAGATCTAGATTGTTTGAATTTTATGCAGAATATTTTGAACAGAAAAGTTAAAATTTTTACCTAGTGCAAAAACTGTAGTTTATTCAAAAGGGTGTCTGTGGTCTAACATTTATTACAGAGAAACTTCAGCCATCCCTGTAGAAAATATGAGCACATTTGTATGTGGAACAGGAAAATAGAAGTATTTTAGAAGAATATCACTAAGGCTAAAAAAGTTACCCTGTGTGTATGTGTTTAAACATTTTTTAGTTACTTTCTGCCACCAGCTCCCTGAGTGCTTAGCTCTTGGAAAGGAATTTCTCTTTGAGGAATTGTTGAGAAAATCCAGAAAAGCAAGGGCACAAAGAACTGGGGGCACTGAGCATGTAGACAGCCCACCTGTTTTGTTTCTAATAATATTTTAACAGTTAGTAGGTTTCTATGGGGTAATTTTTTTACTGTTGAATCATTATTTTGGGGTAAAAAAGACTTGTATTGCAAAATTTTTTTATCAGTGTGTTATTCACGTGCAAAATTTAGACGGCATTACTGCAGCTCTCTCCAATAACTCCTTAACAATCAGCATATGCTTAAGCAGAAGCCTGTGAGAATTGTCTTTGATAATTATTAATGCAAAATTTGAAAGAGAATTTCAGCTGTCACTAGATGGGATGCTATCAATTCTGGGTAGATTTAGCATTTGAAATGATGCCCAGGGAAAACATTTCCGTACTGAAAACCAAACAAGTATTTGTTATTTTGTGTAGATTGACAGGCACAAAATTTAATGTATTCATGTAGCTGAAGTTAAATGGATGCCTGAATGTATCTGAGACTGAGCTTTAAGCTATGAATAATTGTGTCTTACAAATTTTATCGGGGCTTTTTTTTTTAGTATAAAACTGTATTTTTTCCGAAAGGAATGGATAAGCAAATTGTGGATGTGACATAAGGGCTAAGTAGTGAAACCACTTCATACTTAATGTATCAATCTTATCATAAATTGTCTGGAGACTCTAGTGTCTGCAGGAAAATTACAGTAGGCACCAAAAAAAGCTGGCAACTGCATATTCAAATTTATAGATGGAAATAAAAAATAAGTAATTGTTGGAATCCTGTGTTTTGTTATATGCTTGCCCAGTCTTCTTTTTCTTTCTGCAAAGAGTTTCATTTAGACAATTTTTATGCATTTGAACTTGTCAACAATTTTTTATACACCTCTTATTTCTTAATGCTTTCTTTAGGACTTGCAAATACTTATTTTTAAGAAGTTTCATGGATTATTCTCTACTACATGTGGCTGTCATTCTTTCTCCTATTAAATGTAATGTGGGAGGTCAGACTCTCAGGCTGCAGCAATAGCAAAGGGATGTATTTCAGTCAGTGCTGGATGTAGTTTCTTCTTGATGGGAATGTAATTTACTAGGTTTCACATATACCATAAAATAAGTCATGACACCTGTGTGCTAAGACAGACATCTTTTTTCCCTTCCATAAACTTTTGACTTGGCTGTTCTCTCCACTTGCTACTAAGTACAAAATTTGTACTAGCTCTTGCCCAACAGATGATCAGAAAGTATGTTTTAAGTGTGTCAGAAACCTGTGGAAACATTTTTGGGATCAGTTGGTTCCAGGTGGTGTTCATTCTGACAAAGATGGAGATGATTTATCAGAAGTTTTGTGCCTTCTGAGGGCAAGATCAGCAGGTATTTCAGCATGGGTGAAATGTCTGCACTTACTAGTAGGTGCTGGTTTGAGATACATGTTGACCCTGGCTTCCCCATTCTCCCCTTAAAATCCAACCTGACCAAACCTTCACCAGCCTTTTTTTCCTATCACTTTAACATAGTCCAATATTTCCCCATTTTTTTAAAATCAAAGGGCTGTGTATCCTTTCCAAAAAGGCTGAAAGGTGTAGAGTGTTACCACAATTCTCATGATTCAAAACCATGATGAATAGCTGAATATTTTTTTTTTAAGTCTTCCCCTAGTTTTATATATATGTAGAGGACCATGTATATATAGGTAAAAATATTAAAAGTTCCTAATTATTTTGTAAACAATTTTCTGATCCCTTCTAAACCACCAGCTCTGCGTCAGTTCTTGGGACTCCTAACATGGTTCTAACAGAGTGAAAATGTTCACAACAGAAATAATGGTGAACTCTTTTAACAATAGCAGGGTTATAACAGAGTTTGTTTTAGCTATACAGTACTTTTTAGTGAAATTTCAAGAGTGGGCAGGTATGAGAGAAATGCAGTATTAGAAGATTATAATCTAGGAACCATGAACGCAGTCAAAACAGAGGCTGGAAACAGTGTAATGAGTACATATATGAACTGTAAATTATTCAGAAAACTGCAGATTAATTGGGTTCCCTTTTGTGTGGAGTGGATTTCCAGTGTGAATTTTCATTTGTGGAAACTGTGGAAGCTTAAAGTGTACAAATGTGGCATATAACTCTTTAGGAAGAGAAAATTTGTATGAACCACAGATGACTTGGTCAAACATTAAGGACCAAGTGGCTTGCACTGCAGACCTGAATTACTAAAGCAGCCTCCCAAACCTGTTGGTTTACACACTGTTTTCTTGCAATTTTGTTAAAGAAACTAAAAGTGCTTTTCAAAACCATTTTTCGGGAATGTTTTCAGGGAGGATTTATGATATTTATAAAACTGAATATTCCCAGTGATTACTTTTTGCAGTAAAGCAGATTTATCTGTGGCTACTCTGATAGTATGGATGCTGCTTGTTTAATACCTTCTTAAAGACAAGCAGACAAGTTACTTGGGCAGTAGAACGGAGAAACTAGGTGTTACTTGTTGTACTTCAGCTTCAGTGTAGTGAAGCCAGGAGGACTCAGAAATATAATAAGTAGATCTAACAGGAATAGAATTCTTAAACATTGGTACATATAAAAAAAGCTGGAGGCTGTAAACATATGTTGTAATGTTTTTCAGTGTGTGAATTCAGTCTTCACCAGCATTACATCTGATCTGTGGTTGAATAAGAGGACCTTTGCTGTGTCTCTGTGCATCAAGATCCAAGTGGGGCCAAATCATACACTTAATAATAATAACACTTGCAAAATAATTTAAGTGAGTAATCGTTATGGTGACAAGTGTTACCTTTTCCTGCTGATTTCATTAATACACACCTGCCATTTTGCATATTAATTATAATATTTCTGTTCCACTATTGCAATCAAGCAGTTTAAGACTATTTCTTGTTAATTTGATGCTATGTGCACAGGCCATGTGGTGCTAAGAAGGAAACTAATGTTCTTGCTTTCACTCTAAGTTTTCTTTGAAAATATCTTAAAAATTGAAAATCAAAAGCTGATTTTCATGTTGTCTAATTGTGTGTATAGAAAACAAGATTTAGTAGTTGACTATCATCATTATTGCACTGGAGTTGTAGCAGTTTTAGTGAATTTCCTATCAAAGTTGATTTTAATTCTGTTAAGATAAATATACTTTTTTCTCTTTAGTTTCTTATTCTTTTCTGTCAAATCTACACATGCTAATAGACATATATCTACATATTTATTTACTTTCTGGCTCATTATTGCTGTAATGTAAGTATTATCTAGCATATTCTTAATTTCCTGTTCATTTTTTCTGGTAGCAGTGCTGAACTCTTTGGGAATATATGTGTGTATATATATACATATATATATATAATATATGTCCCCTGTAAATGTAATAATTTTTGACAGGTAGGTTTATTTTGAAAGGCTATTAATATCTGTGTCTGAACCAAGCTCCTTAAGGCAGATCCATAAACACTTTATATCAATGCTTATTGTCTTCAAGAACATGCTGATGGTAGCTGGAAAGATCAGGGCCATCAGCATCACACTTGACACTATTTCAATCAACAGATGAATTCTGTAGCTTCTGGTTGGGTTTTGGGTTGGCGTTTTTTGTAGGGTTTGATTTGGTTTGGATTTGATACTCTATGTGTCCTCCGAAACTCCAGGACTGAAATTCAGTGCAATGACTATCAAGTTGAAAGATCCAGGGGCTAAGTGGCAACTCCTGCTTTTTAATTATTATTATTTTTTTTATTTATTTTCAAAAAAGTAAAAGTGCAACTGGATGTTGGTTTGTTGTGGTTTTATTTGTTTTTTTGTTTATGTGACAACACATTCCCTTGCTTTCTGTCTTGAGGTATACCTTCATATTTCCATGAAGCAGTGATGGGTCTGCAAAACTGAAAATCTTTGGGAATTAAGAGAGATACTCTGAACTAATAATAACCACGTGGTTGCTCTCCTGTATGATAAGCTTTACTGACTCACTATAGTTTTCATATGCCAAGTATTTGATGATATATACTTCCCTACAGGAGTTAAATTTTTTCCTCCTTGCCATGAAGTGATGAGTATTTGAAGTTTTGAGTGCACTGGATAGAGATATTCATAAAACCATCATGAATATAGCCCCCTGTTATTCTGTGCAGAGTCCTGCATGCAAGTGTCTCTCCACAACTGGTCTCACCTTGCTGTACTAGAGGAGAACTGGTCACTGCTCTTGAGCTCTGCCCTAAAACCTAGTGTGATGGACTAATTTGGACATGGGGATGCAAGATGTGCATAGGGCATGTATATCCTTGTCCTGGTTTGAGCCTGGTCGATAACAAAGGACCATGTGGCTGCTCACTCCCACTCCCCCATTTTCGGATGGCCAGGAGGAAATCCACCTGTAACCTTGTGGGTCATGGCAAGGACTGTGAGGGTTCCACTCACCAGTTATGGTCACAGACAGAACATACTCAACATGGGGGAAAAAACCAATTTAATTTATCATCAATCAAACCAAAACAGGGCAAAGAGAAAACAAAACCCAAGAGTTTAATTACTTTACCCCATCCCTCCTTTCTCCCTGGGTCCAAATTACTTTCTTCTTGATATCTCCCAGCTACACAGGGGGACAGAGTGGAGGTTTTAGAGTCTGTACATTGCAGGCTGTTTTCTGCTGCTTCTACCTCCTCAGGGAGGATTCCTCACATTCTTCCCCTGCTCCAATGCGGGGTCCCTCCCACAGGAGAAAGTCCTTCATGAATCCCTCCAACGTGAGTCCCTCCCACAAAGCACAATCCCTCAGGAGCAGACTGCTCCAGTGCTGGCAGCCCACAGAGCCACAGACTACTTTAGGAACAGTCCCCTCCATGACTGTAGGTCCACGACATCTTCACCATGTTCCTTCAGAGTCTGCCTCACTGTGCTCCTCCATAGGTTTCAAGGGACAGACTGCCATCTCACCAGGGGATGTAGGGAAGAATCTCTGTACAGGGCACCTTCTCCCTCTCCTTTCTCACTGACTTTGGTGTCTCTGTTCCAGCAGTGCTCTCCTCTGGTGTTGCTCTCTCTCCTGGTGTTGTTCTCTCTCCTGGTGTTGTTCTCTCCTCCAGCCTAAGCTCTTGTGTTTCCCCTTCTGGAATATGTTAATCCATTGTCCCTGATGGCCTCAACCTTAGTCAAAGGCAGGTCTGGCCACTTTGGAGCTGGGAGAACTTTCAACAGCTGCTCACAGAAGCCATCCCTGGGGCACTTTCCCTGCTACCAAAAAGGGCACCACATCAGCCCTGGACAATCCTTCACATTGATCTGCTTTTGGAAATTCAGTATATTATTTGAGTGTAGGCTGGCAAGTCGACCTTTAGACTCTGGAATAGATTCGGGGAGTATTCCTGGGCTCACAAGTTGCTGAGGTTAAAAATGTTTTAAGGTGAACATAAAGTCACTGACTAAACCCACAGAAATATGGTCAAGAAGCTATCCAAAATATAGAAAAGAAGACAGATAGATGAGAACTATTATTTTTTAGACTAGTGTATGTTTACATGCCCAAATCTTCTGTAGTTCTCCAATTGCAGCTTTTATTCCTTCTTAGCAACTTAGTTTGACTTTGGCAGCAAGTAGCTGATGATTCATGAGAGAAAGTGGGGTTTTTTTCCCTTCTTCATTCTAACACACTGCACATGGATGTCCTCAGTGCCCCATTTTATGTATTTTTACTATCAGTGCAGAGAAGTGGAACAAATGTGAGCAAGAATGGATTTCATTTGCTATTCTACTGCCATTATCCTGTTAGTACTTTATTACTTACTGAAAAGCTATCTCGAAGTAATGGTATGGTGCTGTTTAAGAGCAAAGTTGTGATTAACAGCAAGATTGTGATATTTTTTCTGTTGTAATAGGCAACTGCTAACTTAAAACATAAGTTATGTCATTTACCTTACTGGGAGATTAATGTAAGTAGTGTGGAAGATACCTCCTGTTTGCAGTAGAGCAGATGACTTACTCATTAGTCATATTTTCTTCCTGTGAATGGAAGCAACTTCTGCACATAGTGATCTCAGTTTTTACGTGCCTATGCATTATTGATGGCAAGTGATTAAACAATTTATGAATACATTTCAGGCTCTTGGCTGTTTGGAAACCACTCACAATTGTTCTAGGAATCAGAGCTACATGATCAGTTGTTTAAATCACGAAGGATTCTCTCTTACTTCCCAGCTGGATGTTCAAACATTACTGAGAATGTAACAATGACAAAGCAACATTGTATGGAATATATTGTCCTTCCCTTTTCCTGTTAGCAACTCTTTGACCTTTCAGTTTCTTGAGCCAGTGGATGGCCATAGTTAGGCTGCTTTGCCAGAAGCATTTGGGGAAGATTCTTCTTACACTTGCTGAAGTGGTCACTTTCCATTGAGGCATTCACTGTGCCAGAGAGATATCAAGGATTTCATGAAGGTACACTACCCTGTCACTTCAGAATGAGGCTGATAACATTGGAAAGAGTTATGGATGTGTTTTCATGGCTTCTTATGCAATTCAATAATTGTCCAATATACAGCAATCAGCCTGGAGAACAGCCTGAACTCTAGGTGGTCTGATAAGCTCGGAAATATGGATTGATGTCCTTTTCTGTCCTTAGTGAACTGAATGAAACAGATACCCCTGCTTCCTTTATCCTCCTCTAATCCTTCTTTTCTTCTCTGTTCATACAAACACTTATTGTTAGAGTCAGACTAGATGGCAACTCAGTGTTTAGAGATATGGGTTTGATTTTTTAAATGCTGAAGTAGAAGGAATTTAACTTGTCTGTTGTAACCTGGGAAGGTGCCCTCAGTGCTCTGAAGCAGGAAACTCCGTAGAATGCTTTTTAAAAAGCTAGTGGTGGATGCTGATTTGAAAAATCTAGAAAGGTGAAATCACCAGTGTCAATATCCAACTATGAACTTCTCAAATTAGGTCATTTCAGATCCCCTTAGTTTCTGGATTCAAACTGATTTAGGCCTGACCTAGATGTCAAACACTTCCTCCCTCTTTAAGAAAATATGGCATTAAGCAGAAAATTGTATTTTAAATTTCTGAGGAAGATCTAAGGAAACATCCGTGGCTGACACTGATGCTGGGAATAGTTAATGCCTATGCAAAGTTTATCAGGTTCAGAGTTAGGTATCAAAATAGCCACAGTGCTTTTATTCTGTAATCCTAGAATTCCTGGTCCAGCTGATTTTGTATTCGTAAGAGGTTTCTTTTGAGAGCACTGGATTGTAGCATCCTGCTTTGAAGGATGTCACAGGATCACAGGTCCTACATCAGGATCAGCACTCGGTTAATGAAACTTGTTTATTGCAATAATTTTTGTCATTAAATATTTTCAGAGTGTTCCTGGGGAAAAACGTTTATCAAAAGAAACGCTGCAGAAGCAATGAAAAGGCAGTGCAAACCTTACTGAAAGGAAATGTAGTTCACAATCTGAAGGAAGAACTGTGGGTGGTTTTGCTTCTCTGTCTGTCCAAATTGACCTTGAGGCCCTCTCCAGTACTTTGAACTCCTGTTTCTGATACCTCTGTGTTTTTTTCCCATTTTTCTCCTGTTGTTTCTGGAGTCGTCTTTCATAACATCCAACATCGTTGCGTTGTACCATCCAAAGCTCACCTCAGTTTAAGAAAATCCAATATAATCTATAACTTCCTGCCCATCAGGTTGTATATACGCCTGATGTAAAGGAGCTGAGGGATTGTCTTTCCCTCCCTTTCCTAACCAGACTTGTACAACACATCCACTGAGTAGTTCTTGATCTTTAAACACCATGTAAACTGCTTTACTGAAGTCCATGGGATACTTATTATGCAGTTGTTTATGTGCTTTATATACAAAAGCAAATTCCATGTCAAATTGCTTGCATACCAGAGTTGCAGAAAACAAAGCCAACATTTCTTATTTCCAGCTATGTTCCCTGTCATAAGCTTAAAATAATTATGAGTTGAATAAAATAAGGCCTAAAAATCAAATAAAATTTGCATGAAATATAAACTAAATAGTTCAAGAGCCGAAGTAGAAAACTGGGCTATCTTCTCTGACATTTGTGGCAGCTCTGTGGTCCATACATGCCATCAGTTAAGAACGTACATCTGGGCTAGGTGCAAGAAATTATCTTCTTTTTGCTGTATGGCTTAGCATATTTGCATGTGGATATCAATATATTTTAGATAGTTTAAGAAATACTGAAAGGAAATAAGAAATATTTTTTCATACTTTTGAAGTCACTGGTGTGTGGACTTGAGCTGTCCTAACATGTATTATTGTCTGGCTTAATTCTAGTGGTTTATCTGAAGCATACTACTGATGTTTTCCAAGATGAAGGTTTATTGATTACTATGGTACTCTCAGGGAATCATTACAGTCTTTCTAGCACAGGTGCCTGTAACCTTTTGAGAACTGACTTCTACTTAGGTGAATTGTCATTTCTTTGATCTCTGAAAAGCCATGGGAGGATTAGTGGTAACGTGGACGTTGTGTTTTTTTGATAAACAGCTTTTCATTGGGCTGAAATGCATGTTGTTGTGCTTTTAATTATTCAAGAAACACTTTAAAAATGCAAAAGCAAAAGGAGAAAAAGGAAATCAGAAGAAGCTACTAATGACCTCAAAGCAAAGCCAGAGAATACAAAGGAGAAGAAATATCTCCTGTTAAATAGTTCTAGCAAAGACAGCACAGTTAAACAAGCCCTGAAAATTGTAATTATTGTTTTTCTCAGAGAGATATAGAAAGTCACCAAAACAAGAAATTTTTGTAACCTTGATACTGGCTGCTGAAACCTTGTCTGGTAGAATATAGTCAAAAAATTTACAAGACAATTTATTTGCACAATTACATGGATTAAGAAAGTGATGCTGTTAAGATTTCAGGATGCATTTTAACATCTTTGTAGCTGTTTATAAACACCAGTGAATTATTTCTTGCAGCCTGAGTCAGTCATAAATTTATATTTATAAATATGAAACTTTAAAATTAAAACAGGTTAAGTAGCATTTCAGAAATAAAACGTGATAAGTTTTCAATGACTTAAAAACTGTTCATCAATGTTAGTGGCCCATGAAGACTGCAACATAGTGATAAATGGTATAGAAGGGAGCTTTTTGAAAAGACTGCACATGAAAGCTCCCTCTGTGACCAAGTGAACTGTTATAGGCAAGTTTTCTACAGGTTCATTTAGTGTCCTAATTTCTAAACTGTAGTACATGAGATGTTATTAATTGGTGTCCTCTGTCAATGGACACCTAAAGCCACTTCATCTAGCCCTGTTTTTCCAAATTGTCTTTGCTTTAGTTAACAAAGTTTAAAATGTCCAAAGAAGAAAATAGGCTTTTTCATTCACTAAGAAAAATAGAGCAGATTTTTTTTTTAAGTGTTGTGGGGTGTTTTTTGTTTTGGTTTGTTTGTCTGTTTTTTAAATTGACCTGCAATAAAAATACCTGTATTTATTTATTGGAGCTGTCAGCAAGACAGAGAAAGATTTCGCCCATTAGTCATCACAACTCCTTTCTGAAGTATAAATAGAATAATTTTATAATTATTTGTAAGCACAGTGGGTATCAGGACTTCAATTTTAAACCCAGGAAGTATCTAACAAGTTCTGTCTCTTGTTTTAAAGTCCACCATTATCAGAGGTTAACCTCCTTCTTCAAACTGCAGTAAAGAGCCCTTTACTGTCATTATCTCAAAAATGTGGAAGATGAGAATATTAACACATATTGAGCTTTGCAGCACTGCTTAGGAGCTTTTTTTTCCATCTTTTTTTTTTTTTTTTTAATTATTTGAAATGCAGAGTAAATCTAAGCTGTATTGTGAGAACTCTGTCACAAAATGTGTTTGTCCCATTCAGTTAGGTTAGAAAGAGTCCAACTGATTTTCTTCTTTGCTTCTTTCTGTTACAAACATAAGTTTGTTGTTTGGAATATGTAAGAAGCCTGTGAAGACAGGTGTTTGACTTTTCTCGTTTTCGTTTTTTCAGTTTTGAAACTGTAAAAGAAGCTCATTGCATTTTTTTCTTTTTGTAGAAAGCTCTTAGGGATTTTGCATTCAGAACATTATCTATGAATAGAAAATACATCTTAAATTTACAGTAAATTATGTGTATCACGTTTTAAAATGCATGAAAAGAACTAGTGTCTCATGTTGGAAGGATATGTTCTATACATAGGATGTCCATGCATCCTTTAAAAAAGACTGTACTTTAGTTTTCTGAAGTGTAAAGAAACTATTTGTACTTTTATTCTGTATTGCAAACCCTTGAAATACATCAGAATTTGAAAGTAAAAGATATGCATGGCAATTATATATTGTTTTAATATATGGAATAAAATATGGAATATACATATGTAAATATGTATAAGCACTTCAGTCTCACTTAAATCAGCTCAGTTAAGTTGAGGCAGAAACAAAGCTGATTTATTGAATGCTCGTAGTTCTATGATATGGAGGATGTTTTTCAGGATTATAAGCAGGTTTTTTTGGTTGGTTGGTTGGTTGGTTTTTTGTTTTTTTTTTTCTTCCAACCAGGAACAATACTGCATCCTTGGGGTTCACTTTGGTTCAGCTCCTATTTTCTGGCTTAAAAAAGTAACATGGACAATTATCTTTTGAAAAGTTGGTTGTGGTATGTTTTGTTTTCTTGGAAAATCTCTTTCTTCATCCTATTTTTTATTGTGTCCAAACAATACAGTAGTATGACCAAAAGCATCCCCACTTTGGAGGATCATTACAGGTGAGGGCATGTAAGTGTGAGCAAGATCTGATCTCAGTTTGTGTCAGCTGTTGGGTGCTAAACACTAATGGAAAAGGATTTCAAACTTAGCTATGGATCTAGAAACCTAGATCCAGTCCCATGTTAGTGAAGAGTGTTGCTATCATTCAGCATCTAAATCATAGCATCTAATGATGCTATGAATCAACAAGAATCAAAAAATAAATCAGTGATGCTGAAGATCCATGCAATTGTATCAAATTAAGATTGCTTAGGTGACCACAAACGTCAGGTTTCCTAATACTTCAGGGAAGTAGTCAAAAGTTAAAATTGAACTGATTTGGGCCTTACATTACATCAAAATTTAAACACTGTTAAGGAGATTAAATTTATTTCTCATTTTATTTCCAACTGACTTTTAAGAAAAATATAAAAGCAAATTCAGTAATGTCTATTGTAAATATGTAATGCAACAAGTAAGTTGGAGAATATTTTGCTTAATGTGTAAGTGAATGGAAAGACTACACATGTATTATTAATGTAATTTCAAAATAAGCTCAAAGTGTATTTTGCATTTATTGCTTTATAAAATAGCATTGAATATGATTCTTACTGTAGTCCCAGGTTATTTTTTTACAGTATACAATTAAAGGCATTTAATATCTAAGTATAATTAAGCACAAACTGTTTGGCATTTTGTAGCTGAGAGCCAGGCTTGTTTCAGGAATGATCTAGAAGGGCAATTATCTTTTACAAACAAAATGTTGGCAATTGTTGTGGTGAACGGCTGTTGGGAAGGTATGTGCAAGCATTGTTGTCTTCCATGGAACATTTTAAAATGCTTTATTTAGACCCAGTAGATAAATTATTAGAAGAAAATAATACCCATTTCACTTCCTAGCAGCCATCTCCCTTAATTGACTGAGTATTTCTGTCAAGCAGAGGTTTTCAGTGTGATGGGGTGATGAGGCTGAGGAGCTTTCAGACACTGTTTTACAGCAAATGGGCTCCTGATGGATTAACCATGTGCCTCATACTGGAGTGCACTGGGCCCTGATGACATGAACCGAGGTCCTCTGCTACCATGCAAGCAGTTCAGTGTCCCAGGAAGACTGACTGAGATGCTACCAAGATACAGTGCTCTCCAGGCAAGAATTCAGATCTGAAAACCTAGTCGCCTTGGATAATTGTCCTTTCCAATATACTTCAACAAAAGTAAACTTTATTTTATCATTAATTCTCACAAATAAGTTTGCCTTGACCTCAGAACTTTGTTTCCACTATAGGCAGATACTGGTATTTCTCTGAACGTCTTTACTGCTGGTCAATTGTAATATTCCAATCATATTGCTGTCTGTCTTCTGATATGTCTGCATCTTTTATTCAGGCGAGCTGTTTGATACTGCTAATTTGTGGTAATGATACTCAGAACAATAGCCTTGCAGCATTTTACAGGAACCCAATAGCATGTGTTAAAGTGATTTGACTGCAAAGCTCCTGGGTTTTTGTTTTTTCAAATGATATTGTCTTTATTTGTATTTGAATTTGTATAAATACAATAGTTTATAAATGATACATTACAAATCAAATAACAAAACCAAATCATCTTGTGTGGATGCTATTCAGTGAAGATTTACACATTATAACTACTCCAGGCTTGATGTTAGTGTACTGTATACGTAGAAAATCTTATTTTCCTGTTCTGCCTTTTTTGTTTTCTATGTGGCATCCTCAGTAAAGCATCTGACAGTGAAGCTTTCAGTTTCTTTACTCAGCCTTCATCATCTCCTATCACCCATCCTGTGCTGAACAGGAAGCAGCATCATTTTTGATCAGACCCTTCATCAACCCTTCATTCTTATTAAAAAAACCCAACAAAACCATTGGTATTGCTTTCAAAGTTAGGCTAGCTGAGTGAAACTCTCTATACATTTTCAGTGCTCAGACACAGGGGAGTCCCCCTTCAAGGCAAAATTTGTTTTGTTTTAGTATCTCCCTAGGTTTTGCAATATGGCAGTTAAACTAAACTCCCTGAAGTCCAATAGAAAAGCATCCCAAACACTTGCGTGCCAGAGCCAATCACCCCACAAGGGGATCTAAGTGGACTGGTTACTTTCTTGGAAGGAAGAACTCGCACCAGCCATGTAAAATATGCAGTGGGAGGAAAAGACCTTGTCTTCCATTGTACAAAGGGATGAGTTAGACTTCCATCATGATTTGGATTTTATGTTCCTTCAAAGAAAACCACTTCCTTTCAGGATGCTAGCAGATCCTGACAGCATCTTTTTCACAGACATTGAGTGTATACAGATGAAAAATAGCTTTCTGGTTTTCCTTTCCTATGTGTATTTGTACTTTTCTATGAGATGTTTGAATTAAAAGGGTTTTTCCCTTCTTTGCCTTCAGCTGGGATTATTAAAATGTTGTACTTTAAGAATCCTCTTTATTTTCTGGAAGAGCATTAAAATCATTTAGGAGGAAATACTTGCCACTAATGCTATTTGGCTAATCTACAAGATTTAGGATATGAAGAATTACTGCGCGGCATATGTAAGACATATGGGAACAGATGATTCCTTCTTTGGAGGAGGTGCTGCTAAAGCACTTGCCAGCAGACTGGTAAAGGGAGAGACCAGCAGTTATAAGCACACATGTGGACAGTAAATCATTTAGGCTTCTTAATTCAGGTTTGGGAAGAATTGATGCAACACAGTGTCATGAAAGCCTGAGAGATTCATTATAAACACCAGCAAAGCAATACACACTGGAAGGAATAATTTGAGTTTCCTTGGATCAAAATTCTTTGTATCTACTCTTAGACAGTTTTAACAACATGACCTGCTTCTTTTTTTTTGTTTTGTTTTTTTTTTTTAATCTCAAGATGATTCTGTGTCACTTTGCTTTGTACAGCTAGCACAGTCATGGTACTTAGCAGTAAGTATTTAGCAGTAATCCTTGTGGTTTTTTGCTAATGAGGTAGCTTCTCTAACACCAGCTTCTCTCAAAGGAGACACTTCATTGCCAGGATTTTTTGGGAGGTCAAGCTGGAGGCAGAGCCCTTCAGGAAACATTTTGGAGCTTGCAGTTCTTTCACAGTACACTGAGTGTGTACTCGACAGCAGCGGCCAAAGGCAAAGCTGTGCTGAGCCAGCTACTGGAAACTTCGCAGTGATTCTCAACAGGACTCATTATCTTAACATCAGTAGCTCAGTTTTATAGGTAAGTTACTGCTTTACTAAAATAGACAGGATGGCTGGAATTCAGCACCGTTCAGCTGAATTAGCAGTGAAATTTAATAGTAAGCTACACAAATGGCGTGAAGGGTCACAGAGAAATCATCAGTGGGTGAAGGCTGGAAGCAATGTTTACCCAGGGAGATCTAATCGGTACTCAGGTGGTCAGGAACAGGGATGGTCAGTTTTAATTAGACCTTAGAGACAAGAGAAACATGTGGCAAGCCACTTACTGTTCCTTTTGGATAAATGGAAAATACAAAGTGCCCAGCACTACAATTGAGGATGTAATTAAGGGTTACCATTTTTCATGCTGCTGTTTACTCAGTCACTAATTGGCCCAGCCATGTGTTTTGATCTGAGCAAGATTTGTTTACCTAGTGACAATAAAGTTTCTGGTTTTCAGCTTAGACAACAATAAACCGGAACTGTGGAAAAAGTACAAGAAAGACATGAAGCTGTTGGAGTGGGTACAGAGGACTACAAAAATGATCACAGGGCTGGAGTGCCTCTGCTATGAAAAAAGGCTGAGAGGGTTTGCCTTGTTCAGGTTGGACAAAAGAAGGTCCAGAGGAGACCCTGTTGTGGCCTTTCAATACTTAAAGAGAGCTTATAAGAAAGATGAGGACATGTTTTATGATTTTTTTGCAGGGTCTGTTATATGAGGACAAGGAGCAGTGGTTTTAAACTAAAAGAGGGTATATTCAGATTATATATAAAGAAGACATTTTTTACAGTGAGGGTGGTGAAACACAGGAACAGGTTTTCTAGAGAAGTGGTAAATGTCCCATCCCTGGAAACATTCAGGGCCAGGTTGGATGGGGCTCTGACCAACCTGATCTGGTTTAAGGTGTCCAGACTTATTGCAGGGGGGTTGGACTAGGTGACCTTTAAATGTCCCTTCCAACTCAAACCACCCTATGAGCCTATGATAAAAAACCAGTCAATTTACCTCCTCTGTCAATGGCATCAAGGGAATTCCAGGGATTATTTTAAAAAAAAACAAACAACAAAAGAAGCTAGGATTATAATGATAGTGTTCTCTTTCATGTGCCTGAGCAGAACTAACCAGATGTATTTTCACTTCGTAACCAGCTCCTATCCAAAATAAAGTTTTGTTATGCAGAGATTGTTTTTTTTCTGAAGATCCAGACACAGTATATATATATATATATAACTGAAATCTCAGGTACTATCTATCAGTGCATATCTGACATAGGCACTGATTCAATATCATGCCATCTAAAAGTAGGTTACCTCTTGTTCCCTCAGCATGCTCTAGCAAGAAAAAAGCTCTTGATTTCTGTATGAGTGTGTTAATGGAATGATGATAACTGGTGAAATGTAATCTATTACAGTTTTACTATACGTTTTATTTTAGAAATTCTGGTCTTCCTTTCTCATGATGCAATATTTAAACTTCAGTTCTACTATTGTACATTTAATACTGTATTAGTATAATGTATGTAGTAACTAACACGTAGGCTTGTATGGGCTAAATGATTTTCGTGTTAACAGAAGCACAGAAGGCAAATCACAAGTGTGTTCAGGTATGCTGTCTGAAATAAATGAAGTGGAAATTTACTTCTGTGGGCTGTGAAAATGTGAGATATGGTACTGTCTCCTTTGATTGCAGCTGATCTTTAGGCATGTCCACTGGGTTCAAAAAAATCTAGGCATCTATTTTTTTGTACATTGCTAAAAAGGGATGTGACTTTCTGGCATATACTGAGGGAAGAGGTACCCTGTTGCTACAGAAAGGAAGGATGCACAGTGCATCTTCTGCGTTTTCCTGTTCTGCACATAGAGTAGCATTGCAGCACCCTGAGGCTTACAATTCCTAGTAAAACACTCTCTCTGTTTGCTGTTTCTCTGTGAGACTGTGCTAAAATTTAAAGTGATACTAAAGTTAGGGTTGACGAGGCATTTTCCAGGAAAATATTTCTTCTGAAAAATAATTTTGCCACTCCCATGCCCTCTTTTAAACAGAATTCCTATTCTGGAGGAAAAGAAAGGAGCTGTAAAAATCGTACCCCTTTAATACTTTGAAAAAATTTCAAATGAACCAGTGGTAGAATAGTGTTCTTGAGCCTCAGGCTGAGAAGTAAGCACTCATCTTATGCTGTTTGCTGCTATGTGTTTGCTAAGACCACACTCTGCTATGTGGTCTTGAGTGAACACAGACAAATCACATGTACAACATTGTATAAAACATCCCTTCTGGACTTTCATTTAGTAATGACAGTACATGACAAAGGTAAACCTAGTAATTCATTTACACTTTACTATTCAAAATGTCCAGCTTGAAGTTTTTTCTTATTGACTTAATCTGCCAATGGCATCTTAAAACCTTTGTTTCTAATTTTTTGTTTGGGAAAAAGTCCTAAATGGTTGTTTTGCATCCATCCATCCACCCACCCACCCATTCACCCATCCAATCCATTAGATCTTCACTCTCCACTCTGGAGTGTTACTTTCATCAGCTAGTCAACTTGTAGTGATTAGTTCTCTGCCTCCTAAGCACCAGAGAACATTAGACACAATTCTGTCTCTCTCACGTGCCTAGAAGGAAGGAATAACTACTGCAAATGCATTCTTGATTCCAATATTGTCAACGAGTTTGTGAAAAACCAGAGGGAGATGGTAGTTTCTGGAATACAGTGAGTGATACAATTTTGCTAGTTCAGGCATCAGAGGAAAGACTGTTTACAAGCAACACAAGAAAGCTTTACAAGCATGCTAGGTGGGTAGGTGTACAGAGCTGGGGGTCTTCCTGCTATTTGCTACTTACACTGTCACAGTGCTTACTAGATACACTATCACTGTGGCTTTTCTTGCACCCACTTTATTCACAGTCTTCTTCACCACGATGCTCCAAAGGACCATGACAGACCTTGAGGAGGAAAATGGCATTTATATCCGGTATGGTACCACTGGGAGCCTATTCAGCCTAAGGCAACTGAAGGCCCACACCAAGACCCTAAATCACCATGTCTGAGAGTTGCTTTTTGCTGATGATGCCGCCTTCCTTGCTCACCCAGAAGCAGCTCTGCAGCACATAACACCCTGCTTTGCAGAGGCTGCATATTTTTGGGGGCTGGAAGTCAACTTGAAGAAAACAGAAGTTCTCTACCAGCCTGCACCACAGGAAGACTTCCATCATGCCCACATCACCATAGGCGAGTCAGAGCTTAAGACAGTCCGGCAGTTCAGCTCTCTGGGATGCATTATTTCCTCAGATGCCAAGATTGACAAAGAGATAGACAACAAATTAACAAAGGCATACAGAGCATTCGGAAGACTTCATAAAAAAGTCTGGAGCAATAAACACCTGAAGAAAAGTACAAAGATTAGTGTCTGCAGAGCCGTTGTGCTGTCTATTCTTTTATATGGGTTTGAATCATGGGTCATCTACCGCCACCACCTGCAACTCTGTGAATACTTCCATCAGTGCTGCCTCCATACAATCCTAAACATCCAGTGGACTGACCACATGACCAATGTCACTGACCTTGGCAGGGGTCACCAGGACTGAGACCATGATACTGAGGACACAGCTGTGCTGGGCAGGGCACATCTCCAGGATGGAGGATCACCACCTCCCTAAGATTGTGCTCTGTGGTGAACTTGCCACCGGCTGCCGCAACAGAGGAGCCCCAGAGAGGAGATACAAGGACTCCCTGAAACAGTTCCTCAGCTTTGGCCATATTGACTGCCATCAGTGGGACACTCTGGCCTCCAATCAGGAGACATGGAGACACCATCCATAATGCTGCTGCCTCCTTTGAGAACACAGTAGAATCAGTCTGGAGGAGAAAAGAAAGAGCCGTGCCTTGGCTGTCCCCTCACAGGAGACTTTCTGCTGTGCCTTTTGCAACCCCACTGCCTGTCCCACATTGGCCTTGTCAGCCATCAGCGTGCTTGCAGCAAGCCTGGGGAGAGGGGGCCCTTCTGAAATCTTCATTCATTGTCAAGGTTTAACACTGGCCCAGCAGTTAAACCAAATGACAGATGCTCTCTATTAATCCCCCTCCCAGATAAAGGAAGGAGAGAGAATAAGGGAGAGAGACTTATGGGTTGGAAACTAAACTGCACAGCTTTAATGAAACAGTAATGATAAAAATGGAAAAATTACTAAATATATACAAATATACAGGAAAATTGATACCGCATTCCTCCCCCTTTTCCCCCAGTAACTCTCACGTCACCACGGAGGCTGCAGGGCAGCCCTGGGAAAGTCCAGGCTGGACTCCTGGAGTTGGCAGCAGTCGGGAGCTGGAGGCAGGAACACACAGATTCAGGCTGGCATGGATCAGGACCACAGGCAGAAGAATGGACGGAATCCTCCCAGGATGCCGAAGCAAACAGGGACAGGGGAAGAAGGGGAAGCAGGAAGGGCTTAACCCTTGTGATCACTCGAATTTATACTGAGCATGACGTGTATGGGATGGAATACTCTGTTTGGTCAATTTTGGCCATCTGTCTTGTCCATTCCTCCCCAAAAGAGGGCTTCGGGTGGGACCTCTTTACTTCTTCTGGAGGGCAAAATGTTCCTCAGAGCTGATCAGTGTCCTTGGCTCTGCACACCAGTCTCTATCTGTAACTATAAACATCCAGTATTATCAGTCCTAGAAACAGACATTGACTGAGAAACTTGCTGTTAATTTCAGCAGGTGCAGCTACTTACAAGAGACTTATCTGAAAGCAAAAGTACAAGACAGAAAATTACCTGTATCCTGGCCCAAATCTGACATTCATGAAGCCAAGACATGATCACTATGGCATATGTTTTTTCAAAATTAACAGTAATAGTGATTTTATACTCAGCACTTGTATTTCCCTGAAATGTATGTGCCATCGTCTTCCAAGATTATGTCACATCTTCTGGAATGTCTTCATAATTGGTTGAACTTCTTTGTCTGTCCATGTGAATGTACCTATTACCAAACACAGTAGTTAAGAAAACAGACAAATTTTTGATAGAAACTTTGTCAGCATCTAAAAATAAGGAAAAATCATGTGGAGTAATTGGGACACAATTCTTTTTAAAGTTAATTTAAAATTTTCACATGCATTTTTTCATAAGTACTAGGAGCTTTTAGAAACTAAGAAAATGAGGACATGTGTCAATTGATGAACTTGAGCTGGAGCATCATCCATTTACAGTTTATGTATACCTGATTATATATTTATTTCCTTTGCTTGCCTAAGTCTGAACTCAGCGTTGTTCATATGGATGCCTCTGCTATTGGAAAGGTTTTGATTTCTGTATCACAGTTTCAGTTTCTGCCATATGTGTGTGCCAGGTGAATGACACAAGAGCACTCATGGCATGACTGTAGCATTTCACTGCCACCTTCTGCGCCTGCCCTGTTGCATGAAAAACAGCTACCTGAAAGGGTAGGAAACCTTACAGACAGTATTGATGTATGTGTGCAAGCACAAATTGAGGAAACAGATCTAGTAATTTGCTTCTTGATAGGAGTTTTCTGTGATTTGCTGATCCTGGAGTGGAGCCATTCAACAAGAAAGCATGGATGAGTTGACTTTATTTTATTTACAGGTTTTTTTTCAAGTTAATGGAGCTTTTCATGTGTACATGAACAAGGTCAGAGATTATGGCAGTATTTATGGGCTTGGTTCAGAGGAACAACATACTTAGTGTCTGTCAGGACATGAATCTATAAAGTGAGTGGGTGATGGATATTCCAAGCTGCTTTTGTTCTCCCTGTGTGTTTTTTCTGCTTTGGAGTCTTGTAATTGTGGTTTCCACTCTGGTGCCATGTAGTATTTAACCCTTTAATAGAGTACATTGCAATCAGTCAATCTTACACTGCATTTTACTTTCTCAGAGAGCTCTGAGGATATATGAAAAATACGAAATCATGATATTTACAAAAGACCATTGTAAAATCTTTGTTAGACTCATGTCCTTGCTTGTTCTCTGCTTCTGGGTGCTCACCAGGCTGTTGTTTGAGGCTCATGACTTTTAATATTACTGAATCTGACAAATATTCAGAAATGTTCCTTACTTTTTGACTATGGGATACTGCACCTCCCTGTGGCATGGAGCTCTGAAACTGGCTGATGTATCACCAGAGATCAATGGTAAGAAGTCAGTTCTTCTTTACAGAGGATGTGAATACCCCTCCAAAACTCTGTGCTTGTGGATGTGCTACGTTACAATTTCACCTTGGAAGGGTATTATGACAGTATAAGCCATGTATACTCCATCATGCACACAGCACAAGAGACACTGAAAAATGATAGATGTCTAACCACAAAATCTTCCTCATTTGCCTTCCTGACAGCCTATTTGTGTCTCCTCAGTGTCTTCCACACACCATGCTCCCCTTTCCATCTTTTGGTTGCAGTCAGAACCTGGTTTTCTATAGCAGTCCACCCTTTCATCTTGAACTTTTTCCTCCTCCAGTCTTGTGGGAGCAGAAGTCACTAGAAAAGCAATAGCTCCAGGCTGGTGGTCTTAGCTGTGCTACTAGGACAATGGTGTGCCATGAGGACAGGATCAATCAACTGCTGATGACTCTCTCAAGGACAGATGAAGGGAAAGACACAGCAAGTAGCATGCAGGAAACCCTTCAAGCAAGGCTGTACATCAGAAATCAGGACTTCAAGCAGATTAATTTCTCTGTAGTCACAGTTTTGATGTATTTTCAGGATGCCACAGGCTAAAGCTTCATAATAAAAGTGAATTAGTGTTTGTTGGGGAAATGTATTCAAATGCATTTTTTCCAGTTGTTGATTTAACATTTCCTTTGAAAGCAGCTGTAGTCTTTGGAGAATAATTCTGTGACAATTAAAATGAAATGTGCAAAACTGCTGAATTATCTCTGTCTCAGCACAATAAAACTGGACATACTTAGTAGTGTGAGTAGATCTTTTCCCTTCTAATTTGCTAAGGTTATCACAAGAGCCTTGAAATATAGCCTATTTGTGCAGGTCTAATTTCCAGCCAACTCAAACCTTGCTTCATGGGGTTTTTTTAATATGTTGTACAAAAATGAATTAGGTATTTGGAAGGAAATCACTATATTTTAAAGTACCCAAGTGAGCCTTTGCTAGAGGAATCAGGCTGTTTAACTGCAGATAAGATTGCTGCAAAACTGCAACTATTTTTCAGGAGCTGTTGGACTGGGACGGGTCCCTAACTGAGTAAAACCAAATGGATGGCTGTAAGTGCATGAGCTTTTCACTCTCAGGTGTCACTGATTCTCTACTTTGGATGGGAACTATGCAATTCTGTTTTACTGTTCCATGTATTCTATATACATAGTAAAGACAGGTGATTAAAAATCTGCAATGTTTTCACTGACTCATGGCTGTACTGAACACTCAGAATCATAGAATCACAGAAAGTTGGGGGTTGGAAGGGACCTTGATGGATCATTGAGTCCAACTCCCCTGCCAGAGCAGGGTCACCTACAGGAAGTCACGTAGGAATGTGTCCAGGTGGGATTTGAATGTCTCCAGAGAAGGAGACTTCACAACCTCCCTGAGAAGCCTGTTCCAGTGCTCTGTCACCCTCACAGTAAAAAAAATTTTTCCTCATATTTATACGGAACCTTCTATGCTCAAGTTTATAAATGTTGCATCTTGTCCTATCATTGGGCATAAGTGAGAAGAGCCTGACTCCATCCTCCTGGCTCTCTCTCTTTACACATTTATAAACACTGATGAGGTCATTCCTCATTCTCCTCTTCTCCAAGCTGAAAAGACCCAGCTCCCTCAATCTTTCCTCATAAGGGAGATGTTCCACTCCCTTAATCATCTTAGAGGCTCTGCTCTGGACTCTTTCAAGCAGTTCCCTGTCCTTGAACTGAGGGGCCCAGAACTGGACACAATATTCCAGATGTGGCCTCACCAGGGCAGAGTAGAGGGGGAAGAGAACCTCTCTGGACCTACTAACCACCCCCCTTCTAAAGCACCCCAGGATGCCATTGGCCTTCCTGGCCACAAGGACACATTGCTGGCTCATGGTCATCCTTCCATCCACCAACACCCCCAGATCCCTTCCTCCTTCACTGGTCTCCAACAGCTCAGTCCCCAACCTGTACTGGTTCTTGGAGTTGTTCCTACCCAGATGTAAGACTCTACACTTGTCCTTGTTGTAATTCATTAAATTTCTCCCTGCCCAACTCTCCAGCCTGTCTAGGTCCCTCTGAATGGCAGCACAGCCTTCTGGGGTGTCAGCCACTCCTCCCAGCTTTGTGCCATCAGCAAATTTGCTGAGAAGACACTCTGTCCCAGTATCAAGGTTGTTGATAACTCCATTATTTCTTTTCACATCTACCCTTCCCTACTTTTATATATACATATTGTACATTGTCTTAGTAGACTACTTGAGAGAGGTACTATATCACTGCTGATTATCTTGGCAATGCCTTCAGTGAGGTAATACCTGTTTTTTAAATGTTTCTTCATTAAAAAATAACTTCACTCATAATGATGATAACCTCTACTTACAAGAAAGATGAAAAATAGTTTCTGAAAGAATGTTAGTAGTGTAATTTTAGTTGGGTTCTGATGGAAATAATTTTTTGAAAAAAATCATGAAGCATAAACTTCATGTCCTGTTTTCAAGCCTGAATTCTACTTCAGATTACGTGGGTATAATCTACAAATGTACATTATACTGCTTCGTGCTTTGATATTCACAAAGTAGAATAAACAAAAATTAATACAAATACATATAATGTAGGATATGGGTGTAGCTGTTTGGTTTTGGAGGGTTTTTTTATTATCTGAGGGCTAGTCTTTTAAAGGATAAGGAAGCCATGCTACAACTGAAAAAAAACCCCAAAAATCTGCATAGGAAATGCTTTTTAAAATGTTGATCCTGGTGATTAGCCTAAGTAGTGTGAGTATATTAGTAACTCATGAAAGATTGGATGACAGCTTTTTTTTTTTTTTTTTAGGTGTAGAATTGTTGATTTAGATTTAGATTTAGATTTAAACTGGCTCCAGTGCTTTGGAGCCAGTTTAAACATTTGTAGTGATGACCTTGCACAAAAACTAGCACTTGTGAAATTTGGTGATGGGTGAAACCAGGGGGAATTGTCAAATCAAAGTCATGATGACTGAATAGAGAGAAATTCAACAATGCAAAACCTTGCCTTTAGGAACTTGTATTGTTATTTACTGCTCTTAAAGTAGAGCTACTTTGTTGCAAACAGAGAAGGAGGAGAAAGACACTATTTTATCATTTGCTAAAAATGTCCATAAGCAGTCAGGAAAAAAGTGCACTAGCAATGGGCTGGATGGAACAACCTGTAAAGTGCCTTTCAACGTTCATCTATCAATTGTTGTTTTAGCAAATGCACATCATATTTGAAAACAAAAATAAATATAGAAACATCTGTTTAATGTTTTTATCTTTAATATAATATTTATACTTCTACAAGCAGTACTTTGAATAAACTAGCATATAGTGTATAATGGAGTATTTGCACTTATAATTATTTTCTTTCTTCTTGCGTAATTCAGTGTTTCTAAATAGAGATTTTTTAGGTGATAACATTATTTTTTTTTTCCTCCATATTCTTGAATGCTAGAAAATGAATGTAGAACTTTATGGCTTATTTTGAGAAGGCTCTGCAGCTTGCAATTGGAAGACATCAAGCTTCAGGGAAAAATACATAAAAAAAGAAAAAAAAATAGCCAACTTTGGAATAGTAGAGATAGAGTGTGATAGGATACCCTATTGCCTGGAGCTTTGTGTCTATGTTTCTGTATTGATTGAAATACTTTAATTTTACATTCTGTCTCAGCTACAATTGTGCATCCAATAATACAATGCTGAGGAAGCCAATATTCTAATTAAATAAATTTTTTATTAAAGGGAAATATTTAATGTTACATGTTTGTGTGGTTATTTGGACCTTTTATCTTATTTTGGAGGTACATTAATTGAATCAGAATAATTTATATCATATATTGGCATTCATACAGAGTATCACAAAATGATCCAGAAGGAAGTAACTTCTAAACAACAGAGACAAAACAAGCCTTTCAGGTGTGATTTAAGGACACAGATTGTGTCTAAGAAGGGACGAGAGGGATTGAGTTACTGACAAAAGAAGTAGAGAAAGCAAAAGCATGACCTTTCCATCTGGGGAGGAATACAGGGACATGAAAAGGGAGAAGTAGATCACAAGGACAAGAGGCAGTGGTTGAGCATGAGATCAGGGCACTCACAGGAGAAGGTCAGCAAGGAGTTTTACTTTACTGGAATATGTTTTTGAAAATAAGATAAAGTTTCTTCCTTTTGATTCAGAGGTAGATCTGGTAAAAATGAAAGATACATCTTGTCTCATGGAGTAAGATATGTATTTCTTTAGCTAACGTCTTTCTGTTGTTTTTAAAGCTGAGAATGAAGAGGTAGGCAGAAAATACAAAAAGAATGGTGGTAAGCAAGGGTGTGTGCACAGTGCAGGTGTAGTTACCCATCAGCAAAGTAATACACAGAGGAGGACAGTGTTTGGTCTGGCATCTGACATACAGGTCTATGCTCACATAATAGGAATGATACAAATGAGCTAATCCTGTTTTTTACATCTGGCTAATGCTACTCCAGGCTACTCCAAGCATGCTACTCCACTCTCACACTCACACATCCATACATGAAGACAGACATACACAGATGTCTCCAGACCTGTAGTTCCTGAGAACAGTCCACTCTCAGGCACTCCAGGCCATACTTTTTCTTGTAGCTGGCTCCTGGACTTTTTACTCTACTTGTTGGCATGAATTTTGCTGACATCTCACACATGCACTCATATAAAGGACAGAAAGCACATGTAAGCATAGTTACAGAGAAAATAGGTGTTTAGTTTATTAAGACAGGGTAGGCTAGTGATCAGATGCTGGGCCTTGCAAGACAGCTGTTCTGATCAGCAACTTGCTTACGCTTGGCTTGGCCCTTTTGCCTCCTCTCCATTTTTCCATGCTTGTTCTTTCTGCCCACCCATTTTTATCTTTCTCTGTCCTCCTTCCCAAATAAAAAAAACCTGCCCCTAATTCTTATTCCCCTGCTAATCCCAGTCTTTCTACATGCTTACTGAAATTTGGTATTACTGACAGTATTACCTAGGACTTCTCATATGGTATCAATGGTAATGCCGCCTAGGTGCTCTTGGCCTTGCAAAACTCCTCTCCACAGAGATCCCAAGTACTCCTTGGTGAAATTTGGCCATTTCTCACATAGCCTTCCCTCAAATAACCATGCAGTCTAGCCATCCTTCATGGCACTATCTGTAACTTCTGTCAGTTTCTCATTCTGATATTTGTTCCTGTCCAGCAAGTTCATGTGTCATTTTCAGATTTCCTCGTGTTCACAGAACTGAACGTCAAGTCAAGGACTACTCATTTACCTGCATACCATAAAAAGAACTTCTACTGAAATCAAATTTACTGCAGATTCAGGTGGGACAAAGTCCTGTAGCCTTCCTGTATCAGGTAAATAGTGAGGGTGAATAAACACCAACCTCACAACCCCAAGTGCATTGCAGCTGTAGACTGTTTTGTATTTTGTGTGTATCTAGGAATAACTCCCATAGATATATCTGTAAATGCTGAAGCATTTTCACTTTCACTAATTACTGGAAGGGAGATTCTTGAGAGAACCTGGTGGTTGCTATAATTTAATCTTTAATGGACACCATATACCCCCTCTTTTTAATCAGCAATAAAATGTCATTTTTCAATGCGGTGGAAAAAAAGCAGTTATACTTCTGATAAGTTTATTGTTCAGTATGTTGTGATAGTCTTTGGAAATGAAATCTATTTATCATTATCACAGGGTTATTATACACTTTAAAGTATGCAGTTGTACATATGTTCACTTGAAATAGTGAGCAGCACAATCCATAGTATCTGTCAAATTATCTTCACAATTGTCATCTTTGTGTTGTCAGCTTTAAGCAATTTGCAGCTCTCTTGAAACTGTTGGTATTGAATAAAGCAGAATCCTCTACTTATGTCTTACTTTATAACAGTTTTCTTCACACATTCTTGTAATTAAAAACTTGGCACATAAGTGTATCTTTTCTGATGTCATGTGGTAGAGTTTGTAATTTGCCTGAGAAACGTACACTCTTTAGTTGTAATGTACTTTAAAGAGCAATCAAGCATACGTAGCAGATTAACTGTACATCAAGAAATTCTGCTCTCAGTCCAGCCCACTGAACAGTAATTCAAGTTCTGTTTCCCTACTCAGAGAAACTTGTACAATTTTTACAGTTTTAAGAAGATCCCTTCAATCAGATTCACTATGTTACAATTAATGGTAAAATTGTATTTACCATTTTACCAGGTAAAATATCTATTGCCTGTATTTATTTTTAAGTCCAGAGCACCTCATCTCTCCAGTAGAAACATCAGCAAGCATCCTGAAGTCTCCCAGTGTCTGCATAGAACACTGATGAGAAATTTTCTTTGTAAAATAAGTCATTACTCAACTTTTTCTTTAATCTAAACCACAAAGTTTTAGGTCATGTGACTGACAGAGTATGTCATTCTGGATAAGTTGTGTTATGAAAGTCAAATTGGAGATCCATAAATACAGAATATTTTTTATTTAAAAATAAAAAGAGCTTTGCATGCTTCATGGAAAGTTCAGAACAAAAATTGTTATTCAGCTCTGTTGTTGTTGAAACACAAATTACACAAGTACTGTTGTGATGGGTTTATTCTTAATTCTGTTGTATGGCAAGAGTTCTGCTTAGGAAAGTAAGTGCCCAAAGACATGCATACCAGAAATTTAATGAGAAACCTTATTTACTTAAGATATTAAGTAGTGCAAATCTCATAGATAGGAAAAGCTGTATCCACTAAAACAGGAAATGCTTTCTGCCTATATTCCTTCAAATAATAATAATAAAAAACCCAAACAGCTGCTAACAGTCTTAACACGTGTATGTGAAACGCAGTCTTTTTGCCCAGTCATCTTTGTCAAAAACTTTGGCCACTGTGAATGTATTTGGCTATGTTATGAAGAAGTACAAAAATTCAGTAGCTACAGACCTGTTTTAAAAATGCAAGTATCTAAGACTGAGCTTTTTAAGATTGTGCAGAAATGTGCACCATGATGGAACCTGAATTTTAAGTGCTGTTTTTGAATGAAGAATTAAGGCAAGCCTGCTTCATGTGATTTATGTAAAAAACACTTCTGATGTATTTCTGGCTCTTAGTAGTGCAAGGGTGTGCATACCCTAAGATAAGTTTAACAAGAATGATGTACCTGTGTTTTACAGAAGATACCCAATGCCTGGTGTTAAACTATAAAACTCTGTAAACATTTCCCTAATGCTAAATTAGGCTCTTATATACTTGCACCTTATTTTATTGTCATCCATTGTTGTCTCTTTGCTCACATTCTCAACTGCATTTCTATCATGACTCTCACCTGGATTGAACAACAACCTGTGCTTTATCTGGTATTTGCAAGCAGGAGACTTGCTCTATTGGTTGTCAATTGATTTTGCCATTGTTCATTTTCATCCTTTGTTTAGAAGAATAGAAAGCTGGAGCAACAAGTTAAAGTGCAGGGATGATGCTTCAAGAATGTAGTAATGGATCACTGTGGGTCATTAAAAGGAGGTTATATTCCAGACAGAAGAGGCTGAGGGAATTGCAGTCACAATACTGAGTTAATTTACATGAATACTGGTAGCTGCTTCTTCACTATTTTCAGTAGTCTACCCTAAAGAAAAAAGACAGTTTTCAGAAAGGCTTATTGAGGAAGTGGAAGCAGGATTCAAATCTAATGTCACAGGACTAAATGGCTCCTGTCAGCGTGCTGCACAACCTTTCTGCTGGAGGGTCTCTGGTGAGGCCAATCAGCTGATAAGGGGGAGGCACCCAGCCGGGCCACGAAGGATTTAAGTGGCTGCTGGGAGTGCTAGAGACCTGGAGTGCAGCGAACAGGAGCTGGCAAACAGGAAAGTGACACGGCAGTTTGTGAGGCAGTTGGCACAGGCAGGGCAAGCAGGAGGGGCACAGCCAGCAATGGCTTCCAAAAAAGCGAAAGCGGTTGCTGTGAAGACGGAGTGTGTGTCCACACAGACGGAACCCCTTAAGAGGGACACCAAGATGGACGTAGCTGTCCAGGCCTCTGGCTGCGCAGAGGGACCTGGACAGACTGGAGACGGCCAAGTGCTGGGTCCTGCACTTTGGCCACAACAACCCCATGGGGAGCTCCAGGCTGGGCACAGAGTGGCTGAGAGCAGCGAGACAGAAAGGGACCTGGGGGTTTGGATCAACAAGAAGGTGAACTTGAGCCAGCAGTGTGCCCAGGTGGCCAAAAAGGCCAATGGCATCCTGGCCTGTATCAGGAACAGCGTGGCCAGCAGGTCCAAGGAAGTGATTCTGCCCCTGTACTCAGTGCTGGTGAGGCCACACCTCGAGTACTGTGTCCAGTTCTGGGCCCCTCAGTTCAGGAAGGATATCGAGGTCCTGGAGCAGGTCCAAAGGAGGGCAACCAGGTGAAGGAACTCGAGCACAGATCCTATGAGGAGAGGCTGAGGGAGCTGGAGCTGTTCAGCCTGGAGAAGAGGAGGCTCAGGGGAGACCTCATCACTCTCTACAACTCCCTGAAAGGAGGGTGTAGCCAGGTGGGGGTTGGTCTCTTTTCCCAGGCAACTATCAGCAAGACAAGAAGACACAATCTTAAGTTGTGCCGGGGGAAGTTTAGGTTAGATATTAGAAAGAATTTCTTCACTGAGAGGGTGATCAGGCATTGGAATGGGCTGCCCCGGGAAGTAGTGGATTCTCCGTCCCTGGAGATATTTAAAAAGAGACTGGATGTGGCACTCAGTGCCATGGTCTAATAACTGCAAGGGTAGTGGATTAAGGGTTGGACTTGATGATCTCTGAGGTCCCTTCCAACCCAGATGATTCTATGATTCTATGGTTAGAAGAGCTACACAGGCTGTGAATGTGCACATCAGTAGAAATGAGAAGTTGTACCTGCTGCTGTGCTTACGTTGGATAATAGGAGGGAAGCCATCCATATGAGCCTGCCATTTCCACACCATTTCCACAGTCAAATTACTTGTCTTGTGTTTGAAAGTATAAAGAGAAACGTAGAAAAAAAGTGTTGATGCAGGTAGCAACTCTACAAGAGGGGATCCTTCATTTCCCTCTGCCTCAACAAAGTCAAAATCCAGGGAAGTGCTTCTCCTCAGTTGCATGTCATTCCCTTCTTTTGTGCCAAATTTGCACATACATCATTTCTTTTGTTTAAAACCTGTGGAAGTTCGCCAGTATTGCACAGTTTATAAGTCAGAATAGTAAATTCAGATCACAAATCCTCAAAGCAGTTAATAAAATCATTGCAACAGACCACCCACTGAATCCTGCTGGGGCTCCTGAGAAAAATAATTAATCTCAAACCTACTTATTTCACTCACTGAACAAATGTGTGGAAAAAAGACCCTCCTGAAATACATAGTTCACATATTATGGTTCTGACTGAGAAAAGTACTTAGACATAATGGAGATGCCAGGCCACTTTTCTTATCGTTTTCCTAGTGTTAATTCCCCAAGGGAAGAGCAAAGCATAAAGGCTGATGACCCTGAGAAGATGTACTGTTACTATTGGTATTGCTTTTATTTTTGTAACAATATTTAGGAACATGTATAAATCAGGTTCCTATTTTGATAAGCATTTTGTATGCAAATAGTGAAGAGATTGGCTATTCCTGTTCCTTTACAGGCTTTACATGATAAATAATAAGATGAGGAGTCCAGCAAATTAATAAGAATCTGAGTTCTCTTTGAAAAATTGTGTTGGCCAGTGTCTCTTTGTTGAGTTTGCCCACAGACAACCTAACTGAAGGTAATTCTTTTAACAAGCTTATCTGTTTTGAAAAAAAATTAGTAAGCACAGAAAACCTTTCATTTGAAAATATTTATTTGTAGGCAAGTGAGCTGTGAAAATATAAGTCTCTTGGTAAACTCTTCCTGCTAGATCAACATTGATGGTACTCTAGGCAATTTCTTGCTATGCTCTGTTCTTTCCTGGGAACCAGAAAATCCCAGGAAACACTCATTTTGTCTTTAAAGCACAGCAGTAACAATCTTTTTACAAGTTTTCATCTGACACAGGAGCAACTTGGTGTTTGCAAATGTTTTCTTCCTCTTGTCAAATAAGTTCAGGCAGTAACTCATTTGAAACTGAACATGAGACTTGCACCAGCATACAATAAATTAACTATTAATTCAGAGGACCATTTCTTGAATGCTAAAATTTCAAAACAATTAACTTAATAATGATTTTTCATGTTGATTCCATCCTCAACATACTAAGCCCTCCTTACATCTTTGTATTGTCTATTGATTCATCTTTTATACCAGTTTATTCAATTCTTCTGTTTACCAACTGCACCCATGAGCCTGAATTTATTGTAACAGTTAAATGACATTTAACTCACGGTAGCTGGGAAACAGAGCCAGTAGACAAACCTATTGTTATACTAATGGAGTTTTTTTGAATTACATCTCACTAAGCTCAACATTATCTTCCAGGGTATTCTCAGACACAATGACAGGTGGGATAATTTGAAATCTTCTGGGCTGTGTACAGTTTTGGTGTGTTTGCTTAATGAACCCTTACTTTCAGACATTGTTTTCCTTTGTTTCTAAAGAAGTTTAAATGTTTAAAACAGTCATAAGCAAGACAATCATCCAGCAAAAGTGTTCTGGACAGTGGAGGTAGTTTTCCTTTGAGACATCTGAGGAAGCATCAGTGCACTACCCCTATTCCCAAATAAATCAGAATAAAATTATTGGGAAAATCTAGAAACATAAACCATAAAATCTAGAGTTCTAGAAACATAAACCAATCTTGTATAAGTGAAGACAAATTACCTAATTTCTGTGGAATTACACAGATAAAAAATAGATCCTATCTTTTACGTCATTTTTAAGACATAGAAGAAACCCTACCCCTAGAGGGACCTTCTCATGTCTTTGCTGAGAAGCAAGAACAAAAGCTTTAATGTCTCAGTATATGAAATAGAAACATTTGATCCCAGATATTCCTGACTTAAATGTCAGATGATTTACCTTTGGCTTGGACTTCATGTAATTTTCAGGGAAGCTAAATGAATCCCAGTTGCACCATTTGTTTCAGTTCAGATCATTCCTCTTTTCTTTTTATGAAATTCAGCTGGCAGTCGCATTGGGGAACTCTTTGCCTCCGGGGAAGTGCAAGGCAATGTTCCTGAGTTTGAACCCATTCTCCTGTGAGTATACAAATGCAAAATGATCAGCCTTGTTTTGTGCAGTGAATAAGAAAGCAAAAGCTGCCAGTCAGTGTGAGATGAGGAAACCTAGATCCTCTGCAGCTGGGCAGCTCCTTTCATGTTTGCTGGGCACATGACCAATGAAATAGTTATATTTGGCTTTCAAGCTACGAGAAGAGATGATGGCCCACCTTCTTTGGTACCATCAACAAGGAAACAAATCTCTTTAGGAATATGAGGAGTTTTATTTGTAAATACAGTGTTAGCAGTATTAGCTTGGCTCTTGCTAGAGAGATGTAGACAGCCACGCAATCAGACTCTGCTACTGAAGCCGCATGTATTATGCAGTTAGTAAAATTCATTTCAGAGGTGACAGAAATGTCTCCTGAGTGTGAGCTGCCCGTACAGTCCTCACACTCTTCTTTGTAGAAGATCTTTTCTTTCTCTCACACTTTGCATTCATGGAAGTGGTTTGAATCCCTCTGTCTTGCATAGAGGCAGGCTCATGTCTCCTCGCTGGTTCTGGAGAGAGAAGGCTGCTGGACAAAGGAACTCTAAGAGCCTTTCAGTTTCACAATTCAGCAGTACAGAGGTACTCAGCTTCTCTTACACTGATGAACTGGATGAAAAAGGGGTTATCGCAACAGCCACAGCCTACGTGGCACTGACTGCCTACATCCTTTGTCACGAAGCCTGAAAAGAATATATTATTGGAGCCAACAGCTGTCTTGGGTTGTCAGTCAGTGCTATAGCAGCCTGTCTGGAGAGAGCTGAGGCTGGAGAGTCACCTTCCTCACATCCCTCCAGCTTTATTCATGAGGAGTGTTCTGCAAAGGTGTCAGAGAAGCCGCAAGCGATGTTAGAAAAGGGATGGGAGACCTCACTTGGGATTCAGCAACAAGCCAAATGAGATGACAGACCTTGATCTGTGACCTTCTGAAAATCAAATAAATGTGTCCCATGAATCACATGATTGTTGTGAAATAGATTATACCTGTTCAAGAGTATATAATATTTTCAAGAATCTGTTGTTATCTGTTGTTCTGCAACTGTTTCCTTTCCTGTTGCACATCTTTTAGTGAAATACTACATCTGGTCTCCCAGTAATGATTCCTATGAAGGCATTCCACGAGATCCTTAATATCTGAGGTCTTCGCCTGATCTGTCCTGGGTCTTTTAAGGAATTTACTCCTATGGGACTTAGAAATGATCAAAGGAGATTTACAATCATTCTTTACAAGTACAGAGAACGGGACTCTTTGAGTAACCTATCTCTGTTTAGCATTATTGGCAGGTTGACAGGTACTAATAATGTAATTACCTTTCCCAAAATCATCAGTGCTAATTTGAATGTGTAAAGCTACTTTTTAATCTCCTAATTATTATTTATGTGGATATATTTTGAGTCTGCACTCCAGATAAATTTGTTCTTACATGTAGTCAAAATACCAACAAATGAGGTTTTAAGAGCACATATATTTTCTGTGGTCTGTCAAGAGAAATATTGCTTAATGTTAGGAGTATTTAGAAGTGGTTGTCTCTGAATCATTCTGGTTTTTATGTAAGAAAATCCCTTTGGAATTTACACAGAATTTCAATGCAATCTGGTACCATAGGATCAGAAGATACATCTAGTGAAGACATAAAATAGCTATCCTAGACTAGTGAAATAATAGAGCAGATTTCCAAAGTATGAGGATCTTCATAGTGGCTTTTTGTTTTTCACTTTGAATTCTTGCAGCTCTTGCTCTGGTATTTTTTGCAACTTTAATTTCTATACTGTTAATGCCACTGGGAACTACTGGTGAGTAAAGAAAATCAGAATGGCTTATCTGTGAATCCAAGGTGACTTTTTTAAGAAAGTCTGAGAAAATGTTTAGCAATCACTGTAAATCTATGTCAGATGAATTATCAAATAGTTTTCAATACAGAAGCTTGGCAGGAGTTTGAGTTTGACTCAAATTATTTCACTGCAACCTTGGTGCAATTCCTTGATAGGAATAATAAAAAAAAAAAACATTATTTCAAGAGAGGGCTGAATTATTTGTTACGGACAGTTTTATGTAGACTTTTTCTTTTTAATGAACAGTTCACCAGCAGATCAAGCACAGCTTATCTATTATGTTTACTTCCCATAAAATAAAAATAATACCAACAGAAAAATATAGACTTCCCTCTCTGATGACAGTACATTTCTTCCATAAGTTGCAGAGCACCCGATGGTTTCTGTTCCCAGTTTTTAAGAAAAATAAGAAGTCATTAGTCCTCCAGTTCCTTGAAGCAATAACTGAAGAACAGACCTGGGGTGTTGATGATCTTTTTGGAGGAAAATGACATTAATCCTACAGTTTGTGGGTGTCATCTCAGCTGTGCTGAGGAGACGCAGTTTTTAATAACTCCATTATCAAAATCCATTGCTTTGAGTGACATCAGCTAATGTGCAAGTTTCTTAACATGAGAAGATGCTTGATACTGTTTGGAACTGAGGTATTCTCATAACCCTAGATTTAAAATGCCTCTTTGCCCATGAGGGAGAATGAGATATGACACTTACTGACCTGGGTGGACACTATAGTCAGCATTCTTCTTTCACATGAGCGTTTATGTTTGTATTTGCATATACAGTACCATTTGTGAATGTTGAGTATGGCTATTTCTCTTTGTCTCTGTTGTCTGAAGTTGCCTGAGCACCAGGGGTTTTCTTGGGACTTTTCAGGTAATGTTTTTTTATATGTCTACAAATGAAGTTTACTAAATTTCCATCCTTTCACTTTCACCTTTACTCACTCACCTCAATCACAAAACAGTCGATTGCATTTGAGAAACAGCAAATGTAATTCACACTAATTTTTCATCTTTATTTTGTACTGATGCCATCCCAAAGACAAGGGCAGCTTAGAGGGTATTATAAAATAATAGGAGATATCTTTGTGTAAGTTCTATTAGTTGATTTGCTAGAGAGAGATTCCAGCCTTATGGCCAGTAAAAAATTCAACTAAATTGTCAAAAAAATGTTTTATGCACCAAAAACTACCACAATAACAGTAGAAGATCCACAATTTGTTCTTGGTTTGCTGAGGTTTGCTATTCAAATCTCTGCCAAAACAAATTATATTTATTTTGGAAAATTAGATATTTTTGTGGCTGCAAAAGAAATGCATTAAGCAGCTATAGCAAAATTGAATGGATGCACGATTTGTAGAGTAGCCATTCCTGATTAGTCTAAATGGAACATTGTAATGAAAAATAACTTTTAAACTAAGGCAAACTATAATACCTACTCCAGCGTTAATATCACTCTGGAATTTCTGAAGTTCATAGAGCCTATTTTTGAAACTAATTAATATGTTGTTTGTTGGTTTTGTTTTTTTTAATACTCCAAAGGCCTGGAGTTAGTACCTTGATAATTAGTCTATGTTTCATATTTAGGAAAAAATTAGTGATGACGAGAAATGCTGAGGCATCATGCAGGTCAAGTATGCATCATTATTTGAGCTATTTAATGCATTTTAATGGTAGCTGATAAGGACCAAAGTGCTTTGTAAGCTGGACAGAGAGGTTCTTTTCCATTATATATTAAATCTGTGGGCATAAACATATTTACATTTTTCTACTTCAGTTATAAGAAGTTTAAACCTTTCAGTATGATGCTACAGTAAATAATCAGCTACTGCTGACAGGGATATCTCGTGAATAGGCACAGTAGGCTTTCCAGGAATAAGTTGCCATTTTATATTTTGTGCTAGGCTGAGAAATAAGAATGATTTTTAATAATAAGTGGTGTCAAATAGCTTGCCAGAAAACCCAGTTTCTTAATTTTCATGGGCTTACTCTGAGCTGCCTTTATCTTCAGCTGCCTAATTTCTGTTCCACCTTTATTTGCTGCCAAAAGGTATTCAGCTCTGCCTGAGGTTTGTGTCATGAGGAGCTTTGACACAATCTTCTGTCATATCCAAAGTATGGGATTGACATGCTCTGCAGGACCAATAGCAACCAAATTACAAAAATTTTAAAATTTAGCAACAAAAATTTCAGAACCATTTGTGTGCCGTCTGTTCCAGACTTGAGTTTTTTAAGTTTTGGACACCCATCTCCTGCAAATCAAACCTTTTCACTATATCAGGTAAGAAAAAACCTTAGAAATGAAAGTATTAAGAATAACTTGGCATTATGGAAAATGTCAATAAGATATTTTTTTGCCAGCACCTCCCAACTACTTCCCCCTGGCAACTGTTTCAAGTAAATTTTCCTTAGTATGAGTATGTTTCCAGTGCTTAGAAATTACATATTTTTCTGAAGGGCTACGTTGCAAGTCACCATGGGAAAGCACAACAAATTTTCATTTCTTGTAGTGGTGCTTTTGCTGTTTTCTAGGAGGAATGAAAACCTATGCTGACCTGTTGAGAAAAGCTGAGGAGATGGACAACTCCAGCCCTAGGGGTATCATGATACAGAGGAAAATTTTTCCCATGTCAAATTTACGGTGCTTAGAAGCAGGTCCCATTTGAGTAGGTTTTAGTTTAAACTGATGCTCAGGAACCTCTGCTCATGAGGGAAATAGATCCTGCTTAGAATGGCTGCGACCAGAATACATCCCTACTGGGGCCTTTTTGGTGCATGTAAGGAGGAGAAGCTCTTACAAGCTAGTGACAAGTATGAGACAAAGGCAATGAAAAACTTCTGGTTTGAGTACCTTTTACACTTATAGAGGACACTTAGCAGAGAATTTACATGCCATTTGGACCTGCAGTATAAGACTTGTGTGATTTGTATATTCAGTGTCAAGTTTCTCAATTGTGTTATCTTTTATTCTCCTAGAGGTGTGTGTTGGTTGGCATCATGTTTTAAGGATGCTGAGAAGATGAACAGGTAACTTCCTTACCAGATTTATTTAACTGTGAGTGCAATAAAAACCCCCCAACTCACTTGGGTCATTGACAGCTTCATGCACATACCAAGTTATTCCCCTCTTTCTCTGCATAGGGCAAGTGAGAGCACAGGGTCTGAGAATGACCGTGAAAATAGAAACAATTTTTTAAAAAAGAGTGTTTTCTACTCCTTTACATGATGGCATTCTTTGCACCAGCACTTTGTGACTAGGGCTGCAAATGCCCTGTGTTTGAATAAGGAAAGGGTTTGTAATGAGGAAACAGCTGACAGATGTGTCTTGGGGGCAAATCAGTTAATTGCAGCTAATTCAACCCCTTCTTTCACCAAGCCTGATGGGTTTTGATGCTAACTTTTTTGTTGCCACGCAGCTGAGATCAAGCTGTTAGTGGGAATGTTGGGGTAAGTGACTTCTAAGGCAGTGGGGGGAAATGACTGGGTTTCCAAAAATGTGGATGGTGGAACAGGATGTGGGATCCATTCAGTTATCTGTAGCTGGGTAAAGCAGAAAAGGCTCATCTTCAGGAAATTAAAGTTAGTATCATTTGAGAGGTTCTTATCTTATGTAAAACAAGCAAGGAGTGCCAGGTCAATACCAGAGAAACACAGATTCTAGATTTTAGTTCTGCTGCCATAAACCTATCACAACACATTATGTTAAAGACAAGACAAATTTGGAAGAACATTTACAAGTAGATTTTTTTTTCTCTTTAGGTGGATGACTTCTCTTGTGTTATTTTGCTTTTGTTTTTTGTTGGTTTTTTTTTGTCTGAATGAAAGAATGCTTTCACCTTTATCCCTCTGCGTATATCTACAGTGAAAAGACCAAAACAATGTTCTGTATGTTGAAAATTTTTTCCTTCTCTTTTCTCCTTTTCATGTTTTTTTTGACATTTCTTAGCTTCTTTCATTTAATTTATTCATATATTTATTTACCTATCTGTGTTTTTTGCTTGTTTAGGTTTTGCTTGTTTGTTTTTTGTTTTCTGTAAAGACAGATTTTGTAGGTTGACTTAGTGATCATCCTGGACCATCACGCTTAGATTTGCTTTAAGTAATTTACAATCCATAGGGAAAAGAAATCCTTATCTGAGACTTCAAAAAATATTTTCATTGAGATTTGTGTTGTTGAAATTATTTGCTAAATAACTTTTAGGAGCAGCTGGAGGTCACTGGCTTGTCAGGAAATAGCTTGTGCTAACACTGCAGAAATTTGGCAGTCTTTATGAAGTTGCATCCATAGGTATTCCCATATCTGCATTTTATATGTCAATAAGTATTACCATTTCAACTGCAACATCTTATATCAAAAGTACAGATTCTATTCATTATAGGTCAATAAGGGATAATACAACATTTGACATGTCCAGTTATACAAGTAGTAAGTCTTATGTACAGAGAGTCCCACAGAAGTCAGTAATACCCAAAAGTGTTCCAAATTTTGGCCAGCCCATTAAATGTATCTGGTTTAAAATAACTATGGAAATTTTGTGTTAGTTGTCTGATTTAAAGGACTTAAGATAACAGTCATGCAACAGTGTTTACTTAAAGGTAACCAGGGATATCCCTGTATTGTAATCCTAATATTGTATTAATGAAAGAAAAAAAAAGTTAAGAATATTTTAGTGCTACTAGCACTACGTTTTACAAAGTTTTTAATTGTCATATCAACACATTTAAATCTGCATATTTAGAAAAAAATAATAAATCTCATTCAGCTTTTTTATCTCTATAGATTATCTCAGTCTTTCCACAGTATTACTGTGTCCTCAGTGATATATGAAATTCTCTGAAAAATCTAATATCATGAAGGGTGTTGCTATGTTGGTACAGCAATAAAAGTCAGATCAGGTTGTTTAAAGATGTTAGTGCTTCTTTCTAAGACAAAGACAGAAATTTGACCTATACAGTTCATTGGATCTTCTGGAGGAGAGTAGTGAGTGACAGAAAAATAATAGTTTCCAAATGGTAGCTCTGGGAATATTCAGAGCCACCAACAAGAATGGAAACAACCAGGAGCTGAATTGATGCTATTCAGTTTTCAGTCATTAACATGCTTTAGTGTACATGAGTAGGACATATAAGGACAAATATTCTGCTTATTGTGGTGTTTATAGAGGAATATTATATATAAAGGCCTGAACTGATTGGTTTTTTTAAAATAGTTCGAAGTCTCGGAGGTTTCTCAGGGGCCTTACATTTTAATGAACCACAGAAGGAGTCACTGTGCAGCACAGGGATGCGGCTCTGTGGTTTCTTTTCCCCCACTCCTGATTCTTTTACCACTCACATGCATAAACTAATGATGATTCCTATGTCTAAATAGAAAGAAGTCATTGAATCTGTCATCCTTGGTATATTCACTCATGTGTTTAATCAGATTCTTACTTCTATCTTTCTGTTTTTCAACCCAGCTGAAGCATCAGAAGGCATTCATTGATGTACATAATTATAATGTGGAACTGATGCCTGCCTGCTGGATTGGTGTCTCACCTTCATTCTTCACAGTCTGGCGGTTTCTTGTGCTGCTTTTCTCATTCTCTCCTGCATATATATTCCTTCTATATTTCTCTCTCATGTATTCAAACCCTTCTTACCTAAAACCAGGTGACAAGTATGTATACTGAATATTCAAAGGAGATAATAATTTCTGTACATGCTACATTTTGTTCCCATGAAGTGAGGGCATTAAAACAAATTAGAAACTCCTTAATATGGGGTAAAATGATTACCATGTGAGTAGTCAATTAACAAGATACAATTTGCAGTAATGCCTTAAAGGTGAAATGTGAGAGCTTTTAATACAAAAGAAAATTAACTCAAAGAAAGTTCGTCCTAGTCCTCAGATCATTATCAGAGTACACAGACAAACAACCATGACAAGTACATTTTACTACAGATGTCTTCAAGATCCCTTTTTCACTAGTGCTTTATCAAAGTCAAATTGGGTGCCCATCTTCTCTAGGGCTGATAAAGCTTAATCAGGGATGACAGCTCCAGGAGGTTAGACTCAGGGGCATGAACTGTCACTGAGTGCCAAACTTACCTCTCCTCTTTGGGCACTAGAAGTTACCTCCTTTTCCTTATCATGTGCTGAGAACAAAGACACTTTTGACTCCAAAATGAGATTGAGGGCTCCAAAGATGCAGGCAGTGCAGTCAATAAGATGCCAGCTCTCCCTGGAGCTGCAGTGGTCAGCCTTATCACCCATTGCTCCGTGCCTGTAAGGTGCCAAAGGCCTGGCAATCCAACTGGCAAGCCTGAAGTCATGCCATCAGGAGTGCCTTCTTTATTTGTGTGTAGGTGGTTTTGTTTTAAATACAACTCATCCCATAGTTTCAAAGAACAGTGCTGCCTGGGAGCTTGAATGAACTCTAATCTGGCCAATCTGACATCTAAACAACAAATACAACATACCAAGCATGGGCATAAACTATGCTGGTATAATTGCAACTACCTTTTGGATGGATAGAAAGTCTGTTTTCTTAAATACCAAGGTGGGTTAATAGCTCCTGAATGGGACCTTAGAATTAACCATTTTATAGGCTTAACTCTGTGTGTGAGCACTGCTGCCTTTGAAAGCAGGAGGTGACGTATTGCTTGGGTGCATTTACAAAACTGGTCCAAGGTGCAGACTCAGGCCCTGTACATGGTGTCTGGTTGTCATTTGCCACAGCTGGATGTGTGTGACTCTGCCTGACTTAGAAGAGTATTCACCAGAAGTCCACTTAGGAAAATGATTAGAAAGAGGATTCATTATTTTATTTTGACCCCTGGGCAATTTAATATGATCTCAGTAGTGGTAATGTTGGTTTTTTTCAGTAGACTTAACAATTTGTTTTTCCAAAGACTCAGAGTTTTTAATGCTTGTTCTGATGTACTAGCCACAAAATGTCCTGCTTACGGACACCATGGGGTGTCTTTGCTTCAGTTCCTTTTTCTACATCCAGTAGGTTTTTCTAAACCACAACAAGTTTGAAAGTCTGTAAAGAAAAAGGGCTTTGTTCTGTGGTGCTTTGATCTTGTATATCTATGGAGTCCTTTGTTAAAAGTCCTGAAGACAGCCTGCCTGGTTAAGAGTGCACTTAACTGAAAAACAGTAACTTCTTTCCCCTGTACAAAAATATTTTAGCAAATATTTACTGCATAATGGATGCACAGAGAAAGGAATCAGCAAAAAACCTTGCTAATATCTTGTCCATTCAGCAGGAGTCTTTATTGCAAGCACAACTCCAAGATATGCTGGAAGTTGTGCAGAAAGACAAAGAACCTGTCTGTGCTTGAAGCTTAAAACCTAAATAGATCATGTACAAATGATGAGACATAGAGCACAACAGATTGAAAGTAAATCGAAGTAAACTTCAATCTGTGTCTTACTGGACTTAAAATGAGAGGCACTTACTGAGACTTCTTCTGTCCAAGCTTCAGTGAAGAGAGAAAGAGCCAAGGTATAGTGGTAGCAAATGTGGGTGCATTTTTAAAGGAATAACTGCACAAAGAATCTGTTACAAAATTGATAGATTTCTTTCTATACTGATAATAATTTTTACTGATAATAATATCTGGCATGTTGCCTCACTTTTGTAAATAAGGTTGCAAATGAAAAATGTATGACCTAGAGTGATAAGCAGAGTCCTTCCTGATCATGAGCCTTGCAGTCATAATACATGGTGCTATAGCTCTTCAAACCTGTACAGGAAATCAACAGAATTTTCCTGACTAGGAGAAATGTTTGGACTACAGGGTACTTAGCTGTGCTATTTTTTTAATATCTGGTATTTTTTAACATCTCCCTCTCTATGGCAGCATCAAGCCATAGAGGTCCAGGCTTGTAAACATATTTGCAGAGGTTATTGTACGTTGTTTGTGGAATGTGCTATTTGATGTAGTATGCTCTTTGCTGATGTTTTTGCCTGAAGGATGTGATTGAAAGAGCTGTCATATCAGGAGACTTAATAAGTTGGGTTTTTTATACTGATGTTCCTCTAAAATACATGAGGACCAAGCCAAGAGCTGGTGTCTTCCAAGAGGTGTTTCAACAGTCCTGTCTAATAAATCAGATTGAATTGCAGTCAGGAAGTGCTGTAGCTTGAGTTTCCTTCCACTCTGACTTTAGGTAACCTATGAAGGAAGGGTAATACAGAATTCCACCACAAACCACAGTGCTTGGAGTATGCGAAGTACGAAGTATGAGAAAGTGGAAAGGAAGGAGTACTGAGAAAGAGGTGGGTTTGTTTGATAATTTTCACCTACGCAGACTTTGGTCCTATGTATCTGTGCAGAGTATATATGGCTGAAGTGTTGAGAAAATTGCTCTGTGAAAAACTGAAAGAACTAAAATGTAACCCATAGAAAATTATGAATGGAAACAGCTGTGCCTATTGAAATATACTTTACTGCTAGGCACCTAGCAGTTTCATTCTTTTTCACCGTAAAATGTATGATACCCAAACTGACTGTGAGGGACTGGAATACAGAACAGTACCAAACGTTACATAGTTCCTTTCTTGCATCTGACTCAGAATCTGATGGATAAAATGTGCCCATATGCAAAGTCCTGAGCCATGGGTTATTTTAGAGTTTTCTGACCCAAGAAAACCTTTGAGTCTTGGCCCAGAAGCAATCCATCTGAGGAGCGTGAAATCACTTTCTGTGTCTGCAACTGACCCTTCTGATCCTTACTTACTATTTGACACTGGAATCTGAAGTACAGTTTTGCAAAGAGGATCTAGGCCTGGGTAAGCCAGAATTAACTTTTTGCATTCCACAGTGGGTGGAATTGCTTCAGAATTTAAGTGCAGCACAAGTGCTTCCACTTGTTTAATATTTTATCTACTATAGGTAATTTTGATGATGGGGATCAACAAGTACTTGAACAGAAGAGCGTATTTCTAGCTCATGCTATTGATACATTTATGGACTTGGATCTAAAATTGTTATTTATTATAAGGAGGAATTCTACTTATGATGCATGAAATCTTTACTATTTATCTTAGTCATTGTTTAGGCCATGGTCACTCTCTGCCAGGAGGAATACACTGTTATTTGGGCCTAATCCAGAAGACCTTAATAGTGTTTATATGCAACTTTTCTTCAATTTTTGTTATTTTAGGTACATAATGAAACGGGGTTAGGAATTTCACCATGTGGCTATTTTGGACTGAAAAGAAGATTGCATTGCAGAAAGCATGGTTTTCCAGCAAATGCAAGCTGCAGTTTCTCTTGCAAATGAGATAAGGTGCTCATTTGTGATGTTGGAGGTACTGTTGAAGCCCTGATTGGAATTAATCAGAATGGGAGGTTGGACTTTGGTTTTCTCCATCTTGGGCAAGTGCCCTAAACATAAAAGTCATAGAAAGATGAAAAAGAAGTGGGTGAAATAAGTATTTCTTTTCCCCACCCCAATTTCATGCATGTATCTGAAAAGACTTTCCTTTCCTTAAATTTTTAATAGCATAAGATTTTGCATCTAACTCTATCTTTTCATTAGTTTCCCACACATATGTATCATGCTCTACTGCTCTCTTGAACTTCTATTTATGTTCCTTCAGTCTCCTTCTGTTGGGGTCTTCAGGCTGCTTCTAACCATATGCCAATGAAGAAGCTGTACCTGTAATTAGTAATAATGATGCAGGCAGATTTTAGCCCATCAGACAGGCTTTCCTTTTGTCTTTATTTCTGAATGGCTTTCAGAAGAACACTGGGTTTGTGTTTCAGAAGAACAGTTATGTAAGAAATACAAAGCTGAATGTATCTTAAGTGTGTTGAAAGTATCTTAGTGGAATGAGAGAAAAGCAAAATTGTTCTCAGAGGGGGCTGGTAAAACGTAGCTGGCTAGCTAATGTAAGCTGGCAAAATCCTTTTCCTTTTCCTTTAAATGGAGGTAAGCCCAATTATGCCAGCTGATGTGGTGTAAACACTTTTTCCATTTATACAGTTCTCCTGATCATATGTGCTTTCCTTGCGTTCCTTACTTCCCAGTGCTGATTGCAGACAAATTAGCTTTACCAGGGAAAATACAATTTTGACCTTCTACATCCATTTAATTTCTTCCCTCTCCAATGGGATTTCCAGCAGGGCTGCCAGGTGTGAGTTAGATTTTCTTTCATTATCAAGAATAAACCAAACATCATTACGCCACTATTAGATCATCAAACAGCCACCAGATAGAAGGTATTCTGAGCTTTTACTGTCTTGTGTCACTGCACTCTAGTGACCCAAGAGCAAAATGGTTTGTTTTGCTATAAAGCCACTCAGTGTCACCTCTTTGCTTTTCAGCTCCAGTGGATGAAATCATGGGCCACATTTAGAGCTCATCTCTATTGACCAGGTCATTGTCTCCAGGCAGCTGTTGTTTGTAAAACTGCAGTGCAATAAATAGGACCTCAGCTTTAAAGCTGCAGCCCAGGGATGCTGTGCAAGGGGGAGGTTTGTACGCAGCCTGTGCTGCTGCCTGGGTAAGGACACTGTCAGGAACATGCAGGGGAATTGTCCTGGTCTCTTAGCTTGGCTGCCAAGGTGCCCAAAATGAAGAAGGAAGCTTCTTTAAGAATTCTCCTGTAGAAGGGAAAAGCTTCAGAAAAAATTTGCACTGCAGAATGGCTGTTAGTGAGGCAGGAGTGTAGCAAGGTGTGGGAGTGGGCCCAGAACAGCCAACACACAGATGTCTCTCCAGTGAACCGCTTGAATGATGCCTAAGCTGTGGGGGCAGTGGAGCTTTTGATTAAGCCTTACCCATGGAATTTCTTCTGAGTGAAGCTTCAGGCGGGTGCCTGAGCACAGCTAATACCTAATTTTCAATTTCTTCTGGTAGTATAGCATCTGGAGGAGATCAGAGAAAAATGTAGCTCCTTACACCATTGCTTTCCCTTGGCATTCCTACATAGACACAATGGATTGCACACATCCAGCCTCTCACCCCAGCTTAAACCTTTACTGTTTTTCTACTCTTTTCTACCATCTTTCTGATTTCTGCTGGGGATAAACAGATGGTGCTTCTAAGGACTGTCAGGTACCCACTGAAGTACTGTGAATGAAGAGGCTTTGTTGGTGATTATTCCATTGCTTGTAATGGGCTTTGGAAAGATTTGTGCTGTTTCTCTCATACTGATTTGTCCTTTCCTCACTCTTTCAGCTGGGCCTCCTTATGTCTTTTCTATCCTTTCTTCACTGTTCCTGGTTTCTTTAGGACTTAGCAGAATTTGATCCCCCAGACTACTCCCTCCTCATCCACAGCTTCCTCTAACAGAGCCCTATGATCAAGAAAGAGTTGTAGGAAGAATAAAGAGTAATTTTCCTTTTTACATTTAGTTTTCTCCTTTCTATCCTTTTTTATTATTATTTTTTTCCTTATTCATGGGATTATAAATAATTATTTTTCACTATCATTTTACTCTTTTTTTACTCACTTATTGAAAACAGAGAATTTAGAAAATCTGGTATTAGTAATTGTTTTAAGAGTCAGATAGCTACCTGTGTTTCACTCTTCCACGTGGTAGATTTAGGTTGGGAAATCCTTAATTGGGGTTGGAAATGTCCTGTCATCAAGAGTTGATACCAGGATTGGATGCTTCTATTACTCCTGCATCTCCTCTAGAAGTTGTTTGCAATGCTACAGAAATAGGGGAAAAAGAAATCTTTGTAGCAGGAATATTTTTTTAGTCCTGGCTTTTATGATTTGAAAAATGAAAATATTCTCTTTGCTTTTAGCCTTTTTGAACTGGATCATCCTCTCCCTTAATCCGCCCAGACATCTGGCTTGTTTTAAAGATACCTTTAAGCTATCTATATATTGAAGATTGTTTCCCTTGTTCTTGACTCTACTCCTGTAATTTTGTTTCTTTTATAGACGGCCTCTTATTTTCTGTCTTGTTGGTGTTTACTCCAGTATACTAGGAGGATGTTGAGTTTGTCCTCTCTGCTCCCACAAGACTTTGATAGGAGATTTTTTTTTCCTTTATTGATCTTTTAAATAACATTTTCTCTGTGGTCCATGCAGTTTAGCTGATCAATGATGTGGCACAACAGCTATAATGTGCGAATTTGTAAGAAAACCACATACTAGAAATGGTTTGTCTATCCTACTGGTCTATTGCCTGCAACCTGTTCTCAAAGATACACAGAACACCAACATATTCGTGGGAGATAAATCAAATTAACTCCATTTCTTCTGCATCTTAACAGACTAAGCATCCACAGATACTTATTTAGTTCACACAGCATGTTTTGTGACAAATCAAACCCAGTAATGACTTCTAAATGGCAATGACAACAATTTTGCAGAACATACAGATTCCCCCGTTGTATGCAGAGTGTAATTCAAAGCTGTACTCAGATCAGTCATGGTCCTCTCATCCTCAGTATCATGAAGGGTTTGCTTGGAAAGTGTATTTCCTGTGCAGTGCTAAGTTGTGATCAATACTGTCCTGAAGACTGAATCTCTTTAAATTTTGAAAATTTAGCCTTTGTTTAACAGTATATTTGTTATCAACTTTTGAAGAGGTGATGTTAGATGAACCCTTTAAAGGCAAGTAGCATACCTTAAAATCACCTCTGACACAGTTTCATATACAAGGTGAGAGCCTTCTAAAAGACTGACTCAAATTAATTAGCTCTGGCTATGTTGCATTGCTCTGATCTCACTGAACTGACAGCTGCATTGAAAGGCACACTTAAACTCCATAGTGCTGTTACATAGTTCTGCACCTCTGGAGAAGTCTCCAGGGTCAACACTAAAGAAAATCTCTGCTGTCAAAGAAAGAAATGGGCAGAATTTGCTGCTTTCTGAAAGTTCCTAATATAATTTTGCACTTCGACCCATAAAATGATGGCAAGTTGTAAAGGGATACAGGCTTGGATAAATTCTGCTGCAGATATAGCATTATTGCTGTCTTTATGCAGTTACAAAGCAAAGTTGTGGGAATTAGGACTCTGTTGCAGCCAGAATATTGCTAAGTGGCTTCTCAAAGATGCTTCTATCAGCTTAAATGAATTGCTCCTGCCTAGCCACTGTAGTTTAATTTGTGTGCACTGCCTTCAGAGCTGGCCTACTCTTGACTGGATGGGAAGTAATTTCACCTACAAGTACCAAGTATGGAGTTGGTGCATCTGCTAACACTAAGCTGTGGATTAACATGCTGTCTCAGGCATTTCTGAACATTGCAGAATCACAAGCAGAATTGAAGAATGTTAGGAGGTGGAAGGGATCTCTGGAGATCATCTAGTCCAACCTCCCCTCCTAAAGCAGCTTCATCTAGATGAGGCTACACAGAGGGGTGTTGAGGTGGATTTTGAATATTTTGAGAGAAGAAGGCTCCCCCACCTCTCTGGGCAGCCTCTTCTAGTGCTTTGCCACCCTCAAAGTAAAGTTCCTCCTCTTGTTTAGAAGGAACTTAATATATTCAAGTTTGTGCCCACTTCCTCTTGTCCTGTTACTGGGCACCACTAAAAAAAGACTGTCCCCATCCTACTGACACCTAGGAAAGAACTAAAGCAAAAGTCATTGGAAGTTCCTAGAAGCATGAGAGGACAACCTGTGTGATGTGGTGATGTTGTAGGTTTTAGGAGAGGATGTCCTTACAGTGACAAGGAGGTCTTCAAATTTCTTAAAACATGGGGAAGAATATTCGTTTCAGATTGAAAGGCAATAGTTAAGAGTGAAGGATTCAGAACTTCAGTAGTTAATGCTTTGTAAAATCAGGGCATCAATTTTAAATGAATTTGCCTGCTTTAGTGTTCTAAATAAATATATTTAGATGCATAGAGATACTAGGGGTGTACTGGCCTGTATCTATATCAAAGAGATTAGAGAAGTTAAAATTTCAAATATTGCTTCATTTCAGGTAAACTTGTGATTTTTTTCAGTTGTTTCTCTTTAAAGTAACATTCCTCAAACCCTACATTCAATGTAGACTAGAAAAGCCTTTTTAGGATCCTGCATTGTGTTCCTTTTGATGATGGTGACACCTGTTAATCTGAAGTATCTGAACAGCACATGACAATATTCACTATCACAGACTGTGATTATAGCCCATGCAATAGAATTGTCTTTCTCAAAGGCTCTTGATTCTTAACACAAACATTAGTGACCTCTGAAAACTGTGAAAAGAAAAAGTTGGCAGTTTTAAGTCACTTAAGGTACAAACAGCCCTGCAGTGCCAGCAAGAAGGAATGACAACATAATGCAAAATTACAAGTTGAAAAATTACTTGTAGTAAACTTTTGAAAGATATGTACACGTTCTCCACTGTGTTATGCATGTGTATATATAGAAATACCTGAATATCAATACCTTCAGAGTTCATGTGACATTTGCTTCTATACTCAGATCTGACAGAGAATTCATTTTTACAGGCACTTTTCATTTTCTGCATTTCTTGAGTGGTAACAATGCAGAATAGAAATGCAGAAGAAAAAAAGAACTAGGATATGTCTAGAATCACTTAATGGCCTAATTCAGGAAGTAGTTCTGAAGGAAACTGTTTCAAAGGCAATTATGTGTTTTTTCAGTGGTGAAAAAAATACCTGAGATTTTTGGCACCTTTTTTTTTAGTAGCTAAGAACGGAATAACCCTAGAAGAACCTAATATCCTAAATATTTAAAATTGTTTCATAAAGTACAAAAGACAAACAATAAAGAGACCTACACTGTAGAGTATAGTTGAGGATGAATAATGAACAGGGGAAGAAAAACAGAGATGATACAGGACCACTTCCTTTGACTAGAACAGTTTCTGTAGAGCAGGCAGAGAGTAGAGAGGCTTTTTACCAAGTCCTGCAGTGACAGGACAAGATGCAATGAATTTAAACTGAGAGAGGATAGATTTAGACTGGACATAAGTAAGAATTTTTTACAGTGAAGGTGATGAGAACCTGTCACAGATTGTCCAGAGAAGTTGTGGATGCCCCATCATGGAATGGTTCAAGGACAGATTGGACAGGATTATGAACAATCTGATGTAGTGATATATGTCCCTCTCCATGGTCGAGGGGTTGGACTAGATGATCTTCAAATGTCCCTTCCAACCCAAATAATTCTGTGATTTTTGTGAATACCAGTCTTTGATTTCATCAGGAACACTGAAGGAATGGAGAGAGAGAGCTAGAGAAAAGGGAAAACCTCCCTCACAACACGTCTGTACTGAAGGACAGTAAAATTATCAAGCTGTGAATCACAGCCATACAGCGGAACATTTTAATAAGATTTTCCTCCCACTTCAACAAAATTGTGGAATTATTGCACCAGTTGGATAGGAACTGAGCACTTGATTAGCCATTTTTTAAAGTAAAAAAGAAGTGAAAGTTAATGCAGACTACAATGTTGACTAAAGTTGAGGAGACTTCAAATTTATTCCAGTAGGACTTGACTTTGAATAGAACCAAGGAACCAGATGGGATACTTTTTTTATTGTTTTTTCTCAAGCATCTTGTCATAAAGGCCAGGCTGATGAAACAGAAAAGAGTTTGCTGACCCCACATTCATCAGGTCCTCACAGGTTGTCCTGAAACAGGGTGTTAATACCCCTCTCAGTAGACATATAATTGCTGTATTGCTTTTGGAGTCAGTTCAGTTCCTTACTGGCAGACACCCTAAGCCCCATTTGTCGGGAAACCTATAAAATACCTTCAAAAGACAAGCCTAAAATTCATAGACTTAGCAGAAACATTGGTTTTGACATAAACAACTTTCCTCATGCTCTTCTCCCAGCTGAAGTGGTCCTGTGTTGCCGTTGCTAATTGCCTCTCTCTTTTTTCCTTGTCCCACAGGGACAAACAAGCTTTTCATCTGTCTCCTTGCTAGATTTGCTCTGCCTCACAGATGCCAGCTATGCTTTTCTTGCAATCAGTTATCTAAATGATTAACATAATTAACTTAAACTCGGTGCAATTGTTCCCAAATTGTATTTAGCCTGAAGGTTGTTTTGGCTTTGGAACTGGTTTACACAGCCCCCCGCCCCCATCCTTTTTTTTTGTGTGTGTGTTTTTAGGTTTAATTATGTCAGTTGTTTTCCCTTTATTTTTTTTCTTTATAGATGAGAATTCTAGACCACTATAACTCATTTCGTGGACCTGTAAAAACTCAAGATCAGAGCTAGTGATTTGCCTTAAAAGCACAAAGTCCTTTTTCTCTGAGCAGCTCATGGAGTTGTTGATGAGATTAAGAGTTTATAATGACTGGTCAGCAACTCAGCCAATGCAAACAATAATTACTGTGTTTTACAGCTAGCAACCATATTTTTGAGTGATGTTTTTTATTTCTTTTACAGGCAAAAAAAAAAATTAAAAACAAATTTTTAGATGTCTGTGTTTGAATTAAATTATGACTTCCCCTAGATGAACTGGCTGCTTAGATGAAGAGCAAACAATATGACTTTAAAAGTCACTTGAGTTATTAACCTTCCTTTTTGCTTCTCCTATTGACACAGATTAGCATCAGGCTAGTTATCTCTGTTTTTCATAGTTAGTTCTCTCTCAAATATGTTTCTGTCTCAGAAGTAACCCAGTGCTTCAGTAAGAGTGTTCTGCTGTAATAAAAGCTGAGCAGGCCTGTTCTGAGACAGACCTGATGTTCTGGTGATTTAAATGGAAGCTACATCAAACTCTGGTGGTTGTGCTAGTGTAACATAAACTGACATGTAAGCAGTTACATGTACAAAACCCTTTACAGAACATTATTTCTGTTGGTGTAGCCATTTGAATTAGAGACAGATGGAGTAAACTGAAATAACTTTATATACACTAAGGTGGGTAGGTAGATGACTCTTTGCAAGAGTATCTTAAATTACAAAGTTATTTAGAACAACAAAGTGTTGCATTAAATCTCATCCTATAACATTGCTGAGAAACCTTAAGGGAAAATATAGAAGAGAAGGGAAGGGAAAATGACAGACTGGATCAAAAATGCAGTGGTTATCTGAACTTGCTATCTGCCTGCTCGGTTGGTCTCCCCAAGTGCTTCTGTTTGGTGTTACTGTATAGAACTTGCGTTCAATGATTTGCAGTAATTTGGGTCACAACTCATCTTCTCAATGATTCTTGATGCCACAGGGGCTGAAGGAGTGCCTTTTGTTTAGCAGAACAAAACCAAATTCTAATGAGAAAGTTAATGTATTGGAAAATTACTCCAAATGGAACAAAATCACATTTTACTAACTAATTACATTTATTTTTCATTCTTTAACATAAAAAATACAATCATTACTTCTCTTTCTTTTGCTTGGTTATGGATGCTTTCTTTTCTTTGAAAGCTCTAGTGCTTTTGTGCTATTTTGGTTTGGTTTGGTTTTTTGTTACTCTAGAACATGAAATCTAAATCAAATCTGTCAGCTATTAAACATTTAATTTGCGTTTCCTCTGATTGTAAGTTCTTGTGTCAAGAAGTCCTTTTTTGGTTACATTTATTGAAGGTATTATAAATTTTGATCTGCTTCATTCTCTTGAGCCCCACTTGGAGTACTGTGTCCAGTTTTGGAGCCCCCAGCACAGGAAGAACATGAGGCTCTTGGAGCAAGTCCACAAGGAAAGGACCACAATTATGATTAGAGGGCTGGAGCACCTCTCCTATGAAGCCAGGCTGAGAAAGTTGGGGTTGTTCAGCCTGGAGAAGAGAAGGCTCTGGAGACATCTTATAGAGGCCTTCCAGTACCTGAAGGGGCCTACCAGAAAGATGAGCAGGGACTTTTTACAAGGGCATGTAGTGAGAGCACAAGGGGTAAGAGTTTTAAACTGGAAGTGGGCAGATTTAGGTTAGACATAAGGAAGAAATTATTTAATCTGAAGGTGGTGAGACACTGGACTAGGGAGGCTGTGGCTACCTCATCTCCAGAAGTGTTCAAGGTTGGACTGGGCTTTGAGCAACCTGATCTAGTAGAAGGTGTCCCTGCACATGCAAGGAAGTTGGAACTAAATGATCTGAAAGGTCTCTTCAAACCTATTTCTATAATTCTATGAATCTTGTAGGTATTTATGTGGGATAGTAAGAAGTCAGAATTGCCTTTAAGAGATGGAGTGGTCGTATGTCACCCTGTGGTCTACAAATGAGTGACTTTGGGCAATTTTTTCACTGGTCCAAAAAGGCAGCAGGTAGAACTCAGAAGTGTACTTGACTTTTCCTTATTACATTGTAAAGCAGTCATGAGAGAGGGTCTGAAAAAAGTCCAATGCTTTCATTTAACTTAACATGCTGAAATATGAATGTTCAGTTATTAGCCTGACAACTTCTCTGGCAGTCCTGTAAAGGCAGGCTTTCTCTAAAATGATCCTTGTCCCTGATTTCTTTATGATAAATAAAATCTTTCATTATAACTTCATTTTCTGTTACCTTTCAACTTTAGTCAGAAGGTGGGAGATGACTGACAAGCATTGGTTTTTAAAATGCTAAAAAATAAATAAATAGAAAAGGAATCAGGTGTAGTTCCATGGTGTTTTGAACACAGAAAGCTGTCTGGGAACATGATATAATTTGGTTTTAGATGCTGACGACTGGTACTACAGAACTGAAGAGATATTTGAAACTTGTATCCAGTCTACCAGTTTTTTCTTTTACACATTTTATGCTCTGGCATTGTAAAGTTAGAGAATACAAACTTCTGTGAGTCAAATACAGTGGCTCTCCAGACTGATCCCACTGACCTCATGGTCCTCCTGACAAGTGAGAGCAGGCGAGTTCCCAAAGCCTGGGACCTGGAAACCAGGGCCGAAGGCTTCCAGTTCCCAACCCAAAAACCAGTGAAGGACTTGCCTCCAGCTGCACTCCCAAGACCTCAGTGTGGTCTGGCCTTGCACAGAATTGTATCAGGGAGACCACACAGAAACCACTGCTCAGTTGTTGGGCTTCAACCTCCCCATCTCTATGAGAGAAGGCTTAGAAGTCACAAGAGCCTCCAGGAGAGCCAAGTTACTAGTGAAAGCTTACTGACAATGTAATTCCATGAAGCACTTTGATTTTGGTTAAAAATAATTTTTCATGAAACACATTTTTATAAGGGTGTTTCTAACTGGCTCTTGTGTTGGATGCAATTTTAGTTTTCAAATTACTAAACCAGGAACAAGTCCAGTGCTTTAATGTACCTTTCAGAGTATGTTGTATACTGTGGGAGGTTTAAAAGAAAATACTGTATCCAGACTTTCGATTATTCCAAAAGAATATGAAGAATGAATCTTTGACTCTATTTACCTGGTTCAACTGTTTTTAAGAAAAAAGAATGATATAAAAAAAAGCCACTGTGGCTGTAATTAGACATAATACCGCATGTAAGGTAGAAATTCTATTGCATGTTAAAACAGCACAGCATCTATAAAGTGCTAAGATCTGATTTTCATATTAAGAAGTATTCCACCCCAAACTGGGGTTTTATAATTGATGTTGTGAAAAACCCATCAAGACTTTCTTTGTCTCTGGCTTTGTGTAGCCCAAATTTATGAGTATTTCTTGGAAATGTAGCATATTTTGAGTTACCTGGCATGACTTTCTAATTTCAGTGTTTCAACTCAAATGAAATGTCATGCACTATAAAACTTAAGTGATTTAATTCTTCCAGAACTTTCTTGCCCTTTCAGTTCTTACAGACTATTTCCACATTTCACTGCTTGCTTTTCTAATGTCAGATGCTATATGCATTTGTAATATGGACTGGAAGTTGCTTAACTATTGATGTAACATTGCTGGTTTACCCTTCTCTCCTCTCTAGCCTTTATTTCCCCAACAGAGACTTTCTGGAGGAATCTGGGACTGCTTCACAGTGTCATCTACTTCGGCATACAGATGAGTCAGAGAGGATTTATTGAGGAATGAGTAATAGGCCTTCCCTTACCTTCTTCTTAACAATAAATCACCTGCATATCCACAGCCCTTCTGCAGGTTCAGCCAGAGCAGTTTTGATGTAAAAAGCTACTACAAGACTTCAGGATGATCAGCTATTGCTATTATTGATACTATTACTATTTCCAATAAGATCATCAAAATGTCTTATGCTTATCTGATCTTTATTCCATTCAGTTCTTGGGGTATTCAATATTAGAGAGCCTGACAGAGGAAAAGAAGGAAAGGCTATGCAGCAATTTCACCTCTCTCCTGGGAATATGACAGTGTAATGAATGTAGCTATGCATGACTTGCTGTTTTAATTAGTGGCCTGTTACAATACATGTAATGAGCCTAGATGGAAAGGCTCCTAACCTAGCTATTATCGTGTAGATTGGGCTGAACATTTCTCTGAAATCAGGATAAGATTTGGGCTTTTCTAATTAAAAAATAATAATAATTAATTGGAGCGGTGGTTAATTAAGCTGGAGAGGCAGTGTTAAGTTAGTTGGCAAACCCTTTTTTTCCATTGCTCTAACAGGAGGTGTATGGTTTTGTTGCATTCCCTGGTTGTAGAAGAGAAATTGCAAGCTTTTTTCATTAGCTGTTGTTTTTATTATGTGCAGTATTCCACAAGAAGGAAACAAACCAGGAAAAGATATTAGCAGACACCAATCTCTCTGTTTCTTTCCACAGCTGTATGTAGCACAGACTCAGAGGTGTCTGAAGCTTCAAATGAACTCTTTTTAGCAGGACGAAGCACCATCTTTATTGCCATTTAGAGCTTTTTGTAGCACCAGCGGGAATCTGTTAAAGATCACCTCTGATGAACAATGCTGCATAGGGGATAATTGCCAGCTTATTAGCACCAGCCTGACCACAGCTTCACTGCTCGAATTTGTGAATAGTAATTGATGTTCAGAAAGTGAAAAAAGAGAAGCTGTCACGAGCACAGCAGGGTTGAGTTTTGTTGTTCAGTAGAATCACAGAGGTTGGTTAGTTGTTGCATAATAGCCTGCTCTTCTTTAAAGAAGAGGGTGACAGTATTCCTGTTCATTCCTACAGCTTTGGCATTTTCTTCCAGTACTTTACCATTCTCCAGTAAGTGCTGGGTAGCTTTCTGGTCACACTGGTTTGCTCAACATCCAAGTGCTCTTGAAGTTTGTGGGGAAAAAAATCGAGCTCGAATACAAAGTGTATTCACTCCTTTAATACCAGTTGACATCAGATGGACATCATGTAGTAAAAATGTCTAGGTTTGGACCAGCTATATTGTTTGGCACTCTCTCTGAGTAGGGTCTTGAAAATTTAAGGAATGTTCACACACAATTGAATACTGAGAAACAATGCTAGAAGTGACATTCCCTGTCAGATCGTGTAAGTCAGTAGAAGAGCCACAGGTAGAGTTGCTAACCTTGTTTTACCTTCTGTCTTAGGAAACCATCTGTAATTTTCAGGAAACAAAGAAAAGTCACCAGAGAAAAGCTGAACAGGACTGTCAGTCCTGGTGGAAGTCTGTGGAAGGAGTAGAGAAGGGAGAAAGGACCACCTCTTATTTAAGCACCCGAGCTGATAATGTGAAATATTTATAGGCTGAGATCTGTAGGTTGTTTTAGTTATAGTGACATAAGACAGATATCAATTAGAGAAAATTTCCATAACAAAATTAAGAGAGAACACTTTAGTGACCTAATTTTTTTACTTTCACTTGAAAATTCTCCATTGATTTAATTAAGCTTGTCTTGGACTCATGACCATAATCAATATGATTTTTTTCTTCCCCCATTTAACAGCTAGCTTTGCCCATCAAGGAACTTTTCCCAGGTGTAACATGCTTTGCTTAAGCTTCATTCTGTGCTATTGAACTACTAGTTCCTAGAATGAATTAAAAACACCTCCAGAATTTAAAATGGAGAGCATAATATGATTTTTCTGAATTAGTAACTGCGTATTCTTAATTTATTGTGAATGCTTCATCATTCCACAAAAACCAAATACTTTAAATACTGTCAGTCTATCGGAAAACATCTAAAAATTTCTTTCTTTTTTTTTTTTCTATGTCATTTTACTAAGAGAGAGGAGAAAAGGGGCATTTACTAAACTCTTACTTGCAAATTTGAATAATTATTTCATTTTTTGTCATAGCCATTTAAGCAATCTACTTACTGTTTCTGGAGTCAACATAGATAGTTTTAATCTACCAGAGTATGTACAGTAATCCCGCCAAAGGAATCATCCTAGTTTATAATTAAACCAAATTACACTCACTTGAATGCTGAGGAAAAAAAAAGTTTCCTTTATAAGGGATTTTTGTGTTCCCTGTGAATGTTTTTGTTAAGACTCAGAACCTGATGCCCACTTTTGTAGTGTCTTGTCCTTTCTACAGCAGGAAGGAACATTGACTGCCATTGACTTTCAATAGTTTTCTTCACTTTGTTGCTTGGGGAATTTCAGGCAGTGACCCGTAGTATAGGCTCATGTCCTTCATGTCTGATTAAATTTAGCCAAGAGACAAAGGATCCACCAGATGTGCAGACAGTCAACAACTTTGTAATGGAGGGCAGCATGCTAATAAAGCCCTTATGCAAGTAGTACTGAGTTTTTTTGAATATGTGGTTATAAATTTCCTCATGGAAATACTCAAGAGCACTTACCTGAATAATCAGTGCCTCACAAATATTAACTAGTTTCTTCTCACAGAACTTTAGTAGGAGGTTTTTTCAAATAAGTATCTATCTCCTTCCATTGAATATTTCTGTTTAAAAAATAAAATCCTGGGAGTCTCTCACCCAAGTATCCAACATAGGAAGTGTAAGCACAGATGGTTGCAGTGAAAAATTTAGATGAAGTTACTTGCAAGAGTATCCTTTAATTTAGGTTCTTTGAAACTTCTGAATATATGGAGTAACGTTCTTTCATAACACATTGTGATCTGAAGTGCCTTATGCTTGTGGACTGAGTATTTGAGTAATATTTAATAGGTATAGTTTAATAGCACTGTTGAATAAAGAAGTACAATCACTCCCATTTCACAGATTCTGTAGTATGAGGTGCTCAGCTAATGGATTTATGTTGCTCTGGGATCTGAGCTCCCAGCTCTGCTTACTACTCCTCTGAGCCATATCCTAAATCTTCATCCAGAGTAACTTTAAGTATCTAACTGAAATGCTTCAGTGGGAAAAGCCTAATCTTACTTTTCAGCCAGCGGATGATTAGAGACCTCTGTGTAGTACAGTTTATTACATTTAAGGTGTGAGGTACCTAAATGCAAATTAAGTGCAATGTTATGTACTTACTTATTGCTATTGATTACAGAGGAAGACTGTTGTCTTCCCTGAAATTATTTTAAGTTTAGTACCTGAATTGCCTCAGCAAGTAATAAAAAAACAGAGACGAAGACTGAGGAGCAGAGATTGACAACCAGTCATGGACTAGAGCTATTAGCATGAGAACTTTGCCTTCTAATGGGGCTTTTGTATAGTGTATATATAAGGGGTCTCTATGCCAGCATTACAAAACTGATCTGTCTAAATAAATGAGGAAGAAAATAAAACCCCATGACCCTGACGCCCCAGAGGCTCTTTGATTAAGTAAAACTGTCACCTACCAATGTTATCTTTTCACTTTCATTTTGCTCATTAATCTTCACTACTGCTAACAATAGGACATATTTAATGGGTACGTTAAATGACTTGTAGCCCTTTATCTGTGGATTGCTGGATCCTGTCCAACTGCTGTAAAAGTGATTAAAACATGTTACCATCTCCTGGCTGCTCAGTAGCCAAGACATTCCAAGTCCTCCCCCTGCCTGCGATCAGGCTCAAAGAAATCTTCACCCAGTTTTCTACTAAAGTTTTAATAATTATGAATGATATTTTAGAAGATGAAATTTCACTTCATACCTGCAGCTTTGCGGGTTCTGTCTCGAATCCTAAGGGCTCTTTCCTGAAGGTGCCACTGGGTGTGTGGAGTCCCTTCTTGGGATCTGCTACTGAGATGAGAGACTTGATGCTTCTAAGGCAGAGCTGGGCCTTCATGCATCAGATGGATCTCTGCTCTTAGCAAAATTGCAGCTGGATTGAAGCTTCACAACAGGAGGCTGGAGTTATGAAGAAGCTCTGCTTAAACTGATGTTTTTAGCGTTTCCAGATTGCCCACTATGAATTCAAAAGCATGGAAACCCAGGGAGTTTTCCAAGAGGCTTGGTCACTTGAACAAAGAAGGGTCTGATCAACTAGACTTGAGTTAAATTTTTGAGTTTGTAGTTTTCATGATGTAAGCCTGAGGATCTGGATCCTTATTTGGATAGAGAAAAAAATTGTAATTTCCCCTTTGAACAATAATGAAATATTTTTGAAACATCAGACTTTTCTGTGAAAAGGGAATTCTAACTTTTGAGCAGATCTACTGTAATTGTCTGTTCATCAGCTGCTGTATTGCAAAATAGACAAGGATTGGCCTTTTTAATCATGATTTTAATGTTAAAGTTCAAGCTCACTTCATTTCACTTTACCTAGGTTCTTATAAGTGAAGTCAAAGTTTCAGGTTTTTTTATTTCTCTCTGACTTTCAGCTAAGAGAGGATGTGCAGAGGAATCACAGTAGTTCAGGTGGAAAAAAATGTGTATGAGCTGTCTGAATACAGAAGGAATTAATTAAGAATATGCATTACAAATACACTTTTTTCTAGAAGGCCACAAAATTGGTTGACTGAAGGAAACTATTTTTCTTTTCAGTGGGAGTTGTGAAGCAATGTAGATTTTAGTGTTCAAAGTATTGTAGGATTAATTATAGTCCTAAAACCATCAGACTTTCAGGAAACAGAACCTGATCCTTGAAAAGAACGAATGGCTCATGAAAAGAGACTGCAATATGAGTGTGCTGGTAAAAAGGTGAAAAGTATGGCTTCATCTTCTCTTAAACAAAGTCATTATGTTTCAGGATTAGGCTCCTTATTTTTATTTAGGATATGCACCTTGAAGAGTGCATGTGAATTCAGATGTGGCATTGTCAGGAGCAGGTAATGTATTCATTGGTCTGATGAAAGGCATGGACCTTAGTTTTAAAATTATTTAGATGAGGTTTTATTAATAAGTAAAAAGTAGAAATGTTTATAACATTTACAGAAATATTAAGTTTAAAAGGTTATTTTGCTTACTGAACCTTTTGCTTTTGCAAAGAAAAGCACCAGTGTGTTATGCTCATTGAACCATTAAATGGGAATCCAGTAAGTGATTAAAATTAATAGGTCAGCATGAAACTGGGATAGATGCAGAGGAAAAAGCCCAGGGTGACTAACTGTCAAAATGTTACATCTGCTTGTCAAGGTGAATGGTGTAGCCCATTTTTTTTGCTTTTTTTTTTTTTTGCAGTAGTCTTCCTATGTGGGCTTTATTATAATTCCTGTGTGCTTGTCATCTTTAAGTGTTAGATTATAATTAAATGGGAAATGTATAACTATTCTATGTAATAATACACCATGGAATGTATTGCTATTTAACTTTCAAGACATTGATTTCATCTTCAGTGGTGCTAGTTTTCTTGAACATGGTAAGACATAGTAGGCAAGTTACATTTGCATTAAAGGCTTGCAAAGATGTTTGCTGTAGGTTTGCTAGCTTGGAAACTGTAGAGAAAATTGTAGAGCCAAAGCAAAAGTACAGAAAAAGAAAAAGAAAAGGAGACAGATGAACAGTTGCTGCATTTGGCGGAAATGAAAAAATGAACAAAATGGAATAGTGTGATCTTCAATTTATAATGCCATCTGAATAGACTGGTGCTTCTGCTAATGCAAAATATGTAAAATCATGCAGGAAGATGTGGTGAGTGTAGATTTACACTAGTGTAATGGAGAATTGAATGTGGATTTTGAACTTAAATCCTTTCACCTCTCACTCAAATTTAAAAGTTATTTACCTGGGCCTTTTTCTATACCTGTTCTTAAGTCAGGAAAAGCTCACAATAAGTGCATGATTCATGGAAATGATAGCAGAAATACCAAAGCAGCCTGCTTTGAACATGCCTGCAGTATGTCTTGACTCCTTCTGAATGACCACAGTATTTGTTCCCAATGCAGTGAACTTCCCTCACTTTTGGTCATGTATATTGCCTTTCATAACAAACCAGATTGCTGGTGTTCGCAGAGTAGATGGTGATGCATCGATTATTGTTTTGACCTAATTAACTGATGTTAGAAAACAGGCAGTAGTACAAATAGCTCACAAGTCTTTATTAAAGTATATAATTTAATATTCAGATCCTCTAAAATGGTATTTGGTCCTGCTGTGCACTTGATAATTCTTAGGAATTCATTCAAATTCATCTTTGAAGCTGAGATGCTGCGTTGCACTGCTGGTAGAAGGTGGAAAGGCATCTCTTTATCCACAAGTTCTGAAGTCTTCCCTTTGCTCTAGAGGGCTGCATAAATGGTCCTCTAGTGTACAAGAGGAAAAGCTGTGTGATGCCTTGAGGTGCAGAGCTATACAAGGTTTTACCTTTTGCATGACATAGTTTGCCATCTTAATGTGAGTCTATTTCAAAGCCCAGAAGCTGTGCAGGAGAAAACCAAGCTGAATTTGTTTCAGGAAATGACCCCTTTCATGGGTGGCAGAGTTTCACTTCTGAAGAAACGAGACAATCTCAGTCTAACTGTTGAGCTGCCTTAGCTCAAGTAGTCTTGACAGGATGATTTTGTAGGCAAAGCAATATAGCTACTTTTGCTAACATACTTGGCATAGACATTAGTAAAGTAGAATGTGGCCCTTCATCTGTATTTAATCTTCATTATCCAGCTACTTCGTGCATTTGTGTATGTTTATATGCATACAAGCTTTATGTTGAGAGTGTCTATCTGAATAATTGTGCTGTTTATTTTCAGACATGTTTTCACTTACCTCTGATTTCTTCTTTGTTCCCCAACTTTGTAATTTCTGTCTTTAAACATCATCTTGGAAGCTACAATCATACCACTTCATCAATTTTGCTCAGCTGAAATTATTATACATGGGGACAGTAATCTGTCAGAGCTGGTCCTTTCAGGTATGCATTAGCCACAGAATATACTTAATGAAGTAAGGGTTCATTAGGAAGAGGTAAGGTAATTAAGAAGAGAATTGTCTGTGACTTGCAAAGGAAATTTCTGAGCTTTCTCATTTTCTCTTTACAGATTCAGAATTGCTAAAGAAAATTATTTTCTGATAGGATCATTATGCTTCGCTGAAAAATAATAAATGTGGATTATATTGCTAAACAATCTGTGCTTTATTAAGGGTAAAAATTATATTGTACTATTGTGTAGTTAATTTTTAATAGAAATTCCAAAATTATTTGCAAAAGTGACTCTCGCAAAATGGAAAATTAAGGACAGAGAGGTTAAAGACCTGAATTTTAGAAATGTGGAGCATTTAGACTTGCACTTGAAGTCGTGCTGAGTTGTAAATGCTCAATACCTCTGTAAACAGGACTTGTCAATCAGCCTGAGTATAATTCAGATCTCTTCACCCCCTTCTCTATGCTCAATCTCTTAGACAGTGTGTATGTTCCAATATATATTTAATTACCAAAATAATAATTCCAAATCCCTTTCAAATCTCTATGATATGGTTTGGACAGAATTATGGTAGGTGCCAAGTGTCTTGGGAGATCCTGCACAGTCTTGTGGGGGTGTCACCATGGTAACACTGATGGATGTAGAATGTCCAAACAATGTGTTTAAAAAGGAGAGAGAAAAAGAGGACTCCTACACATTATGCTGGCTGGCAGTATCTATTCAAACAAAGGGAATACAGATAGAATGTTTCTTAGTAAAGTTATTATTGCATTGTCTCAGCATAATAATGATGCACTAAAAACTATTGATTAGCATCTGAAAGCTAGAAGTAAAGTCAAAGCAAAGCAGTGGATATGTAACTCTCTGCCACATCCTAATTTTCTTTGTTGTTGCTCTTGTCTGTCCTGTGACTACTGCAGTGTGGCTAAAGAAGCTAATTTTTGAAAAGTGTTATGCTTGTAGTTTCATTTTTATTTTGATACTGAGCAAGTGTCCAAGTCTTCAAGTGGCTGCCTAGTTCCTTTCCATTGTGAAGGTTAACTATATTTAGAGATGGGCAAGAAGCTTTTCAGAAAGTCTTGGTCTTCAAAGGCATCAGTTTATTGAAGCCCAAATATTTACATGTTTTTGCAAACTTTCAGCAGAACTCAAGCATGAGAAGTAAGAAGCATAAGAAGCAAGTTTCTGTGCTTGGCACATTGCCTCCAAGTTACAATTTCAAGATTCCAAGCCTGTTTCTTGTGTGGAGGGAGGTGGGGATCTCAGGAGAGACAGACCTTCAGGGAAGGCTCTTGTAAATTCAGTTCTGGCTTTGGAGCAGAAAGCTCCACATTTCCTTATGACCAGCAGTCACAGGGCTCCCAGGTTACTGGTGGTACAGCTCTGGAGCTGGAGGATTTGAGAAGCATCAGTAATCCTGCCGGGGTCGTAGTTCCCAGACCTGCTGGTCTCCTGCTCATTGGTGCAGAGTACTGCAAAATCTGCTGGTATTCCCTGTTATTTAGATATGTTTGATTACAATAAATGGTATTTTTTTCTCCTCCCAGAGGAATTTCAAAATCTAGTTTCTCTTTTGTGTCAGAATAGATTGTCATGGTTCTGCATGCAGATATCCCTTTTTCCTTAGCAAGGTTTCTTTGTCTTACCTTCCACACTATCTGCTTTGAGGGAATGGGAGAGGAGGGAGGAAACAATGAAAGCAATACTTCATCTTTGTAAGTGAGGAATGCCTGCATCACATTGAAATGCAGCTCTAAGTAGAAATAAAACAAGGAAATGGACGAGTAGAAGCTTCAGTTTGCTAGCTTCAGATTTGGAATTTCCCCGTGCTGAAGAGCAAGTGAAAGGCCCAGCCATAAAGTGTAGTGAAAACCTGTCTTTGCAAAACATTTGCATTCCCATCCCTGATTTCATTTATTCATTCACGACTATACTTGTCAGTCTGCAAAACATAACTTTAGTTACTGAAAAGCTAAGTGGTGACCATAATGTTTCCTTTCTGCTTTAGGTTTCACTCTTTTGTAGTGAGCTCTCTTTATAGCTGGAGACACCAGCCAAGAATTGTTTATCTGAGATCCCCTGTTACAAAGATAATGTGCAGTTTTAAAGTGCACCGTATTTAGAGATATTTGGACCAGTGATTATCTACACATTAAAGTTATAAAAGAGGAAAATTAAGAAATAAACACTGCAGGAGGTATATAAATGGATACTTAAAGGCTTTAAAACGTCCCTTTTTGCTTTCATTTCCATATTTCTTAGCACTCCATCAATTGGAGAGGGGAAAATGGTTGTTGTGGAATGTTTTGCCAAGAGTTAAATGCATCTAAACCTCTGACCAAGCCTCATACACTAGTAAACATTAAGTCCTTAGAAAGCACATTTGGCAGGGCATAGAAGTTACTGTTTCTTTTTGCCTTAGGTGCATAAAGTTGTCACTTCTCTATTTGCCTTGTTGTACATTAGCTGAAATGCAACTGATATAAATCTGACATTTTTTTTTTTTTTAAGTAAAACCTTGGAGTATCAAACATAATCAAATGCTCTAATCCTGGATATAAATTATGCCCTCCTGTAAGGCAGGATGTACGTGTATTGGAGATAATGTTACTGTTACTCTTGTCCACTTTGTGGGAAATAAAACTGTCCGTCTTTGATATATATGCTTGGATTTTTAAAAAGAACCCCATATGAGTTTACAAAATCAAGAATAGTACAAGAAGGGATTGCAAGATTTTACCCACTCTGTCTTTTGGGTATGAAACAGGGCGAAATTACTATTCTTTTACAACTATGCTTTATACATTTGAAGACTGTTATCCTGCCTCCCCTCAGTCTAAGCCGATTTCTGCTTTTTCACAATCTTTTGATCAAGTTTTATAGATCTGATAATACTTGCTGTTTGTTTCTGAATACCTTTTGCCAAAAATTCATATCTTCCCTAAATCGCCATGCTCAAAACTGTGAAACACTGTAGAGTAGGTTTTACCCAAGCACAGGTGAGCAGGAGATGGATTCCTTTGTGTATCTCACAAATGCTATTCCTCTTTTATACAGTACACATAGTACAAAACTGTTGGCAAGAGGAGAAGGGAAAGAGAAGGTTTTAAAGGCCACGTCTTTCACCTTTCTTAAACAAATGGTCCATCAGAAAGCACTGGGCTAATCACGAGTAATACATGGAGGATTATGACTTCAATAAACGCTATCACTTTGTGTCATCTCAACATTTTTAAATACATTGAGGGATTTTAATGCATTTTTCTATCTGATTTAATTTAATACAGTTTCACATCTGGGTAGGCAGAGATAAGTATGGTGGTTATTTCAAAGTTTAAAAAGTTGCTAGGTCAGTATTTTGCAGCTAGGGTTTCATAATAGTCATCATAACACCAGAGCTCTAACGAAGTGGAGTGTGCAGCTGTAATCCATGGAGAATCGTATTAGCATTTCTGCATTGCTAATTCTGACAATGGTAACATACTTCAGTTTGATAAGAATTTCATTAATGCATCACGGGCCTGTGTCCTAGTTTCACATTGCTTTATTATTAATGACAACATGCCTGAGACCAGATCACATTTAAACGTCAGTAGAATTGGTGGGTGGACCAAGATGAGAATAAATTTTTCACATACAAACAAGTGCATTAATGATTTTCTGTAAGACTTAACTTTTGGGAATGGCACTTGTATACCTGACTAGAAGCACTTAATATGTCTGGCAGGAGAAAACTGCAATATGGCTGACTTTCTTGCCAGTATATGGGAGTAGCATATGTCTGTTTAGCTTTCTTATAAAGGAAATAATTCTAACCTCAGACTGTAAATATCAAAGATATTTTAAACAAAACAGGCTTTTTTATCAATTCAGGGAAAGGACTCCTATAAATATTTCATTAGCCAAATTCGTTAATTTCAATTATACATAGATTGAATTGAATCCAATCACTCTTCATCTCAGCTACAATTAAAATATAAAATGAGCTGAATGCACTCTGGGATATTTGAAGCTGACAATTAATACAGTAATATTTCAAATTAATTTTACTGTGCAGTGTTGCTGTTTATATGAAATACATCAAAATTAATGAGGACGGGTTAATTTCATTCATATTCAACCTTGCTAGACCTGTGAAGATATGTTTTGCCTGAATATGAAATTTGGCCCAGTTTTTTTCCAGTTCCCTTTGATGTATTGATATACAATATGCAAAGAGAAAAGCAAAAGAACGATGCAAAGATTTTCTGTACTAGAAAATGAAACAGACAAGATGAAATACTGAAGACCTGTGAATGAAAGACATGACAAGCTGCTTTCTTGTACTGCTCCCAGCCCCCTCTGGCTTTTTTTTTGGCGCTGTTTTTTTTTTTTTTTTTTTTTTTTTTTTTTATCAGGAAGGTGAAGCAAAATGTAGAATTAGCCTATTGAAATTATTCATGTGTTGAAGTTTTTTATCCACGTTAAGATTTCACGTTTAGAGTTTCTCAGCCTGACTGTTGCATATAGCTGTCACTGAACTGTCACTTACCTCTGTCGGTATAAATGTTTAAATAACTCCCTGTGACCAAGAAAGTAGAATTCTAATTTCAAATCTTACCATTTTGAGAGGGCCAGCTTTGGACTGCAGATAGATCCCCAAAGTGCTTAGCTGAGAGCTGGGAGGGACTGTACTAGAAGCCATCTTAACTATTTTAAAAAAGAAAGAGGTTGTTTGTTTTCAAAGATTTTAAATGTAAGACATATTTTGTTAGTGTATTGTTCAAAACTGCTCCACAGTCAGTGGGATTATGAAGGGCTCGATGGAAAATGCACTGAAGTCTACAGGAGTCTCTGTTGGTTTTGAGAGGAGACCTTCAATAAGAACACTGTTACATAGGAAATGTTAGCCTCACTCTCTGAAATGTCACTTATGGTGTGACCTTCTCTCTGGGATCTAGTCCTCAAGTGACTGGAGCTGATGTGCTGCTTTATCACAACCCAGATTTTCTGAAATCTCCTTGCTCCATTGTGGCACTGATAACTGAGAGGAATGAGACATATATAGTTACTTATACACTGTGTGTGAATAACATCAGGCTTCCACTTTTAAGGTAACATTAGTTCTTGGTTTCTTTCAATGTGCAGAAATGTACTAAGAGAAGATGCACCTTGGTTTTCTGTACTGACATTGTAACTGATGAACTGGGTACCAGCAGTTGGTGAAAGGGTTCCTGGTCTCTCTCTGGGAGCCGTGATGGTACTCCAGACAGTGCTAGGCAACTGGTAATGAAGTGGGTGAAAGATGGTCAGCTTGGGCTCATCCCTCAGCCAGATGGATTTTCTTCTTTCAGACAGGAACAAGCTGGACCTTAAACTTCTCATACGGTTGTTAGGGAGATCCTCTCTCACTCTTATTCCCACCTTTATTCTGACGTGTCTCTATTGTTTTTTAAAAAGTAAGTCTTTGTTGTTTTTTCAGTGATCATCTTTGGTAGAAACATTTGAGTTTACCAGCAACATGGTCTGTAAAGACCTGTTGGATAAGACTTCTTTTATTCCTGAACTTCGAGTTGCAAACATCTTCCTGTACTCAATGACTTGTTTTGCGATGTTCAGAAATCTCTGTAGAGAATGAAATCAGTTCCAGGGGTCTGTTTTCTGACTTAATACATAGTTATGCATATGGAACTGTAGCAAGATAGTTCCAACTTTGTGCATTGATTTTTGACAAAAATTTCACATTCAGATGTTGATTTTTCAGTGTATCTGAATTAAAAAAAGGGAGAGAAGTAATTCAGTGGAGGAAAAAAAATCATATCAGTCAGTTCAGCCACATGAATACCTTAACAACTCTATACTAGGATTTCATAAATCTTGATATAGGTAGCAAAGTGTAAAAAGCAAACACGTAGTGTGTTATGAGAAGAAAATTAGATTTAAAAAAATCAGGTTTAATATCCCTGAATGAGATTAACTTAGGGAAGAAGAATTTTAAATCTGATTATAAGACAGCTGCTATGGATTATTTACCTGATTTGAGATGCTGAGGAGAATGTGATATTAATCTTTAATATAATTGAAAAGTTGGTGAGGGAGTTGGAATAGTTAAGGCACTACTGATTGTGCTGAAGAGTGTATAAAACAGGGCTGTATATAATATTTAAGTCTAAAATAGTGCTTGGCATAGGTTACAACCTTTGCAATTATTTTTATGAAATAAGAGCCCCTTTTTTTGGAAGGTGAGAAAGGTGAATCCAAGAGTAAACAGTGATTGTGAGAAGCTGCTGACACTCTTCCTCTGAGAGATCCACACATGTTTAAGGTGCAAGTCTTTGTTTTAGAGCACTTATGCTAATGTAGTGGAATGAGTGGTTAACATAATAAATCAGTGATTTTGAAACTGTAGCTGAACTACAGTTGCCAAATCAACGTGCAAGAGACAGTATCTAGAGCAAACCAAACAAATTTTTCTAGTGAGGGATGCTCATTTTACTATGTATTGACTTGAGCTGGGATGTTCAGCTTGTTCTCAATACTGAATAACACTTTTACATATAAAGGACTATTACCATTTCACTGTGGCACAGTTTCAAGCCTGCTGCTTAGAGTGCTCTGGGGGAACCATTCTATTTAAAGTCCCTTGGGCAGAAGGGGGAGTTGACAGTGTTGCATGTAAATTAAACAGCTTTTCCTGTTCTGAATATGTTTTGAGTCAAATCATAAGTTCACTGATATATTTCTGAGAACTGTATCTAATGAAGAATCTCTAGAAAGTGTGATAGTGCACTATGAGCATTAAAGAATCACATTGTTTTGAGTGGGACTGAGGTGGGGCTATATGTAAGGAAGAAGCTTTTATGCTCAGGTCACACCAGGCTGTTAAATTCTGATAAAATACTGGGGCACATTTATCCCAGAACAGGTCTTTAGCCAGCTGAGGAATTTTACCAGAAAAATATTAGATGATAAGTTGATATTCAGGGTATCTTACACCTGGATTTCAGAACCCAAGTTTTGTAAAAGAACAGAAAATTCTGGTTACGTTTCTCAATCATCAGTTTTCTGTTTCTGATTTTGATCAGGCAGTGGTGGGTGAAGTGTTTGAGGTAGAACTACATGTGAGACAGATCCTAGCAAGCTGAGGAGATTTCAATCACATTTCAGATGAGTAGCAGTACAGGTTCTAGTGTATAATTTAGACAGGTAGCCCTCCTGGTAATGGTCTTTTTAGGAATGCAGGGGGAAGACTGAGAAATTTCCTTTTAAAGCTTCAAATCTGTGCAGCATGTAGCTTGTCATTGAGTCTGAAATGAATGAGTAATGTGTGCTTGGAAGGGGGGAGACTTGGAATTGTAGACCCAAAGTATGGGTGCACTGAGGCTGAAATCAGAAATAGCCTGGTGAGAGGGATGGTGTTTTCGTAACCTTGATCAGCGTGATTTCTTTCAGTCTTCACTAAAAAATTTTGCTGGCCTAAAGTCTGCAGGGTTAGATCGTTATTTGTAGAATCTAATGGCTGGTATTCTGGGCCACATAAAATTTTTTACATTCTAGAGGTAGTAAAAGGCAGTTTTTCATTTGAAGTCCTGGTTAAGAACATACTTTGTTTCCACTCTTCCACTGTGTTAGAAGTTTTATTCTGTGCTTTCTTAGCTGAGAAACTAAGCATTTTTCTTTGAGTCCAACTGAGATCTGCCCTCTGTGTAATTTCTGCTTATCGCTGACACCTGACTTCTCTTCAGTAGAAAACACAGCTGATGCTTGTCACATATTTCCTTGGTGGTTTCTTTATCTTCATCCGATGAATCAAGGGAACACCAGTATCTTTCAGTCATGTCACTGTCTGTGGTGACTGTAAACTTCTTCAGTTTTTATTTTTAATTAGGTTGTTTGAAGGTTACACATTGTATATGTGCCAAAGAAGATGATTCAAAGAAAGAGAAAGTAGTAAGACGTGGCTTTTCATAGCTATTAAAACAGTTCATACTTAAATTCCTGGTCACTTTCCCAGTCTAGATGAGTTTGGCTTCCTCAGCCTTCTGTTATGGCACAGCAGATGCTGTCATTAAACACAACTGTCATCTTGCAGTATTGCAAGTTCTTAAGCTTGAGGTGACAAGTTCTTGTACCTGATTTGAAATTCTGTGGAAACCAGTAACATCCAGCAATAACAGGGCTTGGTTAGCTCATAGTAACATTCTGCAGAGATGGGCTGTAGTGATCTCTATTAGCTGGCAATTCCTAAGCATTGAGGGCTGCATGCCAATCTGTGTCCCATCACTATAATCCAGAAAAGATGTGATAAAAGTGTGAGCAACAGGAATCAAAAAAGTAAAAAATCATCCATGTTATAGTGGCAAATCCTGCATTTGTGGGAAAAATGAAAAACATTATTTGCTGCTATAGGAGAAGTTAGTTTCAGGCAAGAAACCAGGAGTGAAAATGTGAAGGGCTAGGTATCCAAAATGATAACCAAAAGAGACTGTATTGTGTCTTCTCTTTCTCATGACCATAGCAGTCTTAACAGGTGCAGTGTGAGCAAAGAAATTTTACAACTGTTCTTTCTCCCCTTTCAAATCCTTTTATTATCTCATTATCACTTTAGAGAAGTTCTGTACTTTTATTCCTCTTGCCAAGGAACCAGTATTAAAATGAAGAGCAATGGTTGGTCCCCAAGTTATTTTATATTTCTGAATGTAGTATCTAAAATATTCTACAGAATCTGAATAAAGGCATTTTTTTCTGTGCTGAGGTTGTTAACAAAAGAAAAGGAGAAACTCTCACAGTGCTGGTGTTGGAAACCTACTTCTGAAATTATGTTAGAGAAAATCATCATCTGCAGCAACAGCAATGATAGTCTCCATGGTGACAAGAAGAGCTGACAAAAACAGCGATTTAAAAGGCAGAAGAATGCTTTTTGTTGCTTTTAAAGGAAAGGAATGTATCTGTGACAGTTTGAACAATTTTGAATATTTATTTACCTTTGGAGACCTCAGCATAAGGGATAGCAGTACCCTTCATTTTTTTCCTTTCTTTTGTACAACCCCTTGCCGTTCACATGTTTTTCTCAAGACTCTGTTCTCAAGCCTGCTTGGTGCACTTGTAGAACAAAATTCACTATTAGGTTTCAGATCATCAATTATAAGGCCTGAAATGGTTTCTTATTTAGAGAGGAAGTTCTCTAGAAAAAAATACTTAGACTGTAATCATACATCTGTGAAAAAAGTGAGAGATCTTAACTAGACCTGTCGAACTTGGGAGCTATATATATAATTACTTAAATATAACTACTTAAATTCATCCTGAAGTGTGTTAAATATTTGAAAGTATTTAAGTCATGACCAAATATAGCATACTTTCTGTGTTTTGCTGGAAGCAAGAAAGTGAAGTAAAAAACCTATGTGCACACCTGTTCATCATGAAACCAGCAGTTTTGCCTATTGGTGTTCTTACTTCTCATTTTCTTTTCACTTCAGTTCTGTCAAGGATTAGAGATTATTTTAGTGGATGTTTCATAGTCTCACCTACAAAAACCTTCTGGAAACCATTTCAAAGCATCTCAAGGACAATAAAGTGATTGGGGTAGTCAGCATGGATTTACAAAGGGAAAATCATGCCTAGTCAACCTAATAAGCTTCTACAGTGAAGTGACTGAACGGCAGAGCAGGGGAAAGCAGCTGATGTTTACCTTGACTTGAGTAAGCATTTTTACACTTTCTTCCATAAAAAACATAGACAAACTGGCAAAAGTAATGTGGCAAAAAAACCAACCCAAACCAAACCAAACCATATACACATTGAAAACTAGTTAAATGGCTGGTTCCAGAGAGTTGTGATCAATGGCACAAAATCCAGTTGAAAGAAAATCACTTGTGGTTACTGGACTACTGACAAGGGTCGATACTAGGGCTAAGGTGTCTATGTCTTCATTAATGACCTGGATGCTGGGACATAGTGTACCTGCAGAAAATAGGAAGATGACTTAAAACAGGGAGGAGCAGTAGATGGAAGAGGGGGAATATAATTACATTTAAAGTGACCTGGATAGGCTGAAAAAATGGACAGAACAGAATCTGATGAAGCTGGACATGGGGAAATACCATGTCCTGCATCTGGGGAAGAATAACCATCAGCACTAATATGTGCTGGGGGCTGACTGGATGAACAGCAGTTTTGCAAGGGAGGACACTGGGGTACTGGTGAAGAATAAGCTGACCATGAGCCTGTGATGTACCCTTGTGGCAAAAAAAGGCCAACAGTATTCTCCACTGCATGAGGAAGGAAATTGCTAGAAGGCTGGGAGAAGCATTCCTACAGAACTGGTGAGGCCACATGGTGAATCCTAAGTCCAGCACTCACTGGGGAGTCTGGGATCCCCAGTGAAAGAGAGATGTGGATTTACTGGAGCAAGTCCTAGTGTTATGAGGATGATGGACTGGAGCATCTGTCATATGAGTAAAGGCTGACAGACCTGGACCTGTTAAGTCTGGAAAAATGAAGGCTTAGGAGGGATCTCATCAATAGGAATAAAAGGGAAGGAATGAAGAGGAAAGAGAAAAGCTTTTCTCATTAGAGACCACTGAGAAGACAATATATAATGGACATCAATTTAAAAAGTAGAAACTTCCATTTGAACTCAAGAAAGCATTTTTTTTATTTATTTTGAAGGTGCTTTAATACTGGCATAGGATGTGTAGAGAAGTTGCGGAGTCTCCATCTGTGGAGACAAGGATTTCCTATGACTTTTCTTTCAACCTTCCTTTGGTCTACATGTCCCTGGTTACATAAAATAGATTATGATTGAGGATTTGAATCTGTATAAAGTACTGTGGACTCTTGTCAGTAGTGAACTGCCCCTAACTTACCCAGTAGCAATCCCAATGCTCAAAATAATACTGGGGTTATTATTTCATTGCAAAGTGCTTGACTGGGTGGTGAGGTATGGTCCTGATAGGACTGCTTAATGACACAGCTTCATCCAGTTCCATTTTTGCACAAAGTACATTTGAGTAGAGCATTATTTCTGGCTGCTGGATTCATAGTCTCTGCCATATGACTGTGGTGCTGTACTAGAAATTAGATGATAAAAGACAAGCTTGGTTATAAACCAGAGGCAAATTAGGCACAGTACTTATGGTGGAAAAAAGCAGACAAACCACTTTATTGGGATCTCTGAAAACTCAGATTGTCAGCTAGTGCTACCATTACTTTCAACTAATGGATGAATGAGGTTTTATCTTCTGCTGAAGCAGAGAGAGAGGTCCTCATAGAGGCAGCTTCAGTTATCACTTATATTCCTGTGATCGCCTGCTTCTTCTCCCTGTTCCCGTTTCCCTACAATTCACTTAAAAGGAGTGTCCCAGTCCTTGCCCAGGTCTAAACTGTCTTATCTCATGGCAAAGCTCATGTTATGTATTTTAAAAACCCTGAGCTGGCTCTTGATAAAAAGTATCACTCTTTTCATTACTATCTGTGCTCCTACATATAGAAGATGATCAAGACAGGAATTTATATGGATACAGAGACATACTGTGGCATAACTAACTAGCACAACCAAATTCTAACACAAATTCATACTTGCATATTTTCATTCCTGATTTTACAGAGGCTTGAATAATTTCCTGATTTTTTTCCCTACATGTTTCTGTTCCCTCAGATCCATTGTTGTGGCAGAAGTCTTTTATCAGTGCCTCACTTATCCTAGGATCACTATTACCTCAAACTTTGGCTTTTATTAGTAATCAAAACCAAAAATGATCAGAGAACACCTGGAGACCTGAGAGACCCAACATCTAGAGCAGAATGCACTGGAAGCTTTTCTCACTGTGTATCCTGAATAAAGGCGGGGCATGGGCTGCATCCAAGTGCTTGTTGCTTTGCTCTAGCCCAGACTATTCTGTAGAAAAAGAGACGATATTTCAGTAGGCACATTTATTTTTTACCTTAGCCTGTGGTGGGTGCTGGACACAAAGTGGGTACCAGCTTAGACACTGAGGTGAAGGATGGAGTGGTTGTAGTTCGTGCTGTGCCCATAGCAGAGCTGAAGAGGCTGAGATACAATTCTCATCTCTCCCACCATGGAGGTAAAGGTCAGTGTGCAGCTGGATGTATGCACAGTGAGAGAGTGATATGTGGCCATCTTACACTTTCACATTTTCTTTCAAAGAATTTTGTAAACTTGTGAGGGATGTGGCTCAAGCACCTTATTGATGATGCTCATTTATCATCTTTGTGCAGTAATGATCCATATACTCTTATGTGGCACTGTCTCTTATTTCTTTTTTATGCAAGTGAAATGTATTTTCATGATTTAACCTTTCATGTCATTGTTTCCATGATCCATTTACACTGTGAACTGTAAACCCGTGATACGTAAGGATGATATTGTTTTAAATGAGAAAAACAGCTTATTTTTGGGAGAGCCTGATAACTTAGAGAATTACATGAACAAATCAGACACTGGAAAGGTGAGATGGCAACATCAAACAATATAATGAACAGAACAATTGTTCTGGGAACAACAGAGGAACAGATAAGAGTCAAGTTTATCGTTACCCTTAGGGAAGCACTATGAAACAAAATACAGGTTTTCCTGTTTTCATTAGTGAATTAAAAATAAAGAAAACACCTTAGAGTTATGGGAAAGAAAACTTGTTTTCCTTTTTAGATTAAATTTCCTGAGGGCAGAAAAGTATATGATGTTTATTAAAGTTAGTACTTCGTGGATTTTTTAGTGTGTGTGCATAGTCTTTATTTATTTTTCTTAAAGTTATGAGGTTGTGATGCTGCACTTCAATGAGTGGATTCTGTGTCTGTTTGCAGCATCTCCAGAGTTGTACATCAAAAGAAACTTCAGGGCTGGAAGGCTGTAGTTTTTGATTAATTAGTTAGATGGGCTGATGGATTTTATGTTGAACCCATTGAGAATCTGCAGAATCATGTACTGTTGTGTTTTAATGCAGAAAAATGTGTAAATATGAGTTTTGAAAAAATTTCACTAAAACCCAAGTTTCAGACTTAAATCACAGGTTTTAATTTTCTTGGGTCCAAACTGAAGGACAGTCTATGAAAGCCTCTACAAAATATTTATTCACATGTTGGTAGATTGCACTTTTGTCTTCCCAGCCATTAGCACAACACATAAGCTACTATACCTGGGGTCTTACGTAGCTAGCAAGCTACAGCATGTATCTTAGTAGTAGGCTGTATCTAAACATCATAATTAAATCAGCATTAAACAGCTGAACAGGCTTCTGAAAGTGCTTCTCTGGCTATGTTTCAACAATCATAATTTAGGAGGGCGTTTTTCTCTAAGTTATATTTGATCTAATTTGTTTTTATGAGTTATTATAGAAGTAGAACATAAACTAATTATACGTTCTTGCCTCACGCATCTCCAGGACAAAATACCTTACCAGTTATTATTCAAATTAATGGAAAGGATACCACTGGTTTTGATTAAATTTATTTTGAATTTTAAGACATGATTTCTGGGATTATTGGAATGAAGAGATGGTAAAATAAAGACCTGGCAGGCTTGTCAGGCTTCTTAAGAGGCAAGAGGATGGTAGTGCCAAGAGCAGATAAATTGTGTGGGTGACACAGAGTTTTTCAGTGCCAAGTTCAGTAAAGCCTGACATTTTTATCGTAAGTTTACTGATACTGATCCCACTGGTAATATTGTTTTCTTCCTTGAGTTTTGAAACATTTCCATGCTGATATTTGATAACTTCATGTTCTGTCTTCATTTATCTTCGTGCAAGATAACAACAATCTTCATTGCATGTCTGCACATAATTAGTAACAAGAAAAGTGCATTGAACAACTCTAGAATAATTTTTTATGTCTCCCCTTCCTTTTGTCTGTAGCTATTACTTAGGGCTGAGAACTCTTTGGTGCTGAGATCTTCTGCTTTATGCCTGTAAGTGCTACCATTCCAGTAGGCTGAAATGAGTTTCATTTGTGCCTGTAGATTTTAGGTAATATGAGTGTCCTTTGTCAAATGCCCAGTGAGAGCTGAAGATGATAATTATATCCAGTACGTGATCCATGAATATTTTTTATAAATAGAGAAATCCATTTGATAAGTTTCAAATTCCTGCACTCGGTCAATGTTCATAAATTTTTGAATGGGTGAAGGGTCATTTGAAATTATTAAATTATTAATGAACATTGACAAAGTTAACATGAAAGTATGGAGAACCTTTCATAAATGAAGAGGCACTCATTTATATGTGAACACTAATTTGACTGTCCAGTAATGTGTCCCTGCTGAAACATATAAAAGGTACAATTAGTCATAATGTCAGGAGACACAATGCTATTTAGTTTAATTAGTAATAGAAAAGCACAAATAGCAAATGTGAAGAATACTGAGAGGAGTAAGATGTAAATGTTGCAGTCTAAGCATATGTGATATTTTTGTCTAAAGGGCACTCTGAACTATTTTATTTCACAAAAGAATTTGTAAAATCATATACATACTTTAGAAACAGACAAAAAAGCATCTGTATTTAGTGAATAAATTTTATTTTTAAACAATATGTTTTATTATTCCCAAATTTTAAAAAGATTTTTAAAAAATTAAAAATGCAATGAAATTTAAAAATACACTTTTTGTGGGGGCTTTTGGTGTATTTTTTTGTTTGTTTTTGGGGTTGTTTATATTTGTGTTTTGGTCTGGTTTTTGTTTCAGTTTTGTTTTTGCTTTTTTTCCTGCGTGTTTCCTCTACCTTGCTTGAATCATCACAGATCTTTAGGGAAAGCAGCATGTCCTTCACTCTTATCACTAGCAGTGTACCTGCAAAGGCACATAGTTGTGATGCAGGACTCCAATGTATTTATGCACTAAACCAGGACAAAATTTGAAGCATCTCCTCCAGTTTCCACCACATGGAGTTTGCTACTTTTGTATCACTTGTCTAAAGCAGGAAACCAGGACGGGGATCTCCAACATCCTGTAGACAATAGGTCCTCACTTTCTCACAGTCTTTAACTAGAACATTTTCATTTGACTCTTTAATCATGTGAGATAGCCACCATAGTCCAGGGGTCAGCATGTTTAACAGGCATGTGGGTTCATCAGACTCACATTCCTACCGCAGTGAATTGCTCAGCAGTTATACAATATGGAACAGGTAATCCCTGGTGGAAATAACCTGGTGGAAAATGCACACCCTGGAGCCTTGAAATTGGATTGAACAGTTTATAATCTCTGTTAGGCAAATTTTCATGGAGAAGTAATTTTAATTTTGATCATAATGGTATGGGGTAATTTGTCCCTAACTCGAAGTACTACTGCAGACAGGGCAGACAGTTATGAAAATTGAATTCATTTTTTTTCAGAAAGTTTAATTTTCATCAGGATGCCTTCTTTCTGAGAAAACTGTCTTCCTGAAAATCTTTCAGAAAGGAAGCACTGGAAACTTAATTACTGGGGTGAATCCTGCAGGAAATGCGCCTAAAAAGAGGATGGATTTTATAGCAATCTCCCCACACCAACGAGAGAGTTGTATCTCACATGGAGTTTGTGGACAACCTAGTAATAATAGATGTATTTTTGACTGAGGAGCACTCTGTTTCAGATGTGCATATCGATTTAATGACTTGCTAATATTTGTACAATGGGCCAGGGAGAAAACATGAGAAGTAAAAAGTAGGTTTCTCTGTTCCCAAGGCATAGCCTTTAAGATACATATCTCTTCTCATCACTCCTCTCCTTTTTCCTCCATTAGGTACTCTTTTCCTCATGTGGCTTAGCTCAGCTGACCTTTTTTCTCTCCTGTTTCACGGGGCTATGGCATCTATTAAAACCAAAGGGAGGCACAGAAATATCTGAACTCCTCCTGTTTTGACATCGTGTTGCTGGCCATGAGACTTTCAGAAGTGAATAGGCTGTTCTTTTTCTGTGCAAAAGATACAGTAATTTCGTACTTTAAAGTATGACTCATGTTGTAGAGTGAGGATGGCTTACTGTGGGGAGTGGATTCTGATTCTCTGGTTACAATTTTATTTCTCAACTTCCTTCTTCATATTTTGCATCCAGGGGTGCCTTCCCCTCTGGTCCTCTTCTTACTATCTAGATATAGCTGTGCTAAGCTTTCAGGATGTAATAGATTGCCATTTTTGTCCCCAAAGAATAGGGGAAGCAGGAGACAGGTATATTAAGCAGGTTCCATAATGCACTGATACACTGCCTCTTGCAATCTGTATCCTGGGAGGGGGAATTGCACCAGGTACTGGAAGTGGTCCAAGAGTGGAGGAGGGCTGCAGCACCCCAAAGCCCTGACTTTTACTTTTTTGTTTCTCCAGGTTTCACTGGCACGTGAAAGATATTATATTCACACATGAGCCAAGAGTGTGCCCAGGTTGCCAAGAAGGCAAATGGCATCCTGGCCTGAATGAGGAACACCATGAGCAGCAGGGCCAGGGAGGTGATCTTACTCTTGAACTCAGCCTTGGTGAGGCCACACCTCGAGTACTCTGTGCAGTTTTGGGCACCACATTATGGGCAGGACATTGAGATGCTGGAGAGGGTGCAGAGAAGGGTGACAAGGCTGCTTAGGGGTCTGGAGAACAAGTCTCACAAGGAGGGGCTGAAGGAGCTGGGGCTGTTCATCCTGGAGAAGATGAGGTTGAGGGGAGACCTTATTGCCCTCTACAACTACCTGAAAAGAGGATCTGGTGAGGTGAGTGTTGGCCTCTTCTCCCCAGTGACTAGGGATAGGACAAGAGGTAATGAGTTCAAGTTGCACAAGGGGGGGTTCAGAGTAGAAATTAGGAAAAGTGTATTCTCTCTACCTTAGTACCTTAGTTGCTGTTGAGACTTTCAGGTGCATTTGGTGAAGAAATCAACACAGTCTGTAGTTTAACATACCTCTAACTGAGCAAAATGGTCAAAAAATACAAGCCTGCACTTCGCAGATATGTCCTTCAGTAGACATGCTTACAATTAAAAACTGTACTCTGCTTAGAACTGACCTTAGTCAGGGCAGAAGCCAGATTCTACTCTGATTTGTTGCAGCCTTTTTCCTTCAAAACTCAGTCTCAGAACAGGAACAACATTTCACGCTGCTCTGATGCTAAGAGGGAGAGCCTGTATAAGGTTGTATGCAGCTGTATCATGTGGATAACTTTACATAAATGTTAACTTCAGAATTTTAATAAAAAACATTTTTAAGCTCTTTTAGTTTTCTCCTTCTTTTCCAAAGTAGCTAAACGTGACTTTGCTGTCCTGCTAACAGCTGGCTTCAAGGTGCTTTGTTCATAACAAATGGTTATGATAATTTCAATGCATTATTTAATGTTTCACCTCAAATCTTCTGTGTTGACAATCTTTGCCATGCATTGCTTGCAATGTTTTTATCATCGGAGGGCTTTTCACTATTCAGTCAGCATGATAGGCATGGATAAAAAGTTATATTAGTACAGAGCTGTACCAAAGGAAAATCTATCTATGTACGGATTTGGTATTTTATTTTACTAACCATGGTGACAGTACAGTCAAGATGTCTAACCCTGTACTATTCTGGGACAAGGTTGTTCTTGGCAGCAATTATTCCCTGTTAAATAGCAGGAATTTCCCAATAGTGAATACTAGACTTAAAGGAGGACTTAGAGAAGTGGAAGAGTGTATTTTAGAGATTTTTGTGCAAGAGATGGTAATCAAAACTGCTCATTTATTATGTGAAGACAGGTTTATTTTTGCTCTAGTATTATGAATGATAGATGTAAATTGGATGCAGTCTGATATCTTGATTTTTCTTTTTACATGAAAAGGAAAATTAAATTTTTAATATAATTTGCACAATGAGTAATAAAGTGACACAGGAAGCAGAGACCAAAGAACTGCCATATGAAAAGCAATTTTATTTAGTCAGGTTATGATTTAATTTTGCATCTAATCAATAATGACAAAATCCCTGCTGACAGGCAAAGAGCTAGAGTAAAAAAGGAATTTTTTTTTATATAACAATTTCTTTTAACCAGGAAACAGTTGGAATAATGCCCATTTGTATCTCTATATGATTAAAAACTACCAGTTCTGCATTTGGTCAGGGTACAGCGCATGGTGTTCAAAAAAAAAAAAAAAAATTAAGTGTATTTATTTTAATATTGTAAAATAATATACAATAATATATTTATATATTGTATGAAATAAATTATACTTGTGCATAAATGGACAAGACCATTGGTGCTAGAGAACATACCATGCAGGGAGTGACTCGAGGTCACAGCTACCTTGTCATGCAGGTGACTTGTAGCAGAAAGGGTATCTGTGGGAACAGAGGAGATGCACACATGGAGAACAGCTGCTTAAATTGTGGAAAATACTTTTTCTGACTTCACAATCCATTCAATATGTTGAGTGGGTGGGGAAAGTAGAAGGAAAACTGGAATTTCATGTTTCTGTACATGATACCCAAGCCTTCTGTAGCAAGATGTTTTCCTCCTGGCCCTAGTCTCTCCTGCCTTTTTCCCTTCACCTTCACTGGAATGATTATTTGTAAGTGTTTGGCAAAAGTGGAGGAGAGGAAGGTTACCTGTGTGGTAGCCTTGGCTGTATTGTAGACTCATGGCCAGCCTGCTTCCTGCCTTGCCTGTGCCCCAGGTCCCCTGTGCCTACTTTGCCACAATAGAGATTCAGTTTCTTCTCTGTGCAGCTGCATGCCTGCCTTTGTTTTTTTAATGTCTGAATTCTTTGAGACTGGTCTTGTCATCCAGTGAGTTTATATGTGAATTCTCCATATGAGCTTACAGATATTGTGCCATATACTGTAACCTCAGCAGTAGCCTCTGGATGTTAACTTAAGGAGCTACTTATCATGATGACTGAGTCTTCCTTAAATGTCATTGTACGTATTTGTGCTGTACAAGCTGACAGATGAAATCCTTAACCTGAGCTATTCAAAATCTAAGTGAAGTCACAGAGAGGCATGGACCAAAAAGACCAAGGAAGGATTTGTCACAGAATTTATTATGTGCTATTTGTTTGCGTCTTCAGGGCATCACGGACAAATTACTCTCTGGGAGAGATGGGGTATAAAGAGATCAGTAAATCAGGATGATGTGTAAGGCAGACTGAAAAAGAGGACTGACAAATCAGGAGAAAAACTTGTTGAGGCTTATTTCGTCCATGGGGTTTATTAGTGAAGGGGAGGTAGAGGATAAAATATGATGGACTTTGATACTCATCCTGTAATTTAGTGTGTTCATGTGCATTACTGTATTTTCTTCTTCTCCACACTATGCATAAATCAACGATTCCCTTTCATGCTGATAAGGATTCAGATTTATAACACTTTTATTTCTAATCTACTATTAGATTAGAAAATTAATGTGCCTATTATGTCTATATATTATGTCCATATATTATACCAATTATGAAAAGCCCTTTCTCTTGAAGCCTATGCTGTTTATGGTATGTATGCTCAACTTCTGCTGATATGATTATGTGAATTTCCATTATTATTTCCATAATATGTAAATGTGAATTTCCAGCTCCTGACTAAAAACATCTGGAACATTCTGACACTTAATGCACTCAGGCTGATTGCATTGTATGACCCTGAAAGCTTTAAATTACTTGGTAGGTATTTATTGCAACGCCATCAGGTAGTGGGTGGAAATTGGCTGAATGGCTTGTTTCACTATTTGCTAGTATAACCAGCACTGTTTAACACTGGGGTCAAGAGTTAAACAAGATTCTACTTTTGATATTCAGATTATAAAACATGATTGTACAATTTTGATTCCTCCTCTCCCTGCAGCCCTATCCTTTGGAGTCAAATGGTCCCATTTTAATTTATTTGGGCAGCAGGGAGTCACTCCCATGGCTTTATTGAAGGGACCATCTGAATTGCATCTCTATTCATGAAATTAAAGGGAATCTTGGGTGTGTAATAGGAACTAGGGAAGTTAATGGAAGACCTTTGGCTGGGTGTGCATTTTTTCTAAGTACACATTGCAACCCTCTCTGAATTGCTACCTTTTTTTCAGTCTCCTGGAATAATGATAAGGTTTTGTTCTGTACTTGGTCAAAGGATAAGAAAATTGTTTTTTTAACATAACCATTGTAAATGAAATGAATGTGTGAAGTTCAAAAACTCAAATGTATCATTACTCTGAAAGGCTCAGGAATACTAATGAAATTCCATACAACTATATGCAATTTAAGGAATTTAAAATATTGAATGTAAAAATGCAAAGACATAAAGGAATAGTTTGTGTAAGCTGTCAGTCAGAACAGGAATACATGTTGTAAATTTTTTTCCATTTGTCATAACTGAAGGAAAAGAGAAGAGATGTCAAGGCACAATTTTGGTTTATTTTAAGGACAGGATAAATGAGTTATGACTCATGTGATCAGTAACGAATAAGAGAATCTTATAAGAGAATCCAGCCTAGGATGCTCTATTACCTGAAGACTGCTGGGGATCTTTTTATCCTGATAAAAAATAGTGTGAGGTACTAAAAACAGGAAGATGAGCAAGTGGATAGATGTAGAGACTTTGTTCCTTTCTGGTGTCCTGTAGTAAGCCAAAGCTCTTTGAGTACTGTAGTGCTTTCATTATGATGCCTATTCTGTTTGTTCAGCCCTTTTTATATCTAGATTTCTACCTCATAATCTTTATCATGGTTGCTGTGAGACCAGGGGTCATCCATAAATGTGAATTATTTGTACTGTGAGAAAGAGAGTATATACCCAGTACTTATTGCAGGACATTTAGAGCCAAAGTTTGTTATACAGACTTTCTTCGTTTCTTTTCTCAGGCATTGCATAAAACAGATTGTCAGGGACAAAAATCCTGTTTCTTTTCTTCCATCTAAGGTTTGAATTCATGGGTCTGGAGTTCCCAAAAATCCAGCTGAAAGAAAAACACCCAAAACCCTGTTCATATTATCCACAATTGAAACGTGCACTTTGTAAAAATGTTTCTGTTCTCATGAGCTGCTGGTTTAGTCAGTTTGCTGTATTCTGATTTCTTTCCGTGTTAGACTGGCAACATTAACAAATGGGGAAGGCATAATATATTTAAAGCCTATAAGGCACTGCAAATATCAAAATTATCTACTCCACATGTGGGGCATTACTCTGCATCTTTTAGGGCACCATTTGCAGTTTGTTAGCTCTAGCCAGAATTGTTGCTTCACTATATTCCACCAAAGAACCTCACAGAGGTTAAAATAAACTTTGGAATATACAATCCCAGTCTTCCTTTCTCACTTGCTTCTGGGTCATGAATGTTGGGTTCAAAAATGGAGAGTAAGAGACTTACTACATTGCCTAATGAGTGACTGAAAATGATTGAACTGGAAGTAAACCTTGGAAATGCTCTAAATCCCTCCACTCATTCGGCTCTTGCTGTTTCTGTATCTTGCTGGGCTGTTTGCATAAGATGAAATATTTTTATTTAACTGAAGAGGAGAGTGAGTCAACCTGAGGTTATAAAACTTCCGTTTGGGCCTGAAGGAAACTCATTAATGTCCACAGCATGTGGTCCTCTCACGCTAGGACTGCCACCTGTCATCGATTCAGACTGAAAGCTTTGACTAAAAGAAATGTGTGGGAGGATACGTATATAAACTGCAGAATAAAAGAGTATAGCTGTCCCTAGGGAACAAGTAGAGAATATTTGAATCAAAATGTATTTTAAGCTTCCCCCGCCCACTGTTCATTTAAAGCATATTTAGAATTTTGTTGCTTTTTATTTTCCTTATCTGCAGTCTCTTCCTGTGTTATATCTTTGAGATAAGTTGCCCAGAGTTCAGAAAGCAGAAAAAAAAAAAAGTAGTGAGTTTAACTGTATAAAAATGTAATAATGAAAAACGAAGAAGAATTAAACAGGATTGTAATAAGCCCCGCCAGCCGGGGGGAAGTCCCCTATTAATAAATCAGAAGAGCATTGGATTCAATACATGAATCAAAATATGTGTCTTGTGCCATAGCATTATGCTTGAAGAAAGACTTTTTGTAATCGAAAGTGTTGCTAGTAAAGAAAGCTTTTTCTGACCATAGGTGACCATCCAGTGCCACTTGGCACTGGATTTCCTAGGCAATTTGCTGCAATTTTAATAAATACTATATTGAGACTACTGCAGGGACATATGTGTGCTGTCTTTTGTTGCTGTTGTGTTTTCAGTTACCCTTTTTGATGCAAAGGACAGATATTTGAATTGAGAGAATCTCCTCTGAGTCCTCTGGTGTAAATCTCTGCTGGTGTAAATTGCTCCAGTTGTATTGTGGAGGTAGAATGACAGGTGCCAGCTGAGGCTTTTGCATCCTTGACATCCATACCTGTGTCAGCAGAAGGCTGACAAACCTATAGGCTCCATTGGGTGTGTCTGGATCATTATTGCCTTTATTGTGATGGGGTACTACAGCATTTCTCAGAGGCATTTCAGAGCTTCAACCTCAGCATTTTTCCATTGTACTGAAAGGTATTTTGGTCCCACAAAGAAAATTGCTTTGTCACTGTTGCTGGTGTAACCTGATACTTTTGCATGTTCCCTTAACATGGGTCCTAATTAGGGGGTACCTGAAACTTCCAGTGAAGCTTTGGTGTATTGTTGGGTTGCTGACCTGCCAAAATTTAGGTTCAACTGCATGTCCTTGCTACACTGAGTTATACCATTTTCTACAAAGAGTCATAAATTTGATATGAAATCAAAATAATCATAGAATCACAGAATCATTTCAGTTGGAAAGGACCTTAAGGATCATCTAGTTCCAACCCCCCTGCATGGGCAGGGACACCTCCCACTACATCAGTTTTCTTAAAGCCCCATCCAACCAGGACTTGAACGCTTCCAGGGAGAGGGAAGCCACAACTTCCCTGGGTAACCTGTGCCAGTGTCTCACCACCCTCACAGGAAAGAATTTCTTCCTGATAGCTAATATAATTCATCCCTCTTTCAGTTTGAAATTGTTCCTCCTTCTCCTGTTGCTGCCCATATAAAAAAGTTCCCCCCTCCAGCTTTCCTGTAGGCCCCCTCTGGCAACTGGAAAGTAGCTATAAGGTCTCCTTGGAGCTTTCTCTTCTCGAGGCTGAATCTTTTATTTCTTGCTAGAATTAGTATGTAGTCCTATATAGTGGTTGTCAGGGATGGCTATTCATAGCATCTTGACCCTTTTTACTGTTAAGGAGAGTACTGTCATCTGATTTCATCACTACCTGAGGAGATATGGACTGATCAAACATGAGAACTGAAAGGAAGACAGACCCATTGAGTCCTTTACACTTCTAAAAAAAACCAACCAACCAACCAAATTCTCAAAATTTCTAATTCACTGCCAAATTTTTTGGTAAAAAAAAAAATAAATTCAATCTGGATCGAAAACCAATTCTAAACTAACATAAATCTTTCTTGAAAAGCAGTACTGCATTTTTTCAGCCTTATTTTGAGTAGATACCTTTCTTCATGATATAAGCACTCTAATTTCATACTTTTTATACATTGCAGGTAAAGGCCAAACCCTTGTTTGAGTTAATTGACTACAGTGATATTGCAGAAGGTACAAATCAAAGTATATTGTGTCTACATTAAAGCTTTTTAAAAAATCATTAAGAGACAGGTACTGAATACTGTAGCTAAAGCAGAAAAGTAGGAGAAAGCTGCAGTTTCCATCTGCATTCTTTTTTAATTTTTTTAAGGTGTGAACTGGATTTTAATCTCTGTCACAGAAGCATTTGCAAATTTAAACAGAAGAAAAGGCTGCTTATACCATTTTCTGGTGAAGGTTTTTTTGCTTTTATTTTTCTGTCATATTTAATTGCATTTCTTCTTGCAAGAAAAATTTCCTTTGAGATTTTTTCCATATGGCATAGAAAAAGAATGAGCATGACAGTTTATTAACTTTACAGCATTTCTTGGCCTGATTTTCAGATATGAGGAGGAGATGGTTTTGATTGTGTAATTTAGCTGCCATCATCTTTAGACTTACCTGAGTGTGAATTACAATATGCCTAGTTACATGCCTTCATATTTCAATATCATATAATTGGCAGCCTATATGTTATTATTTAGTTCTCATATAATACTTGATAATATGTGTTGGTACTAGATGATCATTAAGGTCCCTTCCAACCTTAGCCATTCTGGCTATGATGATTCTGTGATAATTATTTAGGAACAGACTCTTCCATGTTAGTCACATTGAGTTGTAGACAGACTGTATAGTAGCCCCATTCAGAACAATACCTTGCCCTGATGAAATGAGTAAGGTATTACTTAGTATGAGAAAAAGGACTTAACCTGCCCCAAAACAGTTGTGGGATGAGTCATTAGGACAGAATCACAGCCTTGGTGTGCAAGTAGCTTGTTAGGAAGATCTATTGGGCAGCACATTATGACTTACAGTTATTCTTCCTAAAGAATAATGAAAGAAAACTTGCTATTTATTGAAATAGTTTGGATCATTTGGGGCAATTCGGTTATGTAACTAAACTTGAGACATTTATTGAATAATCTTATTAAGATTCATACTTCACAGACCCCTTTTTGGCTAAAGATGAAACCTATATATAGTATGTGTGACTTGCAAATCCAAAGTTTGAATGCAAGAGTTCTTTCACCTGGCTAAGTAAAGTACTTACATAGATGTGTTCTTTTTCATTAAAACCACGTTCTCTTTTTCACTAGCAAGTAATTTCTATCTGTAGTTAATGCAATGGTTGCAGGAAGGTTTTATCACCAGTTCTGCTTTTCACCAAGGAACCACAAGAACTTAAGTTTATTTGCTTAAGGCAAAGAAATATTTAAAACCCAGCAGGTTACCTTAAATTTCAAAGTGCTTTTTCTTTAGAATTAGCACAAAAATATGCTCTTTGCTCATCACTAGATGAGCGCTCAGCACACACTAGAGTCTTTTTATTATCTGTGTTAGACCAATGTCCAAAAACCACCTGAGTAGTTGCAGTCTTTTCAAAATTGATCATACAGTTGTTTTGTTTCCCCTTTGTTTGGGTTTACCTCTGTGAGAGTTTCAGAAGCAAGCAGAAATCTATTTAAAACAGAATCTATTTAAAAGCATTTATGGCCAGTGCAGGTGTAAAAACGTTTAGATAATTTCATGTGTCTGTCTGTTATAATTAATCTTTACTTTCCTGTCTGTTAAATGTTTCCAGTATAAATTCACATTTTCATTTTTTCTGTTCATTGATACATTTTTTATATGTCATTCACTGAATTTTTTTAGGCAAGATAAAGGAAAAATGGAAAAATTAGAGTATTAATGTCAAGGAGATGGTGGATGTAGTGTTTGTCAGGTGTGCCAGTCTGCAGAGATCCTGCTGTAATGTCATACGATTTTACACCAGCCATGATCTATTTTTGTAGCTATCTATTTTTTTTAAATCTATTTTTTTATCTATTTTTTTGTAGCATATCTATTTTTGTAGCTTGTCATTGATGATATAAAGTGATCAAAATACTTTGTTGACTATTTCTGGTTTTTAAAATAAGTTAATATTTTTTAAAATTTCAACATAGAAAACTCTGTGATACTTTCTGGATATTACAGTTTGTTTCTGTGCAGTGCTTTGCTGCCAAAGGATACTGACTCCATTTTTGTGGGATTATTTGGGAAACAACTTGTTATTCATAGTGAGCAAAGTGGTAGATATATATAGGATAGATAGTGGTAGATATAAGGATATAATAGAAGAGAGAGAAATGCAGATGAAGACTTTGCTCTGAAGTGTTTTCCACAATAATTTAAGTCATATATATATTAAAGATCAAAGATGTTCTCTGGAACTGAAATGTTGTTATTGGTGTGTGCAGGGAGAAGGCATACAAATGGTAGTGTAATATTATGGGAAGCTTATTAAATGTAAGTAGCAGAGAAAAGCAATGTAGAGAACTGATGTAAAGAAGAGTAATGTTTCTTAAAGTTAGGAGCAAGACCTTTGAGCATGTTGTAAATGAGAAAAGAAGCTTCCATCAGAAGGTGGAATGCCTTGTTGATTTTTAATATAAACAAGTCATTCAGGAAAAAATATATAAAACTAGGTAACAACTATATAAAAAACTATAAATCATAGCATCATGCAACAACTGAGGTTGCAAGCCTCTGCAGATCATCTAGTCTGTCCTTCTCCATCTTATGCTCAAAGCAGGATCAACTAGAGCAGATTTCTCAGGACACTGTACAATCAGTGTTTTAATATCTTCAAAAATGTTGACTCCACAACTTCTCGGGTCAGCCTCTTTCAGTGTTTGACCACTCTCACTGTAAGAAAGTGTTCCAAGTTCAGATAGAATTTCTAATTTTTTCACTGGTGCCCAATGCATATTGTCCTCTCAGTGGTCACCACTGAGACGAGTTTGGCCCCATCTTCTTTATTCCACTCTTACTTACTGGCAATGCCCTGCATAGTGCAGCCCATTGCAGGCTGCTCACTTTTTTCTGCTGTAAGAGCACATTGCTGTCTCATATTCAATTTAGTGTCCACAAGGAACTTCAGGCATTTCTCATTGAAGTACTTTTCTGTCCCAAGCAGTTGTCTTCCAGACTACAATGGTGCACAGGATTATTCTTCCCCAAATAAGCTGAAGTGATGTTGACTACTTTAGTCTTTATTGTGTCCCATTTGTCAGGAGGCCCATATTCCCTCTAGTCTTCCTTTTACTGCTGATGGATCTGTGAAATCTCTCCTTCTTTCCCTTCGTGTCTCTTGCCACATTCAACTGCAGATGGACTTTATCTTCCCCACCCCCCTAACTGCCCCTCTGACAGTGTCTCTATGTTCCTCTTGGATCACTTGACCCTCTTTCACTTCTTGCATGTTTCCCTTTTATGTTTGAATGTAGTCAGAACCTTCTTTTTCATCTATGGAAACCCCTTGTTGTCTTTGCTTGACTTCTTGCACATCAGGGAGCCAGTCGTGGCCTGACAATCCTCAAAAATAAAAAAAATCAGCTGTCCTAGACCTCTTCCCTCCAGGATCATCTCCCATGGAATTCTTCCAAGTCCATCCCTGAACAGGAAAAAGTTTGTTCTCCTGAAGCTGAGGGTTGTGATCTTACTATTTGCTTTGTTCTCACCTCTCACAATCCTGAACTCTACGATCTCATGGTCACTGCAGCAAAGACATCTTCACATCTCTGACGGGTTCTTCCTTGTTTGCAGGTGTAAGGTCCAGCATAGTATCTCTCATCTTCTTAATCTTCTGTGTCAGGAAGTTGCCATCAGTGCACTCCAGAAACATCCTAGGTAGCCTCTGCTCTGCTGTGTTGTCCTCCCAGCTGATACTGAGGTAGCTCAAGCATCATTACTTTCTGTTGCTAAATACTGTGGAAGCTCCTCTGATGTGGCTGCTGTGTTGGATATTGGAGAAGCATGTAGCATGGAGGGGTTTGTGTATCAAAGGACAAGGGGAAAGTTTGTGGATGTGGAGAGAAAACTTAGAAGGATTGCTCCGGAGCTGAACGTTTGCTGAAACTGCTGAAGCTATCAGCCAAATATTGCCTACTGAATTCAGAGAAACAGTTTTTTCTATAGTCTTTGAGGGCAAGCAAGATCAAGTTAAATGCACTGCTACCACTCCATTAATGTCTCCTCAAAATGCAAACATTTTACAGACGTCTGGAATTTGTCTAGCAACCAAAAAAATTTAAAAAAACCCCAAAACTAAAAAATGCTGGAATACCCTCTGCTATATTCATTGTTGTTTCTCTTCAAAACTGGTATTTTGATTTTTTTAATGCACCGGATAAATACTACATTGGAGAAAATTCATCTCTTATGTCAATCTGTTATAATTGTGTGACTTTAGGGAAGCAATGTAAGTGGTGCATTTGGCTGATAAAATTTACATAAAAATTACATACAAGGATTTGATGTTTTTCAAGCTGTGTAATTGGAAAGCAAACAATTACTACAATAGGTCAACAAGTGTTTATTCCATAAAGTGCACATTATATTGTTAGAGAAATTATGGGTTGTTTTCCATGCTGCTGCACAGTGCTTTGTGGAATTAAGAAAGGTCACAGAATATGAAAATTTGGAAAAGCTTGTGATGCCTTCCTTATCTCGACAGATGTATTTACATCAGAATTTTAGCACTGTAATTTCACATTTGGGTTTTTTTTGCTTCCTAGGTTTGTTTTCCAAGTGTTTGAAAGAATCTCTTCTTGTAAGGTTGGTTGCCACTGAAGCAAAATATATGTCTGTCTTACTGAAAGAAGAATTTTACAAGATAATGATTTTCAATCTTAGTAATCTTATCCTATTCCAGACTATATGAAAAGATTCAATAGGAGAGACTTCTCCTGGGCCTAAAAGATTTTTCTTCTTTCAATCTGTTCCTTCACAAATGGGATAAGTTCACTCCTAACAAAACTCAGTACATATTAGTAGAGTGCCACCAGGGATTAATATATACATATATTTTCTTTTTACATGAATACATTTATGCTCATTCTGAGGGCACTTCCTCAGGATATACAAGCATTTCTCTTTCTTTTATAGTCTTATAGAAATATTCTTGAAAAATCATAGAAAATCAAGAAGGAAATAAATAATGATGAATGTTAGAATGACTTGTAGTATTTATCATATTTGTACAGGAAAAATGAACAGGCATCTAAGAAACAAAAGGAATATGACCTAACTGACTTCTCTGTGCCAGTATTCAACTTTCATCTCGGGCCTCTTGTTTCTGACTGCGGAATGCAAAGCAGCAAATGGAATTGCAGGTTTGAAACTAAAGCAAGAAGAGCAGATCAGATTATGAGGAAGGCAGCTGTCCAAAAAAAAAGCTCAAAAAATGGTTACCAAACAGAAGTCTACATAGTTCAGCTATTTCTTTTATCAAATTTACTTCTAACAGCAAGAACAATGTTTGTTTTTGAGCTGTACCAACAGTTGCTCAAATTCTGATAAGTTCATTGCCATGAGCACTATATCTCAAACACTAGGATTCGCAACACAGAAAAGACCTTTTTTTGCCAGTATTTCACTGTGCCAGATGAATCTTGCATTTAGCTTTCCACAGTTCACATACAAAGACCCTTATATTTTAGTTAATCAGGGAATCAATTCAAAACCTGTTCTTTACACATGGCTGATTACCTCAATAGATTGTAAGGTATTAAATGTGTGAAATAGTCTATAAAACAGCTCTAGCCAATTAATTCCAATTTCACAACCCCAAAGTGAAGATTTGAAAGTATCTGCAAATACTCTAGTACTGACCTTTCTGGTCTGTGTACCCTACCTGTCAATGCCATTTATTACCACTCCTGTTTCATTCCTCCTTTATTCAAATTAAAAGCCTTCCAGACATTCAAAAACTGAATTATGGTTTTGTCTCCTGCAATTGTCACACTAGTTAATTAGCTCTTGGCATGCCTGAGTGTCTGAAAAAATTGGGAAAATGATTTGTAATTGTTCACTGAAGTACGAAGAGGTACTTAAAATAAATAAAGCCACATAAATGCAGAAGAATAGATGTGTATTTCAACCTAATTTAAGTGAATGTTTTTATTTTATCAGCAAAAATTAGAAAAGCTCCTTTATATGCAAGCTATGTGTTCACCACCTCTGCCTGTACTTGGGCTTATTAAGGTTATAAAATGTAACAAAAATGGTGAAAAAGGGAAAAAAAAAAAAAGAGAGATTTTGTAGAAGTAAACTGCCAAATAAATTTTTAAAGAGTTCCTTTTTGTCCAACCTCTGATGTTAAATTGGTTCCTTTTACTAGTTTACATTGTAAATGTGATAGACTGGAGATATGTGAATATCAGCTGGTACTTTGAGATCTCTAAAGCCATAAACTCACAGCTTTGAGCTACAGGACCTCTCAAGGTAACTTCAGGAGTCTTCATTGGCACAAATCAGCATTAAAGCCAGCCCAAGTCACCAGAAGAGAATTTCCTTGACACATTCTTTCTGGTAGCTGTGGGACTTGAGAAATACAGCAGACAAGAGCAAACAAGGCTTTTTCTTTCCTTAGTCTTGTTGCACTTCTGCATGTGAAACAAGCTTCCAGTGAATCCCCAAAGTGTTATCATCCTACCTGTTGCACAGAGGAAGATGAGGCTTTTGTTACTACTTTAGTCATCATGTTTGTAAGGGCTGTGTCTTACTGTAAACCAACACGCATCCAAAGTCAGTCAAAGCAAGAGGATTGCACTGATACAGACCTGACCTGAGTCAGTTCAGGGAGATTATTTTCCTTTCCAGGAAATCCCAAAACGCCTGTTTGGGAAGGTGTTTTACTCCAGCTGCCCATTTTTCCTTCTATGTGAAGTATGCACAATGAGCATGAGGAAAAGCATGCTATGTATATGCCAAGAGGGAGGTGGCGAGTAGGAACTTCAGAATTCTTGTTGCCTGGTAGCTTGCTGTTTAGCGAATGTTCATTCTCCCAAGGTGTCACATATCTACAAATGAGATGCCAAGTGCCTTGTTAATGCAGAATTTAATGTACCGCAACAGTGTTGTCAGATAATTAGCTTGACAGACCAATAGATTTTCCAATAAAACTGATTGTATAACTTTATTTTTTTTAACTTACCATTATTTAGATCAGGCATTCTAGCCTTTTGATGAAATTAAAATCAATCTGCAAATAAAGACTCAGAATCTGTAGGCATGCTTGTAATTTTGGTCAACTTGTCTAAGAATTATCTCTGGCTCACTTTCCCTCATTGCTTCCTCACTTGCTATAGTTCAGACTTCTTCAAGACAAATAAGCTGCTTATAATTTGATCAAGTAAGCCAATGTGGTGTGGCGTGGTGTAGAAAATATATTATCAGTAGTGATTTCAAATAGAAGTATTTACAGTTGAAATTTTTTAGGTAGCAAACTGCTGTCTTTTTTGGCACTCTAATTTTAGGCCCTTCTTAATTATGACACTTTTTTTGAAAAAAAATAACATACAGCAGAAGTACTTTTCATGCGCACTCTGTCTATGCTTTAAAGTCAATCAGATTGACAGAGTAAGTCAATCTAATTAAAATGTTCATTGTAGTTGTTGACAATCGTTCATGCTGTAGCTGGAGCTGAGTGCTGTAGCAGAGATTACAGCTGAGAAGCTGGAGCCTCTGGAGTGGGAACCCATGAGGAATGGTGTCTTCTGCCTGCCCTTTTGGGATGTATCTGAGGACCAAACTAATCTTGGTCAGATCATTCATGAAATCCAGTTGTAATACATAATCATAGACTCATAATAAAGATTCATAGAATAATTTCTTTAGAAAACATCAATCAGATCTTTGAGTCCAGCTATTAACCTAGCACTGCTAAGTCCACCACTAAACCATGTCCCTGAGCACCAAAACGACATGTCTTGTAAATAGCTCCAGGGAGGGTGACTCAACCCCTTCTGTGGGCAGCCTATTGAAATGCTTGACAACTGTTTCAGTGAAGAATTAGCCAAAACTGAGAATTCACCTGTAATTTGATAGAGATACAATAAATGACCAACAAGCAATGTCTATTCCGTTATCTTATTAGCAGTTTGACTTTGCAGTGTAGGAGGAAAGTTTTGCAACAGAGGCACAAGTGTATTGCATGTGTAGAGGGACCATTGCTCAGTGATGGGCACAGGGTAGGTGTGGGTGCAGATCAACTGTAGGTATGATGCACTAACAAGTGGTTTGGTGACAGTGAGCTGGGGAACTCAAACCAGTTCATCTTGTTAGTTCTGCATAAAATAATTGTCAGCTACCTAGATTTTTAACTGGATATTTAGATAAGCAAGATATTTACTGTGGAACTTTTCTGACAGGTAGATTTAAGATAGAAATTAAGTGTGGCAAGGAAGTGTGGAAAGAAATGTTGGCAAAGCACCAATGACTGATGAAAATACATAGTTTTCTTCAGATAAGCAGAAGCTTATCTCTTGGAGCTGCTGGGGCAGTGTGGTAAAATGTCTCCTTAATAGATCCAGCTAAAAACCAACCAAACAAAAAAGCAAAGCCAGCAGATGGTTTGGTTTGAATTTCAACTCCCAGGGTACCTTTACCTCTGTTTTTCTTCACAGTATTACTTCTGGCATGAAGCAGGTTTTGAAAGCATGGCTGTACCTTCATGGGGGTCAGAAGACCCTCATGGGAAGGTGGGTACCTGCCCCAGGGGAAAGTGGGAGCCTCTGTTCCGTGGGCAGGCTCTCCATGCAAGCCATGGGGACTTTGCCTATCTAGGTAAAGCAGAAAACCTCTCTAAAACTTAGTTCTCTCCTTACTTTGTCTCCCCATCTTTCTGTTTCCTATCTTTCTCCAAGATTGCACGTTATCTACTTTTTTTTCCCCGTTGCACTCGGATGGGGTCACAGACAGTTTAAAACGGATTGCAGCACTGCTGCAGAGGAATGTGAGAGACAAGGGAGAGCACTTTGATGGAAGGATGAAATGACATGTGGTTTGACTTCCAGAGCAGAGACAGCTTTGATTGAAGTGAAGCACAGGAAAGGTGTAAGAGCAATCACAGGGAACTATTACAGATCTCCCAGGGCAGAATGGAAAAGCAGACTAGGAAATGTTTATGCAGATGAAGGCAGTGGCTTCATGGAAAGCCCAGGACACCAAGCATGGGGGATATGTTCAACACTCCTCTGAGTCAAAATGGTAGTGTTCCCTGTAGAGTTTTAGTGGGAAGAACTTCAGAAAGGATTTTTCTGGACTGCATGAAAAAAAAAAGTCTTAACATCTTAAAGAAGATGTTACTGATATGAACAGCTAGACATGCTATTGCTTCATAAACAGACAAATTTGTTCATAAGCAAGGCAAAACCCAACACAAATGGCTCTTCTGCTGGGTACAAGTGGACCAGTGTCCCTGTATAAACATGACATCTGCTTTTACTACATTAGTCTGCCCTGTATGCAAGTCCTTAGGTGCTGGCAGCACCTTTGGCAGGCTGTCCAAAGGCTCCTCCTTTAGATGAGCCCAAAACTCCTCTAGAGAGCTGGATGCTCATGTAACTCCCTCTGCACAATTTACTTCTGCTCAGAGGCTGTCCCATTTACTACAGATGAACTTGTGAGCAATTTCTAAAGTGCTTAACATTGCGAGGGACTGCAGTTAGTGACAACAGCAAACGAATATAAAAGAAATAAATGTTGAAAGGTCTGAGGCATCGGTGTTTTCAGAAAGAACATTTGTGAAAGAAATAAAGATGGATGAGATATCAGGCTTGCTGAAGATTCTGCATATGTTTTCAATAATCCAGAATGAACTGTTCTATTTGGCAGAGGGCCACGGAAATCAGAGGGTATAATCTTATAACTAGGAAATTAGGAACTATAAAATGTTTTAAATACACATCAGGGAATAAACATATGTAATAAATTACTGTTCAAATGAGGAGAACTAGCAAGACAGCTCCTAGTCAATGGGTGAGACTGAGAAGAAAAATGGAAACTAACTCAATCTTTGAATTTTCTGCAGACTTTTCCAAACCATGGTCTCCTGGGTTTTTAGAAAAATTTTGAAAGCAAGAAAACATTTGTCAATGGCTTACATAGCTTAAAAAAAAAAAAAAAAAAAAAAAAAGCTGTCATGATCTTCCATCATCTCACTGTATTTAACTGAGGTGAGGCATAGCATCACTTCTGAGTAGATGGTAGGGTTGCATGTCTGTCTTTTAAGGCAGAGGGTGCTGTCATCATGGAAAATCTTATTTCTTGTACAAGGCTGGGTGGTAAGTAGGTAGTTCCAGAAAATGAATTTGAAATGCATACTTTAGCCTGATGGATAAAAAAAAGTGACAGAATTTTTTGTCACGCCAATATTTTTGGGTTTTATGTTTCAGTAACTTCCTTGCTCAACTCCTTCTCATACAATCATAGGATTATAGAATGGTTTGGGTTGGAAGGGGCCTTAAAAATCACTGAGTTCCAACCCCACTGCATGGGCAGGGAAACCTCCCACCAGACTCGGTTTCTCAAGGCCCCATCCAACCTGGCCTTGAACACTTCCAGGAAGAGGGCAGCTACAACTTCCTTGGGCAACCTGTGCCAGTGTTTCACTACCCTCAAAATAAAGAATTTCTTCTAACTGAAATCTCCCCTCTTCAAGTTTTAAACCATTTCCCCTCCTCCTCTCACTACACACCCATGTAAAAAGCCCTTCTTATAGTCCCCCTTCAGATATTTGAAGGTTGCTATAAGGTCACCTCGGAGCCTCCTCTTCTCCAGGCTGAACAACCCCAACTTCCTCAGCTTGTCTTCACAGGGGAAGTGCTCCAGCCCTCTGATCATTTTAGTGGCTCTTCTCTGGACACGTTCCAGGAGCTCCATGTCCTTCTTGTGCCTGGGACTCCAGAACTGGACACAGTACTCCAGGTGGGGTCTCACAAGAGCAGAGTAGAGGGGAGAGTCACCTCCTTCAGCTGTCTGTCTGTGCTTCTTTTGATGCAGCCCAGAACTCGGTTGGCTTTTGGGGCTGCAAGCACACGTTGACAGCTCATGGTCCTCCAGTACTCCCATTCTTAATGCCTTCCATTCTTAAGACTCTTCAGTTCGCTGTTTCTCTCTCCATTAGAAGTCAAACAGATAAAATTCTACCATTTTTGGGGGAGAAACTAATGAGAATAATATTATCAACCACAATTTGACTAAGGCAGTGTGAAATTCTCAAAACATAACAGAATATTATTTTAAAATGAAAATTGGCAGAATGACCTAAGACAATTACAGTTCTATGATTGTCTTTATCGGTTTCTGGTGGGAGAGATTCTTTAAAATTGTGTTAGCTCTCATACTAAGCCTCAAGTTAGCTTTGGAATTTGATGGTAAAGATACTGAATGTAAATTTATCTGAACGAAGGCTATTTCCATCTCATCTTGATAATTAAGGACAGTGGGAAAACAAATCAATCCTCATAGCTTTTTTTTCTTTAAGAGGTTAGAACTTTTTCTGTCTTTTTCAGTTTCTGTTCTGATGGCTTCTCTCAGTTCTCCCATTCAAGCAGCACTTTCACGTTCTGTGGTGCATGTGAGAACTGAAGCAATGTTTTAGAATAAAAATACTTGTAAGTGCATTACAGTTATTTCAATTCGTATCTTCGTGAACAATGTTCCGTGTGATATGCAGCTTATGTGATCAAATTTTATACCTATATAAAGAAAAAGAAGAAAATTTGAGCTCATTTTTGCTCCATCCCTTATTTTAAGTAAAAGTGTTTATGATTAGAGTGTCAAAAACTGCCTGAACATGAGTAGTCCATACTATTTCAACAGTGTAGTTGAAACATAAATATATCACTCTGAAATAAATATAAAGCTCTGCAAATATAGTTTAACAAAAATTTTCCCAATCTTTCCTTGATTTTTTCTCCATGTGTATTATAATATTATATTTAACAACTTATACTGTTTATTATATTTTTATATTTTATGCTAGTCTAAAAAGATTATCTATCAAAGTACTCAGGTTAGCACAACAGCTTTTATATTTGCACATGCATCTTTTTTACTTTAAAAGGTTATTCTTTGCAGCTTCTATCCAGACTTCAAAGTGTGTGCTAAAAATGTGCTTCTCTGTTCAATTATAACATAACTCAACCATTGAATAACAGCCAGGAAGTATTAGCACATACTTGTTTCAATCCATTTAGACACTAAAAAATGGCATAAACACTGAATACTGAACACATTTAAAAGAATGGAAAAAAACCTCCTGGCATAGGTACCTTAGACAAGTGATAGATTAAGCTTCTCTGATAATATAATCACTATGAATTATTTGGTCCATGCTGCACATTGTACAATATGATTCTGGTAGAATTTTTTGTTGCATAAAACATGCTCTTTCTTTCTTTATATGTTATGGCAGTTAGCTTAGATCTCTTGGGAGAAATAAAAATTGATGTTTATTTTTATTCTGACTTCCAAACAGGCAGAAAGGAGCTGCCTAAAACATACATGCTCTCTTTGAGGAACTGAAATGTAAATAGAAGTACACAGAATGCTGGTTTAGCTTAGCTCAGTTCAGTGGCTCATATTGGTGTCCTTCAGTGGCAATGATGGGAGAATGCAGTGTCAGGATCCTGCTTGAAAGTTTTATGTATAAAAAAATATGATTTGAAAAACTGGAGACCTCCCCAGAGAGACAGGGTTTGTTCTACTGAACATTTGAATGTGGGGCAAGACAGGAACTTGATGAAAGAACTGCAGAAAATGAAGGATAGTGAAATGAAAGAGGGGAGGCAGAACATGCTTGATGGTTTATAATATTTCATCCAAAGCTCAAATGATACGGTCAGAAATGTAATCGCTACCGTATGTCAGAAGAGTTTCGGCAAAAGGTGGTTAAAGGAGTGTGAATGTATAGTAGGGGCATCACACAACATCAAGAGGAAATTGAAATAGATGTTCATAGTCCCAGGGCATGAACACTGTCTTGAAACTTTTGATCGATTGCATTCTGTACTGTTCATCACAGCTCAGCTTCAGAAGCAGCCAGACAAATGTGTCTATTTGGAGTGAATTCATGAATTATATTTGAGCTGAGAAAGAGAGGGAAAATCAGACTTCATAGGGGAGTCAGCAGAACAAAATGTAATATCCTTCACTGCAGTTTTAAACTTGTTTCTGGTCCAAGAAATAGTTCTTAGCTCCTGTACAGTGATAAAATAAAGCAATACTTCAAGAAAAAAATACCTGCTCATCTTGATTGCAGGAAGAAATCATGAAGGGTAAGGAGCAGCCTAATCAGCACCTACAGCCCCTCAAATATTTTTCTCCCTGGAGACTTAACTCCTTGCTCCTAGGCAGAAATGTCTCAGAGATCACAGGGCTGCATCAGTGGTACATTCTATTCTGTTCACAGCATCTGTCTCCTGTAGTTACCTGGCAGATGCTCCCCTAGTTCTCTGCACAACCCTCCCTACAGTTTCCCTCTTTATTCCTCCCCATCTCTGGCAGCCAAGGCAGTGCGCTCATGCTGCACACATCTGGCGTGGAGCAGCATCCCTTCCCCTCATCAGGCTGGCACAGCTGCTGCTTCTAAATGGGAGCTGGCCAGACAACTGTTCCTAATGATTCCCCTGACAGCTCTTTTCCACTTACTGATCCAGCTTTCCTGCTCACCACCTGCTTGATTCCTCTTCCCTGAACACATAGGCTGCTCAAACCCACAGCCTGAATCCTCTGCTCCCAGCATCTTGCTCACCAAAGCTGGGCTACCACTGTCCTCCCCAGGCCAGTGCCCTATACTTTCAGCTTAAGAGCTAATGCTATTACTGTCCTGGGATATAAAATAGCAAATCAATGAATGGAAGATAATTTTTATTGCTTCTTGATTTGCTGCGTTCTGATTCAGATCCTGTGTCTGCAGGATAATGCTAGAAATAGGACAAAGCAATGCCGAGTGTCTGTGTTTTGGTCCAAATCCAGGACTAAACTGTAGCAGTTGTTCTGTCACCCAATGACCTCTGCCCATCCAAGAAGGTAAATCAGAGAGGGTACATGTGGATTGAAATGAAAATTTATTTAATCAAATAGCAAAACTAATAGTAATGCCAACAAAGTATACAGGATTATACTCAACCCAGTCCTCAGGAGCAGGAGAAGAAAACACCCAAGAAGGAGAAGCCCCAGGAGGAGCTACTCCTCATCCTCAGCAATCCTTTCCCTTTATAATGAGTATGAAGTTTATGGTATGCAATATACCTGTCAGGTAGCTTGGTTCAGCTTCCCCAACATAAGCTCCCAGCTGACTTGAAAACTGCTATTGGCCTGCCCTGCATGGCTGGTCTGTAATTCTGTCCCACTGAGACCAGGATACCGAGGATCTGAGTTATGAAGTAAAGCTTGGAAATTGGTGTCTTGAGCTCACTATTGGGCAATCACCATCTCTTACCTGTGAAAAAGATCATACTGATAATATTGCCCTTGTGTGACAGTGGGGGCTGTCCCATAGGTGCAGTTAAGCTCCTTATATTTCACTTCTGTAGTAATGGACTTGGGAAGGAAAACTGTGAAACACTGAATCAACCACCTTGCCACTTTCTGAGACTTAAACCTGGCGCAGACTTTATTTTGGAAATCCATATCTATTTACTGTTTTACCACAGAGCATGGGTAGTCAGGAATGTTGTTGTAATTACCTTTGCTTTTGGTAGGAACTGCTTTCTATTTTGTTTTCCATTTTGAACTTTACTTTCTATTGTATTCTGTACCCGACATTTTTTTTCCAAAACCAGAGAAACCTGAGACCCCTGAAATACCTGGAGCCTGGAAAATCCAGCCAGGATATGGGAATGCCCATGTTCAGTGCTAAGTTCTGTGTGTGACTAGGGAAGCAAACATCAGTATCTCATATTCTATGTGAAGTCCATCATTCCAGAATGAAAACTTAGGTCTACCCTTTGTATCTCACCTTTTACACTTTGAAGTACTATAAGAAAGAATTACTGTGCCAGACCACCAATGTGATTGAGTTAATCCATTTTAGGACAGTTTCTTTGGATGCAGGACAGCAACATGTAATTCTTGAATCTGAATCAGGTCAAATCCAAATATATCTTCAGCTCCCATAACCCAGGCTTACTCCCTGGTGGCTGCATGACCAGCAGCACAGCACTTGCCTTCCCTAGATTATTCCAAAATGCTGGGATGAGCACAGGTCTTTCCAGTAGAGATGAGTCCCCAAAAATAACACTACTGCACATATTCCTCCTGCCTGTGCTTTTTTTTTTTTATGCATTCAAAACCTTGAATGGTCAATAACCTTTTATATACATTGGTATATTGGAATGATTGCAGTTTATTTATATATCCAGAATATAACAGACTGTAACTTTATAGCCTCTGAAAGCCATCTGAGGAAGTGAAGTAGGAACTCCAGCACTGCTGGAGGGATCAGCCTCTGGTTCAGAAGAAATTACAGAGGATAAAGCAGGCACACAGGCATTCTGGCAGAAGAGAGTATATAGAGTAGGGAGTACTCAGTGGAAAAATACAGAGAAAGGAGGACCAGGATGATTTTCTTCAAAGCAGCCTTTGTTGATGCCATCATATGTGACTCAGATGAGTAGACCTAATTATAACACCTCCTGCTTTTCAGTTCCACTGACTTCCCATCATTTTTGTGAAATTAGTTTCTTAGCAGGGAATGTTTCAATTTTCTTTCCCTCATTCCCACCAGTCTAATGATTCTCTACCATCTTAATAAGTACAATGAATGTGCTCCATTAATGGACAGGGGCATTAGAGAATAATGTAATTTCTGAAAACTCTTAGTACATTTCACAATTAAGAAGAAATTGATTCAAAGTCTTTTTCAAACAAGAAAAACCCAAGTCATTTCCCTAGTGACATTTACTGCCCTATGTGAAGTGGATATTCTAGTAAGAAAGCTTCTTTGATTTTTTCACATGTTGGTTCGCTTGGATGAATCATCTTTGCCTGATCCCAGAACATGACTGAAATTTCCTCTGCAAATGGTAAAGGGCTGTTCTTACCAGGATTTCATTCCAAATTTTGGATTCCAGCCCAACAGAAATAACGCAAAATTACAAATCCAAGTGACTGTTTTTTTTATGTATGTGAAATTTTAATCTATTCCTATCAATTTTTTAAAAGTAGTAATTATTCTGTGTCACAAATTTGTGATATACTCAGTGTTCTTTACTTCCCTCTCAATTTTATTCTAATAGATGAATGTTTTTCTTGTAGTGCCCAGCCCTGTTTAAGTTATGAATCTAAAAACATCCATTCAACCAAGCAATGCCCCTTTGGCAGTGAAGGGTTTGTTTTATCCAGTCAAGTCCAGGCAGTCATGGCATAGTGAACAGGTCAAACCTGAACTAAATGAAGTGTTAAATTCATGTAGACACATCAGAATGTGATTTTTCATTTCTTTGCAAGGTTCACTTTTCAGGTCTTTCTGGACTTCATGCTCAGGTGAGTGAACTCAAAGAATGAATGGAGATGTCTGTACATAACTATGAAGACACATTCTAATTGCTTTACTGAAATGGCAACAGGTAATACTTGGACTGAATCCAATCTGGATGGACTTGTGTGCATGAAAGTAAGGAGCAGGATATGTGTGGTATTGGAATCTAAAGTTTCAGGTTCCTTTTTTAGGACCTAATTAATTCATACTGGAACACAGAACTATGTCCTGCGCTTCTTGCTTTTTCATTGAAAGCAAACATTATGTCTATTTTAGCATTAATGCTTCTGAAGGGAATCTCCTGATTGTCTCCTCTTGGCTGCACTTTGCTTTCTGTCATGGGGCACACTCAGAGTAAATGAACCAGGTTTCCTTCAAATGAAAATCAGATGCATTTATTCTATGAGACCAGACTGGTTAAAAGTAATCCCCTCCATATGCTGTAGACTGGATATTTTGCTCAATAACCCTGCTTCTACTACACAGCACTGTTTGCTGTGTTGCTTTGGTTGCACATACAAGCTGATTTGTTCTAGTAGTGAGTTTGAATGAACAAAATGATATTTTTCTTTTTAAAGTATTCCTCTTTACAAGGAACAGAAATCACTAATTTCCAGTCTCAGTCAATATGCTCCATGTGGTTTTTATACTCTTTGATATATCCAAGTATCTTTGCTGTGTATTTCACTTGTGTCCCTGCCAGCTGCAGCATATGTCTGTTCTAGAAAAATATTGTATGTGCTGGAAACTTATCAGATACCTACATGGATGCTTTAAAATCATCATCATTCATACCCTTCAGTATGGTGGTTTGTTAAATGTGTGAACTATCATCACAGAAAGCTAAATCCTCTTTTGTGAAATTTTATAAAATATGATTCCTACAAATTATATATATTTTATGAAGTCATGGGCACTTGTCCTCCTAGGTGTTGTGAAGTGACAATATTCTCAGTGAAGAACCATCTTTCCTTTTCTCTAACTATGGCTACTACTACAGAAGAGATTAACAGTTTAATTAATCTCCCATTATTTCTTGTGATGGTCGAGGCATCTTAAGAGGACCGATAGCATCAGAAAGAGAGAAAACTGATCATTTATGTGATGAGAAAGAGCAGGATTTACTAATGTGAGGCATCACTCACAGCAACAGACCATTCTGTGAGCAGTTAGGATAAAATCCAGCCATCTGGAATACTCTTGGCCAGCCTCTTTTAAGGTCATCAGAAAAACAAGGCCAGTTCTGGTGGTTTTCTCCATTATCTTTTCCTGTTTTAGGTTAATGATGTACAGTGTGTTACAATACACTGTGTGTGTCTGCAGTTCATTTGTCTTGTGATTGCGTAATATGATATTATTCCATACAATCCTGTTGGTCTTATTTTTGTGGATATTAGAGACTGAATTTCTTTTTTAATGAGGATTCTAGAGAGTTGAATTCATGAATCATTATGTATGAAAAACTGGAGCTTTCTTGCCAAAAGCTAATAAGAATAACTGCTTCATCTAAGTATAGTTGATTTTCAGAAGATTTTAAAGTCCTGAAGAACAGTCTTATGAAGGAAATAAAAACTGTTACTTAAATAGAAAAACATTGGTTTTGGGTGGCTAGTTAATATGGTTTAGAAAAAAAATCTCAAAGGGATATGTTGGCAAAGAAAGAGATTGATTGGTTTAACAAAGCAAATTTATTTTAATATGTAATTTGTTGTGGCTTCTGCTTATATCTATACTACCTTTTATTTTGTGCCAGTCTCAAGTTATAGTAATCTGCCTGTGGCTGTCTTTGGGAGCAGTATCCTTCTGAGTGTCCAGACACATAATTGTCCATGTCCTGCCAGTAATAGTGTTGAGTAGTTAGGAAAAAGTTGTGGTCCCAAAGTAATGTGTCTAGAGTTGAGATACCATGTGGTGAAATGACGTGTTATTGAAGAACATGATACCAAGAACTCAGAAAATAAAAGAGGGTTTCTTGGGTTCAGATCAAACTTTTAATTTAGTAAAACCAATACTTTTTCCTTCCTGGGCAATATGTCTGATTTCGTTCTCTATCTCCCTTTATATGATTTTTATAATGCCAATCTTTTAAGCTCCCACATTTGTTTCTTTTTCCTGATACTAATGATTTTGTCCTGCTGATTTCGTCTACTGAGAGGGAGAGAAAAAAACAAGTGTTATTGACTACACCCTGTCCCATGCCATGTGTGGAGCTAAGGCTCCTAAGGATCTTTTTACATGGATGCAATTTCAGAAAAAAAAATTGGCATAGGAAATCTGAGTAATTGTGAACATGTGCAAAGATCCTTTAACAGATGTGATAACCTCTTCCAGCTGAACAGTTTATTCAGCAGTACACCATGTGGCAGTGCATACTGGTAAAACAGATGTGCTATCAACACAGTTTAGTGCTCCATTGATTTATTACCTGGGACTCTCCCATAGAAAGTTGCTTTCTATCAAAATGTTATATAAGACCAGAAGCATTCCAAATCCTTCTCTATGAAGCCTATTACTTTCAATGGCAAAACTACTTACAGGAGGAAGCAGATACCTTGTCAAGATATCATTGATAAATTTAACTGTTATAGATTGTAAGTATGTAAATTAACCTATTTCCAGAAAGTCTTAGGCAGTGCTCAACCCCTATTAGAGAAATATCAAATCTGTGATATGACTTCTTGCATGATAGTATGATTACTTATATTATTATATTATTATACTCTTATATTTCACCTGGTTTTCTAAATGCTTGGGCAACTCTGACTGTGTGTGAAATCCATGTAGAATCTGTGTTTTAGAATATGTATCTTGTCTGCCATCCAAGACTTGTAGGCTGAACCTGTGTAAGTAAACCAAGGTGTACTGAGGAATAATCAGTGCCAAAACCCCTGGTGAGCTCTGCTAGCATTTGGTATTAACATTTTTTAAAGAGGGGTGCATGCAGAAAGATACTATACTGCAAAATCAGAGATTGCTTTTTTATGTTGCTCAAGGAAAATGAGCTAAAGAAATGCATTGCACTTCATTGACTTCCCTGAAATGTCCCTGAAATACCTAGAGTAAGAAAGCCAGATGGCGTGAGACCTCTGGTCAATGCCTATCTCTGATTTAGAGAAGAATGCATGACATCTCAAATCCCAAATGAGTTTGAATGTAAGTTCCACCAAGGTGTTTGCACTCATTTACGCAAAGATGGCACACCACATTGCTACACTGATAAGTAAATCCTGGACCAACTGGGCTCAATTGTAGCTCTCTGGTGTCCAGGTTTTATGGTCACAGTGTACAAGCTTACACACCCTTTGACTATGTTGATAAATATTTATTTGGTCTCACTAGATCTAATTGGTCCCTGATGGAGTTAGTCAAAGTGCTTTCCTTTCTGCTGGACAGATATATATATATAATCCATTTCCTTTTCCTCTTTCCTGATGATGATACAGGCTTTATTTTTTTGGGGGGTGGGAGATGCACCGAATCCTGTGTCTCTTTTATGTATATGAACATTTTCAGCTTTAGCTTAGTTTTCTATACAATCTATGTTCACAGTATCTATTAAGTTACATGAAGTCACTGGTTCCACTGAAGTTACATTCTCCCTCAGTGGGAACAACAAACCTGAATTTCCTTATGTTTTGATTTTTATGAGCAAGGACTTGTGGACGACATTGCAGCAACAGAACTGTGAATTCTTTGTTCTTCCTGGTACTAGTGCTGCTGCTTTTCCCACAGATGGTCCAAATGTGTCAGCAGATAAAAAGCCTTTTCTTGGTGACATCTGTGAGACAGCAGACATCTGACTTGGGCCAGCCTATTGCCAAGGCCAGCAAGTGCAATGGGCCTGTAGAAATGACCACACGTGAGAGAGAAGGAACATGAAGTGACACTGGGAGAGATACTGGCTGGTAACTGTTGGGAACTATTGCTGCCAGGGTTATTTTTTGGTTTTGTTTTGGGTTTTTTTGTTGTTGTTTTTAAATGGGGTAAATGTTGCAAAAAGGAATCTTTTAATATATTAAAAAATTCTTGTAGATGACAGGTCTGATGCACAAGATTCTGGGGGATTGAGAGTAGTTAGAGTATAAATTAGCACTGCAGAGAAGTATCTGCTTGCTCATCTTCCATGGATTTTTTTTTGCAGACACAGATTATGGAATAAGTTGGACTGCTTGTATTAAAATTTAAGAAAACGCACTGCAAAAATGTATTCTCCAAGTCAAACACATTTAACAGCCATCTTCACACCTGCTGCTGGATGTTCTTAGACATGCCCTCATGGGGCCTGAACATTTTAGCCTGGTGTTTAAGGGCCTCAGACCTTGATTCTCTGCTGTGGTCAATGAAGGGAAGCCACAACACCTTACATTAGGCAACCCTCAAAAGAATTTGGATGTATTAATCTTCTAATTATCTAATTACATATCTCAGTGTCTGCTTGTGCTTGTAATTGCACTTTTCCTATACCATATACTGCTATGGCCACCAATGAAACTACTACCCTACATGTGGTATTCTTAAAGAATTACCTCAGTATTCTCAATCATTACCTCAACCATTACTTTTCTCACTGCAGGTAATCTTAGCATATACTCGGAGACTGTTGGAGGAGTTTCAGTGAGGTACTATTAGACCATTTCTTTCTCCAAACAAACCTGTGTCCTACACCACCACTTGTCAAGAATCTAGTTCTTTCTGCTTGATATGTACACCCTGATATATCAAAGATATCACTCCTCAGAAGGTGTATGCCCTTAACAAGGGCATGTTTCCCCTTTTCATTCCAGCTTTGGAGTCATAAAACCTGGGGCACATTAGTTGCTATGTCCATTTTTACCCTAAAATAGAGCATTTACTCAGAGAGCTGCTGTCTATAGCATTTTGCTTTATTTACTACATAGGTATTACAGTCATCAAGAGCCTTCATGCTGCACTGCTTATATAGGTTTCCTCCACATATACTGGCAGTGCTCCCAACCCACTTTCTGTATATTGGCCTGGTTACAGGTTTCACTCATTTAGATTCGACAGCTTTGGTTGGTTTGCTAACAGAATGGCTTAAGTTTCCCCACAAATACATTTGCAGGGTAATATTCTGCTTTCTTTTTGGACAGAGTTAAATTTTCTTCCTAGAAGCTGGTCCAACGCTGTGTTTTGCATTCATGATGAGAATAACGTAGATAGCCTACAGATGTTTTGATTTGCTGCTAGCTAGGGCTTATCCTAAGTCAAAGACTTTTCATCTTCTCATGCTCTGCCAAGTGAGAAAGTGCACAAGAAGATGGGAGGGAGCACAGCCAGGACAGCTGACCAAAACTAACCAAAGGGATATTCCATACCATATGATGTCACACTCAGAATATAAACTGTGGGGAATTGTTGGCCAGGGATCAATCACTACTCGGGAACAGGATGAGCATTTGTCAGAAGGTGATGAGCATGTGTATCACTTGACTTCCTTGTATGTTTTTTTAATATATATATATGTGTGTGTGTTTATTAAATATATTTATATATGTCATATATATATACTTATATATATGCATTATATATGTAATCTTCCTTTTCATACAACTACTATTATTAATATTTTTAAATTTCATTTCAGTTATTAAGCTTTTCTTGTCTCAACTCACAAGTTTTACTTCTCTTTCAATTCACCTCCCCATCCCATTGTGGGGGGGGAGGAGTGAGTAACTGTGTGGCCCTAAGTTACCAGCTAGGATTAAATCACAACTGGGAAAAAGCCTCAAAAGTAGTTCCAGTTCACCTCTTGCACTGCGCAGTGCTCTGCTGAGGTTCCACACAACCACTTATCTGACTGGGTTTAGACATAGCTAGTACAAGGTGATGAAAATTTCCATTCCTCTTCATTTCTTCTCTGCAAAATAGCAGCTTGCATATTTTGAGATTGTTTTGGCATATTAAAAGTTCTTGGTGTTGTCATCAAATTTTACCATGTCTTAAATACTAAAGACCTATACTGTCTGATATAAACAAACTAATGTTTATCAGCAGCAAGTCTGATGTGTATGTATAATATATTCTGATGATTTATATAGATTTACTTTAGACTATGTACTGTCCTGTTGTGGAACACTTTGTGGAATAACCATGTAACAGAATTTTGTCTTTTGAGGATTTTATGAAATGCAACAACCAGACTTAAACATTACAATTCTGTGGTGAAATCCTGAATATATATAACATAATAACAGTTCTGTCAGCCATAAATAGACCACCTTCTATTTGCTAGTCAATATGCATTTAATAAACACACACAAAAACGTTATCCCAAACCGTATTTAGAATGGTCTGAATGACTTCAAACAAAATCTATTAGTAAGTCAAATGTTGTCTTCTATTCCAATTTGTTGCTGTTGTCACAATCTGTTTCATTTTATTATGCATATTTCAGTATGTTAGTATTTACATAAACACATTATCCTCTAATCAACTTTCAGAGATAATTATTCAGTACCTATTTTGATTATAGCATACAATATGCATCACTTAGTGCTTTTAGAGCTGAATAAAATGCAGGCATTTTGGTCTCAGTTCAGATTCTCCAACTTCCTTTCCATAAAACTCTGAGCATGTTGAAAGGGAAGTTTTCATCTGTTCAGTGACCTGTGCTGCTGACTATCTTGTAAAGAAAGAGAAATCTATAGAGATACTGAAGTGAGCTTTGCACATGGGAAGTAATTTTTCTCTATTATTAATTTACGGATCTTACAATCCCCTTAATGCACCATGATGAACTTTTCCCTTATTGTATTAAATCACAGCTTCACTGATAATAATTTAAGAAGTTAATTGTTAATTGAATGCTTTTTTTCTCAACACCTTTTAGCATATGGGAAGTAGAAATGTTCCACTTCTCTAGGTATACCATAATGTTGTCTAACTGAGGCATTCCTTAATACATAGAGCCTGAAAAAAACCATCTCCATTCAAAGAAATCAAGAAATGAACTCAGCTTCCTAACCACATCCTTCTGCAAGGTCAGCCCTCTGAGGCATCTTTCTCTGCACAGCTGCTGAGTCAAAAGCATGTGAGTTTTCCCTTTCTCCAGGCTTTGCAAGGGGTTTTATGATCTGTGGAAGGAAGAGCTGGGTTTCCTACAGGTTTTTCTTCCGGTAAATTGATTTTGGTGTGGGCTTTGATGTAATCAGTCTGTTGTTTTACCAAACAGGACTCCTTGCCATTGCCTCTCCTGCCTTTTCCTTCCTACCTTGATTTCTTGAAATGCTATCTTTGAGAACTCCTCCTGTCTCATATATCAATGTGCAGTTGAAATAGCCAATCAATCAAGGTGATGAGCAGAGGTAAGGGACAGATATAGAAAGATGTGAATGCATAAGGGGGTTGCACACATTTCCTTAGTAAATCATGTTAAAAATTAGATTCTGGACCATAAAGTGTAGGGTTTATTTATGCAAAGTGTTACAGATGTGCCGTTCTTATAAGTGTCTAGTTTTGGCATCTTCCAGTGTAGATGTCTAAGATTTAGAAATACTTTGAATTTCAGTATCATGGAACTATACTATAGTATAGCTACTATACTAGCATCATCTAACTATAGAATAGTTTAGGTTGGAAGGGCCCTTAAAGATCCAAGCCCCCTACCATGGCCACCCACAAGACCGGGTTGCTCAAAGCCCCATCCAACCTGGCCTTGAACACTTCCAGGGAGGGGTCATCCACAACCTCCCTGGGCAACCTATCCCAGTGTCTCACCACCCTCACACTAAAGAATTTCTTCCTCTTGTCTAACATAAGTGTACCCTCTTCCAGTTTAAAGCCACTGCCTCTTGTCCTGTCATTCCATGTCCCTGTAAAAAAGTCCCTCCCCAGCTTTCCTGTAGCCCCCTTCAAAGGCCACTATAACCTGTCCCCAGAGCCTTGTCTTCTTCAGCCTGAATAACCCCAACTCTCTCAGCCTTTCTTCTTAGGAGAGGTGCTTCAGCCCTCTGATCATAACTGTGGCCCTCCTTTGGACTTGCTTCAAGAGCCTCATGTACTTCCTGTGTTGGGGGTTCCACAACAGGATAAAGAATTCCAGACAGGGTCTCACAAGAGTGGAGTTGAGGGGAAGAAGAATTTGGAATAGCTTTTTTAGCTCTGATTTACCAGTGTGTGTGCATAAATATATGTATTTGTTCTTGAAATAGACTTGAACATAGGCTGTAGCTTTGTTTGCATGCAAGAGGAATATTCCTGGTTGATCAAAGCAGGTTGTGTGAATGGCAAGAATGGATGCTCAGTTGCTCCATCAGATTGATTCCTAATAATTTTTGGCCTGTGTGTGCTCATTGGATGTTTATGCCACTAGAAAAGTAACAGCACTTCTTAACTTATAATACCTTACTGAAGTATTTAAGATGGTTTCTTATTTCATCTCAGAAATAATTTGCTTCTTGGATTCATTACTGTAAAATTCTCTAATATGTCTGTGTTGCTATATGTTGATTTATATAAAGCATGTCCCATTCATAGTGAAAATAACTGAAATGGAGAGACCTTAGCAATAAGCCTCACTTAAGATGCTAAAGCAGGACTTAAGTGGTGTGCAGGTTCTCCCACAATTTGTCTGTATTTGGGCTACAATTGAAATAGTAATAAGGAAATCTGCTGCTGCTTCTTAGGCAAGTAGCTGGGATATATGGCTACTTTATATCTGGTCCCATCCGATTACACTGACATTTTGACATATGCAATTTTTCAGCATCTATCTTTGGAAAGCAAAACTATTCTTTTTGAAGACTGTGTTATCCTAGCTGTGAAAAATGCTTGTTTCATAGGACACATACAATATATGGTGATGACTCTTCCATCAAGTTAGCATTTCTTTCTAATCACGCCATGAAAGAATATGTGTCAATGCCAGAAAAATGAAAGGAGCAGAGGAAGAAAAAGCAAGCATACTTTTGCAGTCATCCAGAATCACATATTTTGCATTTTTTTTTTCTTGTGATGTTAATGATTCATTCTCTTATTTTTCATTTGCTATGAGAAGTTAAGTATAGATAAAAATTGATCCAGGTAGTGAAGCTGTCTTCTTCAGCCTGGAAAAAAAAGAGGTCTATTAGTTTTGTATTTTGATTGAATCATTTAAAATATTTTCTTGTAGGCTGTCAGTAGAATTAGTCTAATTATGGTGTTGTGGCAGACTTAAGCTAAAATGTTAGTTATTAAGTACTGTCATACTAATGCTTTGCTGCATGTATATGGAAGTTACACTGTGAATTAAACTATTATATTAACAAGAAAATATACTTCATTACAGTACCAGGAGTATTTAAAAAACAACAACAAAGCACAGCAGCATAAAGGCAATGACCTTGTGTATCAAATTATTGTTTTAAAAAAATGTTTAACAGCACTGTCTAGAAAACTGTGTTAAGAATGATGTTTCCATTGGTCAATGAGTTATACAGATACAGAGCAAATTATAATCATGCTACAATGAAATTCATTCCTCTGAAGAAGATTAACACAAAGTTTATATGTCTCTTGAGTTCTTAAGCCTCATTTTGAAGTTGTGGCTGCCCTCTCCCTAGAAGCGTTCAAGGCCAGGTTGGATGGGGCTTTGAGGAACCTGGTCCAGTGTGAGGTGCCCCTTCCCATGCTGGGGTGTTGAACCAAGATGACCAAGAGGTCCCTTTCAACTCAAGCCATTCTTTGATTCTATGATTTTGAACTGTATACAATGATTTCATGTAGGTGTGTGTGTATTGTCATACCTATTTCCTCTTCTAGAGTATGAAGAAGAGTTTGCAAGAAAATGTTAGCATTGTTATCAAGACGAGGTTCATGATCTAGCATATAGCAAACGTAAAATAATTTATGATCATAGAACAGTGCTGCTCTTCACATTCCTCCAGTAAATAACTATTGCCCAGTGGCTTTTATGGGAGACAACACAATAAATCCTGTACTTGTATAATAGATAGTGTTCTTGCATATGAATGATTTGATTTGCAGAGATTTTTTTGATCTTAGATTGAAACAAACATATTGAACATCTACTCGGCTCAAACAGTTATATATTATTTACAATGTAGATGTTTTAGGACATTATTCAGGTAGAATTACCTTGTCTCTGAGCTTAACAGACAGCCTACAAGATAACAACTTAGAGAAACTTGAAGGAGAGTAAATTCTGTTTGAATCCTAATGAGCTGCAAGGATGAGTCTCTCAGCAGAGCCTGTGCAGAGGAGCTGCACTGTCAAAACAATTTCCAAGTAATGCTCATAGAATTTAAAGCAAATCAGACATGCTGATAATAAAATAAACACAGACTGAACAAAAATAGGTGTTTTTAACTCAAGCATGCTTCATGCAAGATTCATTGTGAGACTCAGAAGAGGGAAAAGTTGATTTTCTGGCAGACTAGGATCCCATGTATGCAGTGTAATTTCATTCAAAAAGTTAAACTTAAGAAAGATGCCTTAGTAATGGAATTTTATATGTTTAAAAGAATGAGACAATGATTTCTTTTCTCAGGTTGTCTTCTGACAGGAGGAAATAATTACAAAATTGCGTTTCTTCCCTGAACAGATGAGGAATATAATTTGAGCTATGAGGAACAAGAGAAAAAATGCTGGAAAGATTATTACTGAGTCTTTCTTCCTCCTCAAATACTTTTGCCCTCTACATATTTTCCTTTAGACCTTTTAATGTTATAAGTCAAGCTTAATTAAAAGAGCAGATTATTTTTGGTGTTTTGTTTGGGTTTTTTTAGTGATGATTGCTCTTAAAAAGCAAAATATGTAAGATACAGTTTGTTTATATTTTTGTGGGTAAAACCAAAAATATAAACAAATACTCACTCAAAGTGTATCATCATGATGCAATTGATTTAGCAGAGCTGTGATATTTACTCCAGGCCTCCTGGGATATTGTTCTTCTTTATTTACATTGTTTTAAACATGCTTAACTACTTAACATTTCAAGGGTTTGCTACCAGTTTGCTACAGTGATAGACTAAAATCAGGGTGACCTTTTTTCTTCCTATGGCAGAAAGGTGTTTGTTTCCTAATACTGCTTCTGAATAACCATAGGGTGGGGAAGACTTACTCTTCAGCTTCTCCAAGGTTAGAAATACAAGGTGTCTTTAAAGGATGACATGAGCAGTGTGTGATATTTTGGTTAGAGACAAATGAACCTGATACTACTGGGTTCACTTTGAATGCCTTGTAAGGCTAGCCCTATATCCATCTGAGACCACCTGTTTTCATTTAATTTAGCTTGTTTCCTTGATTCCAGTTCTACTTAAAAACCTTTCTGTCCAAAATTCTGCAGTTTGCTAAACTGTACACTTATCTCACAGAGTGACTTCTTAAATGATTCTGTGATGCATGTTCTAGTCTGTTCTAGGTCAGTGCTAATTTACATGCCATTACGTTCATGCAAAGTCTGGACATTTCAGGCTTCATATCATCAGGCTACAGAAAAAGACTTGCTTTTTAAACAGAGACAGCAGTCCAGCTATGGCTATATTTTTCTGCTTTATTATGAAAATTTGAAAATAAGAAATGAGAATTTGCAGGCAAATGACACAGGAGAGATGAAAAAAGAATCTTCTTTAAATATTTTCTAAAGGAAAAGGTATATGTCTTTGCATAAGCTACATGTGTCATCTTTGCTACAATCTTAAGTTATGGCTAATTTACACTTGTGCTCACCTGCTCTCTGAGATTCTTTTCTGTCTGGAAGTAATCTGGGACCCAGAAGTGCTTCTATCCTTATACGAACAGGGGAATATTATGTTGTTTTAAAATGAAAAAAAAAAAAAAAAAGCATTTCTGCAGAAGTGCAATTTGACTTTCTACTTTGCTCCATCTGTGCCCCCATCTATGGAAAACAAAGACTTGCTTAGTTCCTTCCTTTTCTAATTTGCTACAACACTCGGACATGCACATCTCCTTTTATCTTCCTCTGCCGCCCCAGAAACGACATCGCTCCTTCAGCTAATGTTTTAGTTTGAAGAGGACACTCCATTTTCACCAACAAAGCCACAGAATGTCTCTGAAAGCAGCTAAAGAGATGATGAGACAGGAAAGTTTGTTTAGTTTCTGACCTGAGTGCTCATGCATGTCAGTATTACCTTGGATAAACTGTGTTTTTAAGTACAAGCTTGAGCAAACAATGGTATGAAAATTGCATCCACCTACAAATAGCTCTGAGAGGCACTGTACCTCATACCACAATTCAGAATAATTGCTTACTGGCCTCCTCTTGCTCTTGGAGGATAATAATTGGCTGCTTACCTCTGTCTGTTATAAAACTACTAAACACCAGCAAGGAAAACTTAACATAAATATACACTTTCTCATCGGTCTTGTTTAGCTGTTCAAGCTTTCATATCACTCATTCTATATTTGATGCATGGCGTGCAAATCCTTAGGTGCTTTCTCCATATTTGAACTCTTTATCTCTCATAACCATACAAAGATTTAATTTTCATCTCCTTGCCTTCATATGAAGTTTGAGCCAAAATGTAGCCCATAAGTGCCTGAATATTTTTGCTCCCCATTTGTGTGAATGGAGATTGTAAAGTTTATTCACACTTCTGAAACACTTAAGAAGCACTGATTTTAAATTATATGTAGTGCATAAAATGTATTTGCACTGTGTTTATGTTATAATGCCATAAATGTGTAAACCATCCTCTTCCATATATGAGAATCAATCTCAATATGAATGACATTCAGTGATTTTCCAAGGGAAAGGAAAGGACTCCATGGTGGGCTATGGAAAGATAGCATACTAAAAACTTCATGTAGTTAATAGTTTGTGTCACTCCACGCTATAAAATTGGATATATTATCCCTGAATCATTACAGGCCGATCTAAACTCCATTGTAATTTCTTATGGAAATGCAGATATTGGATCAGTGAATGGTTTTGAAATTTCCACTGTCAGTTAAGAAGCATTTTCTTTTTGGAAATTTATACCCTCATTTACCCCAAATTTGAGTTGCTTATTTATTGACCAAAAGTATAATTCAGTGACAGTACTAGCAAAATAAGATTATTAATTTCTTGAAAGTACACTGCCCTGTAGGAGTTAATTAAGAATTAGGTTAATAGAAATTAGCCTTCAATTTGAATAGGTCTTTTGATTTTACCTCCGAAACTTCTGGTTAACCATGCAGCCCAAGGTAATGGCACCAGTCTAAAATGCCCTTCTAACATATGTCATTTCCTTTGCTTTGCCTCGAGGACTTTCAAGTTGTTTTGCTTTCCTTGTAAACGCTTTCAGTGTAACAACTGTGATATTTATACTCTCTTATTCTGAAGAGCATTTCCCCCATTCTATAGGAAGCTCAGGCTGCTCCACATGTGCTCCCAAGCACATCTTGACATTTTGAAAATGAACACAGGTCCCAAGAGGACACACAATGTGCTCAGACTCAACAGCTGTTCCAGTTAGCAGTATATACAGTCAAATCAGAACATGCTAAGGGAACATCAGGATTAACACAGACTTAAAGTTCTCTGATATCAGACCCTACAAAATACCAGTCCTTGGTATGCCTTGTAACCTCCAACTTCAATGGTGCCATTACAGGAAACAAATGACTGAGTCCATGCTCATTTCTTCAACCAGCACCAGCTTTGTAATTCTGCAAGTTTAAAAAAACAGATATAATGGAGAGTGGTATGCTGAGCACTATGCCACTAATCCTCATAATGAATGTTAACAATGTTAAAAGTTATTGATCAGAGTGTTCTTATGTGGGAATTATAGACATGCCAAAGTTAGGATGAGCAACCTGGAGGAAACAAAAATGATTTTCAACAACCCACACCACTTTGGTAGTGACGACTGCTACAAAACTTGTATTTCCAAAGGGATCCTGGATGGTGACTGGTTTCCTTTTTCTTCATCTTGTTCATCATCCCATCATCACTCTATATACTTATTTTATCACATGAGAAATATTAGTAAGAGTAGTATTGGCTTACTCTTTTTGGGAGTGGATTTAAATTATTTTTCTGATTATTGCCATTTTAGCATGGAATTGTTCTGAGGTCTCATCGGGACTATTCTTCCAAGCTGACAAAGCTTTGTTATTTACACCATAGGAAGCTATGAAAGAGAAGTTTCAGCTTCTTACCATAATTACTGAATTTGAAAGTCAGTGAGCTCAGTTCTAAATTTAGAGGTGCCTGCTAGAATATAATTCTTTAACTCTAATGCATTTTATATATTTAAAGAAAAGCAAATATTCTGCTAACTTAAATATCCTCTGTATTCACTTTTGAATAAATGGGGTTTTTCTGTTTACTTTTGTTTCATCACTGGCTTTGATTTCTCTTATTGTCTCATAATCAACTTATTTACAATGGTATTTTTACCTAGCATGTAAGATCAAATGCAGGTAAAAATGGTCCTATAACTTTTTAATAATTTATTTCAGGTGAAGGATAGTCCCTCTGAAATTCAGGAATTTGTAATGTCTTTCAACTTATTCGTTGTTTTCTTCATAAACTGTGAGAGTTTGGATTTAGACACTTAGTAAATACTGTCTGCTATTTTACTGCATTTCCATGGAAATCACTGCAAGAGAAGCAAAGTATTAAAGGTTTAAAATATGGCTCTGAAACCTATAGTTGTACATCTAGTAGTGTTAAATATGATTTTTTTAACACTAGCTATTTATTACTCACATTGTCTGCCCTTTTCTGCACGCACACACACTCAGCAGAGATCTTGCAGTAGTTTTAGTTCCCTTAGGGCTGTGTCATGAGGGCCGCAATAACATCTAGGACAAGAATTATTGCTAGGATAAAGCAGTTTGTAACAATTGAAAGCCTGGTTTACAGTTGATTATTGATTGGTATCCTGATGCAGTCATTCCCTTAATATGGAAATAAAGACATGCAATAGTTGAATATAGGGAGACATTTTCCCCAGTACATCTTCTCTTTATTTTGCTTTTCTCAGGAGATGCACAAGGATGATAATGAGGAAAGATCAAAGCACCATAGCTTGATAATGTTCTGCTGGATTGGTCATGGACCTATTTTGCAAAATCATAGAGCAGAATAGTTTCAAAAATGCTGCAAGTATTTGTCATTTCTGTTAAAAAGGTCTAGAGAAATAGATTTATTACATACTACAATGAACAAAACCCTGTTCTGGGAAAAGACTGAAGGTTTTCAACTGCACACCCATTATTTAATAAGTGTAAAACATATTAAAAAGACTAGCTATACAGTGGACACATTATACAATGTATTGGGATTTTGCCTAAACCCCGAATGTACATCTTAGGCCTTGGGAAAGAATTTGTCTTCCCTTTACTTTAAAACTCAAGAAATGGAGATCAGTTACAAGAAACAACCCATTTTACGTAGCCTTAGGTTAACACAGAAAATATTTAGTGTAACCAACGTTAGCATTAAATGTCGGTGCTAAAAATAAAAATGAAAGAACATGAAAAAAAGATTGCTACATATTCCTGTATGTAGCAATATATGTCTTAAACTAGAGCTGTTAGAAAATTGCTAAAATCATCAAAAGAGTGCAAGGAAGAAAACTGTGCCAGTGGAAATAGGGTATGCAAATAAGTATTAACATATTTGAAGTAAAACGTATTTTAACAATGATGTGGATTTCTTGAGCAGTGATAGTTACATTGCTTAAGTGGAGAAATGACAGAAGTGATCACTCAGTATTTCTTCTCTGTCTTTGAGAAAATAACCCAAAGATGTAAATAATAGAGGTGTTTGAAAAGATAATGATTATAAAACATTTCTTGATCCTGTGATAATTTGAGAGGATGTCTAGCACTAAATATTAAAATATAGACATTTTGAAAAGAGCATGTGCCTGCATCTCACACTCAGAAGTTTTGAAAGAATAAGTCAAGGAATTCTCTGAGGATTTGAACTTGGTTTTCACCATATTTTGAACCAACAGAGAAGTTCCAGAAGAGAGCCAATGTTACACAGTAATCTAGAAAGGGTCATAAGTATAATATTTACTACTGTATTCAGTGCTTAGGAGCATGCTTAATCAGGGACCTTATGAAATTTCCATCAAGAAATTAAAGTATTATGAAAATTATATGGCATACTTCAATACACCAAAAATACATTAACTCTTGCTCTCAAAATGCAACCATTTCCTCAGGGATTTTTTCTTAAGTTTAAAGGCTATATTTCTGATGGCTGTATAGGTGCTTTTTTGTCCTATGCTGCCCAACATTACAATAAAAGAAACAGAAAACCTAAAATCATTTCTAAGATATGCAGGAAAGTGGTAAAGTAGGAAAGTGGTAAGTAATGAAGACAGGTGTTGGAATTCTAGTGTTATTGTCTCAAAAATAGCCCTGTAGCCCTAAATTATTTGGAATCCTTTAAATGTTATATCAGGATTGTTCTGTTATTTTGGGATTTTTTTCTAAAACAACCTCTATCTGAGCTGATACCTTTTCATGTCTACTAAGAAAACAAAAGCTTTATTGCAGTAGCTTTTAAAATGGGTTAACCATGTATCTTGGGAAAATAACTCTGATTTGTTATGTCTGATATGCTTTTGACCAAGGTGGACTATATTTGCATGACACTTATTGCAGTGCTTTTGGTCATTCAATGAAAACAGTTGTGGGGAAAAGTTTATGTGGTAGTTTTTTAGTATTGTCTTGTGTTAAAGTATCCTTGTGTCTGAAGAATCAGCCATTCCCATTTAAATAAATATTTCCTCACTGTAAGTAGATAGTTAAGTTCTTTGAAAATAATATGTCAATAATTAAATATTTTATTCACCAAATATTCAACACCGCTCTCTAGTTTAATCGCTGAAATATTTTCCTTTAGAAGAGAGCCCATAAACCTTTTTAATTTCAAAATATTCTATTATTTCAAATACAAAAGTGTAATTCTTAGGCAGGCAATATTGGACTTTACCAAACACAGGGCAATGACCAATTTTGCAATGGTTCTGAAAGCAGACAGATCTGAAATATAAACAAAGACACAAGAAGAAAATGCACTAAGGAAATAAAACTAGGAAATACCCAGAGAGTTGTATTTGATGTAAGAACTTAGTCTTTGCAATACCATTTTCTACAGGGCCAAAAACCCCATGGGCAGAGCTGTCTTCAGGCACAGGAAATTGCTTGGAGTTGCAAGCACTGTTGTCAGAAAGGGCTGCCTGAACAGCAGGGCTCCACGTCCTGTCTCCTTCTTTTTCTTATCCTGGTGCTCCAAGGATTTGGTATCTCTGGGACACGGGCTGCTGTAGGTTAGTTTGTCCTACTGCTGGGTTTGGAGGTGAGAAGCTGCAAGCCAGTTCTTCACCAGCAATAACACCTCACAGCTGATGGCTGCCCAGTGCTGGTGTGGAGAACATGGGTTCCTCTGAGTGATCTTGCAGGCACTGGTGCTGCTGGGAGAACATCACACATAACCCTGATCTCCTCATATGTGCACTTGTTCCTCTGCATTTAGTAGTTTTCCTGTGGGAAGGGCATTTGCGTTACATTGCTTTCTTGTTATTACAACATTAAGATTTTCTTACTTAAGCCGTGTAATGGTTTTATTGTTCATAAATGGAATAATTTTGAATCTAGATAGTGTATGTGTGATTGCGATGAACTTTCAGAATGAGTCCTATGCAATTGTTAGGGACATTAAATAAATTATATATACGTATGTATTTTAATTATACATATATAAAATTAGCTACCTTCCTCCTGCACACTTGGATATTGCATAGATATACAGGACTTGCCTTTGTGTCTGATGCCAGCCTTTTCAAACTGTTCATGCACAGTTTCATGGGGAGAAGTGCAGGAGCCTGCTATGTCTCTTTTGTTTTAACCACAACCCTAATTCTTAACAAAAAAAAAAAAAAAAAAAGAAACAAGAAAAAAGAAAAAAAATTGGACACTTTAGGATATATTTTAAAAGAATGCTTAGAAATAGAAATCAAGGAAATATATTCTGCTTCCAGCTCTTCCAAATGCTTGATTGAATGACTTCATTGAAACATTTTCTGATAATAATATATTCCTATTTCACTGGCTTCTATTGTCTATAAGACCTCTTACAAACTTTGGATGGGGAATTGAAAATGTTAACTTCTAATATAATGGAAAAATGGAAATGAATACTGAAGATGGCTAAACGTGTAATGTTACAGCATGATCTAGTTACAGAAACTTTGCACAGAGTAAAAAAAATTGCACTCATGATTTGGTGTTCCCAGTAGACAGGCTCGACAATTTTTGTTGACTGTGACTGAAAGCTTTGCCGTGTGCTGTAATCTTCTGTTTGCTTAACAGAATAAGTTCTCACTAAAAACAAAATGGAAGAGCTTTATTTCTAGACACATGCTTAAAGTATGAAAGGAACATCGGATGGGACGAGAAAAAGAAGATAGAAAGGTTCCTTGTGTGTTCCTGAAGCCATCTACCATCTCCAGGCTTTCACCACAAAATGACAGCTTTAATTTACAGTTGAGCTTGGAGAAATTTTTATAGCTCTGAATTGAATGCTTTTATGTCAGTCTTACAAGGAGAAGTCATCAGAACAAGCACATTTTTTATACCACAAGACACCGTAGGGTATATATTGTGAACTTAGAAGCAGGATCTTGAATTTAAGTTTAGAGAAAATGTAGCGAAAATTCTATCATTTAGAGACTCAAAATGGAGATAAGATTAAAGGGATACCTGAGGACATGTCTATCTTCTATATTATTCCTATCCATTCTACACTGTAAGAAATGAATTTTCCTAGGCTGTGGAGAAAAACAGAAATACGATAGGTTTCTTTGTCAATGAACAAGTGTTCATTGCAGCTAATAATTATCATGATCTGTATTATGTGTATTTTGTATGAAACTTCAAATTGAAAAGCAGGAAGCCAAGTAAAATGTCTTGCAAATGCCAATGGAAGTGACATACAAGATGCATCCATACAACCAAGTAGAGAAGGAAAAGAAGCCCATCAGGGTCCTCTGGGACCTCTGTAGTGTACCTGTGGTGCAAAAGCATAACTGTCCTTGTGTGTGCTTTGCTCCTCTTCCAAGAGTGAGGTAAGTATGAAATAAAAGGTGAAAACTTTGCTGCAGCCTTTTGCAGTTGTGTTTTTACAGTTTTTACAGCAAAGAGGTTATATGTATTTGTTGTCTACTGGTGGGAGGGGAAAGATGGAGGCTGGGCATGAAAGTATGTGGAAGTGCTTGAAAATGAAAAGCCTCCTGGGGCCATGCTTGTGCAAGGTATTTTTAAGACTGGGTCTGTAAGTCATGTTCCATGAGCGAATAATCCATGAGAAAGTTGAACTACAAGTGAGAAAGTGAATTTGGATTTTGTCATCCTTTCAGTTTGGGGAAGGAACCAATTTTCTGAATAAATATTTTCCCTGATTCCAGGTCTTCATCTGAATTCAAAAGGTATTTAAATTGAAGCAGCAGTTTTCTGACTTTTGTAAAAGGGTACATTATAATGAAAGCAACTGTCCAAGGCCAGGTTGGATGGGACCCCCCATGGCAGGGGGATTGGAACAAGGTGTTCTGTAAGCTTCATTCCAACCTAAACCATTCTATGACTCTATGAAATAAGATGAGTTTACTGCAGAGAATGAAGTAGTGATGACATCCTCTCACTGTTTTGTAAGTAATCATAAGACAGACTGATTTAATTTTTTTTCATCTCCCTGAGATGCAGTATCCTTGGAAGTAGTAATAGATTGCAATAAATTACTCCAAAGAGTTTAAGAACATTCAAGAACCTGAGTATCTTGATCTTGCCAGATCAAGGCAAATATTAGATAATTCACTTGTTTATTTCTACCGGTGTTCATTTGTTTAGTGAAAGTGTATGAGAAGCATACAGGGAATTTAGTGAGATTCTTATGGAGACTTTATGAAAAGATAGTGTTAATACATTGCCCACTTAAAACTGAAAAGGATTGTGTGTAACTATTTTTACCAGAGAATTACAGTAAGCATTGTTTTATCCCTTCCCAGTACACCCTGCAGCCTACTACTGAGCATGAAACTATTCCCTGTGTTTCTCTTGCAGGGAATAAGGAGTGGAGAGGTGGCAGAATGTAAAGGGCACAAAACCCAATATAAACTGCCTTTTTCCTGTGTCCTATGAAGAACTTTGTGTGTCCTATTGAAGAACTTTGGTTCTTCAATTCATCATTGCTATTTGTAAAGGAGCCCTAGAACAGAACAGATAGCTGTCAACCCCTTATGTCAGGCCATGAATAAAAGGTCTGTAAGGTATACTTTTAATAGTTTTAATTTACTTCACAGTAAAAAAAAAATTAATATTATATGAAATGAAACTGTCCATGCTGTGGCATATTTCTGAATAAATAATCTGTTTAGCAGATTTCTGAGCACTAGATAGCAAAACATTATTTACATCATATATGTGGTTTTGGAATCCAAACTTGTTGACAAACATTAAACCAACAGCAGCTTAAGGTATACATGGTTTACCTCAGACTCTAGGAATCCATCAGAAATAACACAAAAATGCAACAGTCAGTAAGAGTTTACAGAAGAGTATGTTGGAGGCACACAGGAGATATGCTGATCCCAAAGAAGTAAAGGGAAGACCTGTGGATTAGTGGGCAGAGTGTCCCAGAGGAGATGTGTGAGTGTCAAAGACATTACAGCAAGATGAAATAAGAAATGTGACAGCTCAGGTGGAAGCAGGAATAAACATGCTTGAAGCCTTTCCAACTCTGAAGTTACAAGGGATGTGAGACAACAGAGATATGGGAGGTAATGCCTCACAGGGAGAAATACAGTACATTTTCATTGTATCAGCTTCCTCCGTATTCATATTTCACTGTCTTCCTCAGCTTCCTCCATATCCTGTTGAATCACTGGATTAAAGAGGCTTCAGTTCTGACAGTGGATTTTCGGAAGCTCCTGCAAGATAATGAATGTTTGTCATTTCTTACCATGGCATCAGATAAGGCAGACTTGCCTTGTCTTTATGCCTATTTCAGCAGTGATAAGAACAGAGATTACAGCATGCTTCCCCCGGGGTCTGAAAACTCCCTGTCACATTCTGATTGCTTACCCTGGATTAAAAAAGGTGTCTCTTGCTAGGGAGATGAAGCTGGAATAAATAAGCCTACAGTGACTGAAATTCTCTGGATATATAAGCATGTGATGGCCTAATGTGGTTACTGGTATTCACAGTGGTACCTAGCATTCTATTTTCTAGTCTTTCCTTTCAGAACTTGCACATATATGAAGCAGTGGAAGTCATTCTTAAAAGTTTCTTGAAACCAAAAAAACAAAACAAGACAAAAAATTAGTGAAGATGAAACATACCTATTTGATATTCATTATTTTGCTATTCATATTTTCTCACTTTTGGTAGTGTTTGTGCTCAAATAAGAGTTTGGAATATTGTTTCATTTCCTTTCGTGCTGAATCATGAAACCAAATATAATACTGAAATTTCAAGACCACCACCCTAGCTCTACTGGGAAGCAGATTATTGCTCCACAGTGACATATATCTGCCATGTTATAAGTAGAACAACTTCTTGAAAGTCTTGAATTTAGATTTAGATTGAATTTAGAATTGAATTTAGAATTTTGAAAAGTTGCATTTGGCAGAGCTATTCCCTTCAGCTTGCAGTTGTTGGACAAGTGAGAATATTTTCTAGCATTGAAAACCACATGCAGCCAATTTGTGTCTTTTGCAGAAAACTAGACAAAGTAAATGTTCTAAGACATGCTTATTGCCCCATTCATAGAGGAGTCAAGTGACCCCATAGTATTTAAACTGAATGTCCTGTCATTAATAAGAATTTTGACAGCTGCATAATAAATATCTCTAGATTATTATCACTCAAGAGTTGTACTGCGCTCTGTAGTCCCAATAGTTCTGGTACAGCAAATACCAGAGATTTCTGGAAATAATTGATTTTCTGAAGTGTAACTTTTTTCAGCTATGGAGCCAAAAATACTGTCTTCTTCTATAGATACTTGAGGTGTATTTACTTCTTAATCCTTATGTTTAATTCACAAATTAATTGATTTGTGGGTCTTCCTGCAAGTTTCACTTATCGTATTCTGATTCATCTGACATTTATCCTACTTAAGTTAGCATTGTGATTCTATAAAGGAAATTGCATGGTGCAGCGATGCTCCAGTCACATTATAAAGATCTTCCTTTGTCTCATAAAGCTGAGTGTGCATTTTGGAAGTTCAATCATTTGGCTAAGCTATCATTCATTTATGTAGTCCTGTAGCTCATGCATTCCTGAATAACCCCATTAACTTCACTGTTCCTGAACATGAGTGTTTCAGGTTCTGATGCTGGTATGACTGTCCTCAGTTTTGCCAGAGCCTTTGCTCTGAACTTGTCTTAGCTTCTTTTTTGTTGCTGTCTCCTTTTGTCCCCCTTATGAAACGTTAATTTGCTCAAGTTTGTGTATTCAATATTAATTTAATCCTACCGGGTCTGCCACAGCAATAAAATATATTTTGAAGACAGAAACATGCCTTAGAGTTTCTTATATTTGCACAGTTACCTTCTTTCCACAGATACTGTCAGCACATCTTCTGAATTCACTAGAAATCATATACTGAAAGGCACTGAAAAAGGAAACAGTTTTACTGTGAGGGTGACTGAGCACTGGCACATGTTTCCCAGAGTGGTTATGGACTCTCCATCCCTGGAGGTATTAAAAAACCATCTGGACATGGTCCTGGGCAACCAGCTGTAGGTAGCACTGCTTGAACATGGGAGTTGAAGCCGATGCCCTCCAGAGGCCCCTTCTCGCCTCAGCCATTCTGTGAGGTCTTTTTGCCCCACTACTGTTTAATTAGGCTCTATGAATTAACATAAGCTTTGGTCTTCTCTAATACCATCCAGTCTCTTTGTGTTTTCTGTGAGGCAGTTTACACGTTTTCAGAGGACAGCCAGGAGATCTTTGCACAGCATCTGTTATGGTAAGGATTATGTCTGAAACAAGTCATAAAGTCTCACTTAAGCAGCACACTGGTGCTGGAATTTTTGTTATCCATAAACAGTTGATGTGATGCAAATAGTCTGGAGGATTGTCATGGTTTAAGCTCAGCTGGCACCAACCAGGCCTCAGCAACCAGGCTCACTCATCCCAACTCCCACTGTGGGATAAGAAGGACAAAATCCACCTAAAGGCTTATTAATCAAGGCAATGATAGGGAGGTTTTCACTCCTCAATTTTAGTTACAGGCAAAACTGACCAACTCAGTTTGGGGAGAAAAAAGTAAAAAAGTTCCTTTACAAAGAAGTTCCTTTCCCCTACAAAGTTCCTGACCTCAGCACAAGATACTATCCTTATTGCAGGGCACTTCATATTTAGAACTTCATTCTACATAGTGTACAGTGTTCCATGATTCCATACTTTGATAATTTCATTCTCCTTTGAATGTGAGTATGCTACGAAAAGCACAGAAATCAATGGGAATTTGGGGTTTTATTTCTACAAGAGAATGGCCAGTTCTTACAGTACATGTGAAAGAGCAGGATTTAAAGCAGGATATTGCTATTTTGTCACCCAGCTTGATCTTCTCTATGTTCTTCCATTCTTGAGAATAACCTCAGACCTCCCATTATTTTTAATCAGAATGTTTCTTTATCTCTAAATGAACCATAAAATCCCTGTTAGCCTACCTATCTATGTTCTATATACATGCGACTCCCAATTTATTTAGGGAAATGAGGGTCTGTTCATACATGATTAAGTTTACTTCCCTGCTCTATGAATGTGTTGAGTACACCTTTACAGACAAATTGCATTGAGCTCTACCTTTTACATTCCCTTTAAGTCCTCTTTATCATTGCTATTTCTAAAGTAGCAAAGGAACAGGATTAACATGTCATCCACTGACACTAATTTGGGCACTCATACAGTACTTTTTCTACCTAGTTCTCCAAGAAACCTGTAATTCATAGTTCAGTGACCTTAATACTCACTATTCTCTTCTTTTCTTCACAGAAGCAGGAAAGGCTTTGAGAGACAACACAGAAAGCTTTGCAAAATGTAGCCTCTTACTGAAAGCTGTTCACACAATAAACGTTCCTGATGTATTACTTCAGATGAAAAAAGGTCAAAATAATTTGTCATGCTACTATTCAGTCCTATCCTTTTATTTCTCTTAGTGGGAGAGGTTAGAAAAGAAAACAAAACACTTGCCCTATTTTTTTGTTTATAGCAGTTGGCAAGAGGATGCTCTTGGGATGCTGTGTATGTGTCCAGGCTGCATGATCACATATTTGATCAAGTATGGTTCTTGAAAGAAAAAAAAAGAAAATTTAGTGCAAAGGGCATTCTGCATATAACTACCGATGGCTCACATCCAGAAAATGATCCAGGATCCATAAGAATTAGGAGATGCAAGCTTGTATATGCCAGTCCAGATCCTGAATTACCTTTTGAGAGTTTTCAGGATTTCATCAAACAACAGGCAAAACTGCTGAAAACATTAGATATTCTTGATTATCCAAAGAATGAACAAAGCAAAGCTTTGTATTTATTATTTTTCAATAATCTGCTTTAAATGTTGCCGCCTTAGGTTCAGTTGGTTCAGTTACTTCAGTTTACTTTCCTAACAACAGTGTAAATTGACTTGCTCAATTACAGTGTCATGAACAGTCACATTTCGCTTCCCTCCCAAAGGGTGAGCTGGGCTGTTCATGGTGATGGAATAGATCTCTGAAGGGAGACGGCAGTAAAGAAGACTATGGAAGAGGTCTGGGTCAGTTTTATAACTCACTAAATAACTTTTCCTCCTGTCAAAGAAAAAAATGCAACAGCCTTTTCAGCATGTGAAAGTAGCAAAGGCATCCTCTGTCCTCACCACAAAACTTCTTGGCCAAATAACTCAGAAGCTGGAGGGATATTGTTGCTAGGCTGTAAACAAGAATGGCCTTTTCTCTGCTGCATGTGGCCACATGATTGGATGCAGTATCAGATAGTTTTATTGTAAAACCCATATGCATTGAAGAGTCAAAGGATTCATGATTTTTTCCAGTATGCTTGAACTTGGCATTTCATAGCAAAGGAATGAAGTGCAATGGGCAGGGATTGATTTAAATGCACCGTCAGGCTTCTGAGCTAGTGCTAAACTGCTTGGTTTTCCTTTGTGCATCTGGCTAACCTAAGCAGATACAATTTGTTGTTGTTCTACTTTTGTGTAGTTGAGACTTGAGAGAGGCACTCGAGAGAAGTTTTCTGGAAAAAGAAGACAGAAGATATTTAAGCAGACATCTGAACTCCTTCTTGCTGTGGAAATAGGCCCTGTGCTGCAGCTCGAAATAGGAGTAATAGGCAGCACATTTTTTATTACTTTGCTGCCTTGGCGTAATACTTATTTTTTTCCTGTAGACACTTGGTGATTTAAAATATAGTGCCTCTTTGGAAACGCAAACTAAACCCTAAGAGAAGATGCACCGTACTTTGGGAAACATCATGTTTCATGAGATCTGGCGTGAGTCAATTTGTGCTGTTTGATGTTTTATGCCAAAGCTCATATCAAACAATTTGACTCAGTTAAACTTGGACCTTGCACGAACTGTCTCACTTGTCCAGTTCCTTGTGAGCTTTGAACATTTGTCTTCCTTAGTCATGGAAAGAGAGCTCCATCTGGTTTAATTTTTGTCTTCTTTTGGAACCTACCCAGGGGTTTATAAGGCATTAAGGAGTACTTGATATGTTTCAAGAGGGTAGGGTATTGTTCATTGGCTAGAAGAAGCATGTCAGTCATCTACTGGAGGGTTTAAATAGAGGCTCTAAATACTGTTTTATCTGTTTGGCTTACAGGAATTTGAATTCATCTCATGGCCTACAGCCTGGGTCTCCCATCTCAGTATCTCTTGCTTCACATGCTCAGAGTCTGTTTGTTCATGCCAGGGTTGGACTGAGTGCAAATCCTGCAGCAAGTGTTCCCAGCTTTTTAAATTATTTTTCCCCTCTCCACATTTGTTTTCTTTTGTTTTGTTTTGTAGTGTTTTGGTTTGGTTTGGTTTAGTTTTGGCTGGACACCATAATCATCACAAATCTAGGAGGGATCTAGGGTTGGCAGCATCACTGTTGTTATCAAGTTCTTGCATTACCAGTTATCTCCTTGTCTTGCCTACTATGTCCTAGGAATTCCAATAAGTCTAAAAATGTTTTTTTAGTTAGGTTAACACTATTATTTGTCAGTAAGGGCTTGACTCCACCATTTCTTAAGCATTGGTTGGGGAATCCTGTAAAGGATCATAGTTTCACTGGATGTGTTTAAACGTACAAATAAATGATAACCCCCTAAACCTTATAATTATGAGAATTTAGGATTTGAAGATATGAAAGGATATAATGGTATGACAAATAATTTTTTTCTTTCACATTAAAGCCACTGCATATATAGCTTGATATAATTACAAAGAAGACAAATTTTAATATTCTTTTCCATTTTCTCTAGTACTTTTTGACATAGACCTTATAATTCATAGTAAGATAGAAATCTTTAAAGATCTTTAACCTGTAACAATCTCTTACACTCTCTGTTGCTGTATGTGCACTGGCATTTAAATGAAACAACCAAGGGAGTCCAAAATGCCATTATAAGCATGTTCATTCCAGCTGTCTGCAGGATTTTATAGGTCAACCAGCCAAGGGGCTTGACTTTAGTGTTTTGGGATCAGTTACAGCTTCATTGGAGGGTTGAAATTCAATCTTAAATCACTGTGCTGTAACAAGTTGGCGCTACAGGGTTTTATTACAATAGTGGGTTTCTCCTCTATCTTGGCTAGCTGTGGACTGTAACTGCATTTTATAGTGTCTGTTTGGTGCAAATGTAGCAGGCAGCCTCGGTTATATCACACTGGCATCTGTAGTGTTCTGGAAAGTGGGACTATTTGATGCCATCTTTTATATCATTGTAGTCAGGAGATTATCAGACTCTTCCTTCCGTACCGATGAGATTCTTTAATAATTTACTGTTGTCTTCCTGAGGCAAGTCCCACAGCCTTGGTACTCTCACAGCTGCTCTTGACTTTTGCAGGAATTTTTTCTGAGCCAAAACTGGAGGCTTGAGCTCAGTGTGGTGAGAGCATGTAACACCCTCATATCAAATCCATCACTCCAAAGCTTCCTGCACATCACTGCTTTTATCTGCGAAGCTTTTGTAGTACACATAATAAGGAAAAAAATTTTCCTTAAAGAATTACCTTTGTTTTGTGCCCTGATAATGCTAAATAGTGATATTGAAAAGTAGGTAGATATTTGTTAAGTTGTAGAGAAAATGAGCTAAGGAAGAGACCCTTTGACAGTCATTTAGTCCTTGGACAACAGTAGAGTGTATTTTCTTTCAAAAATAAATGAACAAATACTGGTCATTAGTTAGATGTTGTTTTCCTTAAGCAGCTGTTTAAGAACTGATGATAAATTATTGGCAAGTGACACTTTTCTTTCCTCAGAAAAAAACACTTTGAATTATTTTGCTAACATATTATGTGCTCTGCAATACTGTGTACTATCACTACAATCCTCCTGGGAACACATTCAAGCAAATACTTGCAGGAAAGGTGTAAAGACCATTATCCCATTCAGCATACTTTCCATATGAGTTAAATAGCTGATGAATAAAAGTGGTATTCACTGTTGAAAGGCAACATAGAATTGCTTAAAAAGAGGGATGCTTTTTGTGTTGTATTTGCCTTTCTTTTCTTTGTTTCTGTACTTTGGCCTTCACTAACCTTGGCTGTCACTCTTTTATTCAGTTTTCAGCATATATACTTCTTTTGCATTATATCTTATCCAATCTTACAGCTACCCAGTTGACAGCCAATTACCTATCTATCTGACCAAGACTGCAAAGGCACTTTTGATATTAGAACATCATGGGTTTTTTCTTCTTTGACAATTACTTGTCAGACAGCTAGCAGTTTCTCTTTTGCTCCATGAAACTGAACTTGCTATAAACGTTCGTGATTTACTCAGAGCCTTCCTTGAAATTCAATAACCTTCATGCCACATAATCTTACAAATGCATTTAGTGAGCTGTTATAAGGGATTACCATCTTAAAATCACCCGAAAGCTAGTATTTCACCTAGACAAGTGAATTCCAATGATTAAAAATCTAATGGGGCTCTCCTTTGTGGTCAGATGATTGCTTTAACCATCTCTGAAGGTATAAGGAAGTTATTTAAGTCACAATTTAACATTTCATTGTGACACAGACTACACTCATCTTTGGTTATGAGTACTCTATTAAAGGGTGCTAAGTCACAGGAAAGGAGTCTGTAACCTTTATCTGAGGGACAGTAACTTCCTAAATAACATTATTCAGCCAACAGTGACCATCTGACACCACCTTTCCAATTCCTATTTAAATGTTTTCCATTCTGTTAAAAGCCTGGAATTTGACTCATGTTAAATCTTATGTCCCTTCTTACTGAAAGCAAGCCTGTCAGTAAAATTCTGAAATTACAGCAAATGTTTAAAAATTATATATTAAAAGTGTTTCATGCTTTACAGTCAGTCTTTGATGGGACTTTGTGTTGGTTTGTTTTTTAACCACTTTCATGCTTCAACGGTTAGTTTCCTGTTAGGAATTCTGGATTCTAACATTTGGCAAGTCAATCTTTTACTCTTCAGTGCTGGGGTTTTAGTTGGATAGCTTTTTTTTTTGTCTTATTCCCCTAAATTAGAAACTGTGTATTCTCTAAGATAAGGTAAAAATATGATGTGAACATTGTGCACTTGCCCTAGGGTTTTAAAAAAAGGTTTTCTTGGAACATCTGTCAAGAAAAAAGAACTACATGACTGAGAGGGCTGGAATGTGAAGACAGAGTATAGGGCAAATGTGGCTAGTGCTAAAAATGACCTTGATCCAGGGTCTTCTCTATTCCAACCCATTACCCAGGCTACAGGGTTGTGTAAGCAGCTCCCACTGCTCCTCTCCTGCCTCAGAATTGCCCTCTTCTGTGTGCTCAGGTGTAGCTTTTCATGGATGTGCAGTAATCTGGAGAGGGACTTGGAATGAAGGAAGGAAGGAGGGATGGGATCATAGAATCATAGAATCATAGAATCCTAGGGGTTGGAAGGGACCTCGAAAGATCATCTAGTCCAACCCCCCCTGCCAGAGCAGGGCCACCTAGAGCACATCACACAGGAACGTGTCCAGGCGGGTTTTGAATGTCTCCAGTGAAGAAGACTCCACAACCCCCCTGGGCAGCCTGTTCCAGGGCTCTGTCACCCTTACTGTAAAAAAATTTTTTCGAATATTCAATTTGAACCTCCTGTGCTCCAATTTGTACCCATTACCCCTTGTCCTATCGCTGGTCACCACTGAGAAAAGCCTAACTCCATCCCCCTGACACTCACCCCTTACATATCTGAAAACATTGATGAGGTCACCCCTCAGTCTCCTTTTCTCCAAACTAAAGAGACCCAGCTCCCTCAGCCTTTCCTCATAAGGGAGATGTTCCACTCCCTTAATCATCTTAGTAGCTCTGCGCTGGACTCTTTCAAGCACTTCCCTGTCCTTCTTGAACTGAGGGGCCCAGAACTGGACACAATACTCCAGGTGTGGCCTCACCAATGCAGAATAGAGGGGGAGGAGAACCTCTCTTGACCTACTAACCACACCCTTTCTAATGCACCCCAGGATGCCATTGGCCTTCCTGGCCACAAGGGCACATTGCTGGCTCATGGTCATCCCTTTCCACCAGGACCCCCAGGTCTCTTTCACCTACACTGCTCTCCAGCACGTCAGCCCCCAACCTATACTGGGACATTGTCTTGTTCTTCCCCAAATGCAAAACTCTACACTTCGCCTTGTTAAATTCCATCAAGTTTCTCCCTGCCCAACTCTCCAGCCTGTCCAAGTCCCTCTGAATGGCAGCACAGCCCTCCGGTGTGTCAGCCACTCCTCCCAGCTTAGTGTCATCAGCAAACTTGCTGAGGGTACATTCTATACCCTCATCCAAGTCGTTGATGAAGATATTGAACAACACCGGTCCCAGTACTGACCCCTGAGGGACTCCACTAGTCACACACCTCCAACCAGATTCTGCCCCATTGACTACAACTCTCTGACTCCTTCCTTTCAACCAGTTCCTGATCCACCTCACTACCTGATCACCAAACCCATACTTGATCAACTTATCTACAAGGATGCTGTGAGAGACGGTGTCAAATGCTTTACTGAAGTCAAGATAAACCACATCTACCGCTCTTCCATCATCTATCCACCTAGTAATTTCCTCATAGAAGGCTATGAGGTTAGTCAAACATGATTTACCCTTGATAAAACCATGCTGACTGCTCTTGATGATCCCCATGTCCTAGATATGCCTGGAGATAGTGACAAGAACAAGTTGTTCCATCACCTTTCCAGGGATGGAGGTGAGGCTGACCGGTCTATAGTTACCCGGGTCCTCCTTCTTGCCCTTCTTGTAGACTGGAGTGACATTTGCTATCCTCCAGTCCTCAGGCACCTCTCCTGTTACCCATGACTTGCTGAAGATGATGGAGAGTGGCCTAGCAATGACCTCCGCCAGCTCCCTCAGCACCCTTGGATGCATTCCATCTGGACCCATCGACTTATGGATGTCCAGATTACTCAGATGATCCCTAACCCAATCCTCATCTACTATGTCAAACTCCTCATCTATCTTGACTACTTCTGGGGCTAAATGAATCTGGGGCTCATGCGGAAGCCCTGCAGGAGTAAAGACAGAGGCAAAGAAGGCGTTCAGCACCTCTGCCTTCTTTATATCCTCTGTCACCAGGGCTCCCAGCTCATTCCTTAGTGGGCCAATATTGCCTCTAGTGTTAGTTTTGCTAGCTATGTATTTGAAAAAGCCCTTTCTATTATCCTTAACCTGACTTGCAAGGTTAAGTTCCAAGGAGGCCTTAGCTTTCCTAATTGCCTCCCTACATCCTCTGACAACAGTCCTATATTCCTCCCAAGTGACCAGCCCCCCCTTCCATGATCTGTAGATTTTCCTTTTCCACTTAAGTTTTCCCNTTTCATGGATGTGCAGTAATCTGGAGAGGGACTTGGAATGAAGGAAGGAAGGAGGGATGGGATTGGATGCGATGGGATGGGATGGGATGGGATGGGATGGGATGAAAAAGTGAGTGCACTGCTGAGTTCAGCAAAGGTGTCGTGGGGCTTCGGAACAGAGAGTACAGTGGGAACCATTTTAGTTTTTAGCAGTTGCATCTAACAAACTGGACTGAACTCTGTAGTTCAACATGACATATTGGAAGCTAGTGGTAAAAAGGATCAACAGTCCTCAGAGATTTCTTATTTACAGGAATCTGTTTCTGGAGCCACGTGTTAAATCTATGGCCATAAGATGAAGCAGAGATTTTTAGTGGCAGGATGAAGGGTAATGGTTTTAATGTGAAAAGTGCTAGACTTGGATTAGGTATTAGGAAGAAGTTCTTCAGTGGTGAGACACTGGAACAGGTTGCCCAGAGAAGTTGTGAATTCCCCCTCCCTGGAAGTATTCAAGGCCAGATTGGATGGGACTTTGAGCAACCTGGTCTAGTGGGAGGTGTCCCTGTCCATGGCAGGGAGGTTGGAACTGGATGATCCGTAAGGCCCCTTCCAACTGAAACCATTCTGTGATTCTGTGATTAATTTTATAATTGCTATTAGATTAGATTGCTATTAGATTGAATAAAAGTTGGATGGATATAGAATAGATAATTTCCTGGTTATTGTAATTTTTAGGGATTGCATTACATGACAAATTGAAACAGATTTTTAATATCAAATGAAGAGTAGATTATACTTTCCCAGTTTTGTAAACTTAGTAATTTGCAGTGTATCAGATTTGCAGATAATTCTATATATTATTTAACTTTTGTTTTTATATTAAGCAATATTATGGGCTTTTTATATCAAGCAACTTTTAGGTCTTTTATACATGAAAACTCTTTTTTCTTTGTCCTGTAGATCCTTCTGTATGGTTGTAGACCTATTTATTCATCTCAAACTAATATGTCATTTATAAAAGCTTTCCTATTAAAATATAAAGCTGACTGTCATCCATGAGGTTTCTGACAGAAGAGAAAATTGAGTTTTTACACTCATTTTTAAAGGTTGACTTTAGAACTCTGTTGTGGTGTCTCATCACTCAGCTTCATCTACTCATATTTTGAAGTAAAATAGAACTTCAGCATTTAAAGGAGGAGGTTACTCCATAGGGAGTGTTTGGTGGAGCCTGCCCTCAAAAATATTTTTTGATTTCTCTGTTGGCTAGGGATATAAAGTAAGCATTGCTGGTTGTTCCCTCACTTTATTGTGTTAGTCCATCACCATACGTTCACTGAGTCTATAATTGCCCTATTTTATCCTTTCATGATGTTCCAAATGTGCTGCATATTCAAAGAGATTAGCTCACCTCAACTTTTTGCTGCTCTTAACACAAAAGGGCTTGGACATGGCCAGAAGTTCAGCCTGTGTGACTTTAATGCAGCCCAATCTTGTACTTTAATACCTTCTCCTTGGACTAAGCAGAAAGAGGTACACAGAGAAAATTTGCTAGACTTAGTGAAACAAAGAGGTAAGAGAAGAAGACAAATGTGGCACATCTTCATTAAGTGATCTGATACAGTCCTGCTAGAGCATTTTGCTGCTAGCCCTTCTGTCCTGAGTTGTGTACTTTACATTACAATATTGTTGGTGCTGATGTTATGATAAGAAAATGTCGTATCCTGACAACTTTGATAGGTTTCTAGAAGTTCTTATGATTTTTTTCACATGATTACACACAGATTTCACTAATAAAAGACCCTTGGTTTTTAAGAATTTGCCAAAACTGAAACCCTCCTGTTTTATTTGCAAGAAAGATTTGAGTTTTCTTTCCATTAACAATTTCACTTTCACATTAATAATTTAATAACTGTATGCAACAACAATTTATGGTGGACACTCCAGAACTTTGCTGTCTATCATTATTAAGAGTAGTGGAGTTACCAGGCTCCCCCAGCATGTACTTGTCAGGAAAGTGATATGACAGTAAACACCCAGAAGACCTCAGTTGCATCAGGCATACCCCATTTTTCCAGCCTCAAGGTCCTCTGCCTTGCTAAGTTGATATCTAGAGGTAAGTTGAGGTATCTAGAGGTAACCTCTATCTTGAGGTAAGTTGAGCGTGTTCATTTTAGGAACTTCTGACTTGCCTTCAGGGTTCAGCATTTTTGACAGATGAATTTGAATTTTTAAGAAGGGTCTGAAAATGGTAGTGAAAGCAGAAATACTCTTGGGAAAATTTCTCATTGAGAAAAACAGCCTCTTTATCATCAAAATGCTTTTAGTGAATTTTTTCAGTATTTCAGTTTCTTGTCAATGTTATGGGATGCACACAACTCCAGAGAAGCTATCTTTGTCATAGTGTCTGCTCCTTCTGAGTGCAACACATGGCACAGGTTAGTCTGGTGGCCACTTGTGACTACTGAGATTTTGGATCTCAGATCCGAAGGATAGTACTGGCTCTGCGTATCTCTGTAAAAACAGCCTGTGATTGTGCACAGTTCCCTGTCTCCTTCCTTTTGTTCTGATGATTTCTGTGCAGTGAATTACCTGAATCACAGACTGGGTTGGGGACTGCTTTTGCTCAATTGTATATAACTAAAAGTCTGTGGTCTTCACCTCTTCTTGGGGTTCTCTTTTGGGTGAAATACTAGACAGAGGAAGGGCATTTACATGCTTTCTCTATTGAGTGCACATATTGGTATAAAGAAAACAATACGTTTCCTACGTCATTATAATGAATATTAGTTTTTTAACTTCTATCTGCACTGTGTGCCAGAAGGTTTTATAATTTAGAAGAGAATAGCAATTTAAGTAGGATAGACGTGCCTTCTACCTCTTTCATTCCCTTAGATTCTCCCCCTCCACACTAATGTATTTTGTGCGCTTTAGGGATGAGACAAAATACTCAGAGCTGGAGACAAGAGCAAAATAAATGAGGCTTAGATGCACATAGCCTGATGATGAGAACACTTATTAGTGGGGAAGGAGTGGTGCTGTATATTTGGTGTCCTTCTCTCAGGACTTCTTTAGTTTTTTACATGCTGTCACTGTATATAAAAATAAAGAACCCCACAGGCAAGAAATACAAGCAACTCTCCCAGACCTGGATAACAGCTATAAACAGTAGGCTATAGACTGATATTTCTGCTTTTGCTCTCTTTCTGACTCAATAAATGCAAATTTTTGGTTTTTGACTGGTGACAAAACTTCAAGGAGAAGCTTTCCCCTTTGGTATTCTAGAGGATAGGAGATGGGAGGAGAAGAATGTATACCTCAGTAGGCAGCAGGAGAGGAAATTGAACCTCATTTCTTTGGTTTTGGTGGGTGCATTTATCACAGTAGCTCATAAAAAGGCTAATTATCTTTATACAGTGCATATACACATTTGTACAACAATCTCTGAGAAGGTACTTGGGGCTGCTGTGCTATTTTGTGGGATCTAGGTGTGCTCCAAGCTATCTTGGCAAATAGCAAGGAGACACACATGAGCGTAAACTTTGTATCTGAAAAGCTACAAGCTTTTGTCCCCCAGGCAGCTCGAGGTGTTTCAACACTATATAAAACGTGTCAGAGTCAGGCAGCCATCCCTTGCAGTGAACCATCTGTATGAATCTATTTCCCCAATAGCCCCTCTGGCCAAGCCCTGTGCTCTCTACACCAGCAAATTCACATGTGCCTGGGGGTGCCACTGTGGGTGCCAGGCTCATTGTGACCAGTGGTCTTCCCAGACAGTTTGTCCATGCCCAGGAACCATTTGAGGTGGGTAGATAAGTAGTTTGCACCCATCTGCCCAGTTTCAGAGCCAAAGACATTTTACTGGAGGCAATCCTAAGCCAGATGCCCTCAGTGCTCAGAGAGTCAGAGGACACACTCACTTTATTGGTGCAGGTGAAGACACAGGCTACATGAGAGTTTCAATAAATGTTAGGGTGGAGGTGACTGATAAGCATATTATAGTCTGATTTGGCAAATCCACCCTATGCTCACTTGGTAACATTGGGGCTGCAGGAAGCAGATACATTGTCTCTGACAAATGGTGGTCTGTGAATTGTTTGGGTGCTTTGCTGATCCTGGAAGATCTCCACTTATAGTCGTGGGAATGAGACAGGTTCTGGTAGATATTATGAACATCTTATAGTGGTACAGGATGGGACTCTTGTTACACCATTGCTAATACAATAAACTGTGAGTTCTGCCTGTGACAAGGAGTTTTTGAAACTCTTCACCATCTCACACCTGGGTTTGAGGTATTGTGTTATGTATCCTGTGGTTTAGGGAAGCTACAGGCAGGGGTATTCCCAAGCAGCAGGTCACAGTCCCTGCCTGAAGGAGTTGCATTAGGGAGCTGTTAAAAAAGCAAGTGATTCTGATGTGTCCTGAGTGAAGTCCCAACTATACAGGCCAGTAATCAGATACTCTTGAATCTAGTGCAAGGTGAAAACATGAGAATTACATCAAATCCACAGCTGTTGTGCACCAGGCAGGACACCCATATCCTTCCAGGAAGTTGCCAACTGCACCATTGGGCACTGAAATTTCATCTGAGGTCCATGCAGAGATGTCATTTTCTGACTTTGGTTATTAACCTCTGTAGTTCTTTATTTAGGGAAAAAAACTTATAATTGATCCAGATGGACAATGAGTTAAAATGAGAGAGGACAGAGTGAGACAAAAGCAAGGTAGATAGCTAATGACACATAAACAAAGAACTTCATTCACATAGAATCAATCAAATAATAGAATCTTAGAGTCAGAATCATAGAATCATGGAATCATAGAATTGTAGAATGGCAGGGCTTGGAAGGGTGATCTCTGGAGATCATTGAGTTCAACCCCCCTGCCAAAGCAGGGCAGGTCACACAGAAATGCTTCCAGATGGATCTTGAAAGTGTCTGGAGAAGGAGACTCCATGACCTCTCTGGATAGGCTGTTCCAGCGTTCTGTAACCCTTAGAGTAAAAAGTTTTCTTGTCATGTTGAGATGGAACTTCCTGTGTTCCAGGTGCTGTCCATTGTCACTCATGCTATCACAGAGCACCACTGAAAGGAGACTGTCTCCTTCTTCTTGACACCCACCCTTCAGATATTTGTAAACATTAATAAGATCCCCTCTCAGTCTCCTCCAGCCTAAGCAGCCTCGGGTCTCTCAGTCTTTCCTCATAAGACAGATGTTCCAGTTCCCCAATTATCCTGTGAGTGGTGTTCCCCCTGAGATTCTCTCTTAACTACAGCATGAAAGAGTGAGATATTTTCTGTTAAGATAGAACCATTTTACATGTCCAGGAGGATAATAATATTTCTACATAGTCTCATGTGTGATAATTTTTAATTTATATATATTGGGCCAAGTGTCTAGCTGATAAAAGTCAATCTGACTGCACCGATTTCAGAGGAGCTGCCCAAAGTCGATTGTTCAACTTCTGTTAATTTAATTTTTTAGTTTTATCATATTTATTAACCTCAGCACAGAGAATGTGGTTTTCATGCCTGGTGTAAAGGATTATTTTTGTACAGAATAGATAGATTCTGTTCTCAGTGACACTTGGCTCCAAATTGGCGGCAAGAACTGAATCTGGCTGTTATGTGTACAATTAAATGTTTTATGTGAAATGCCCACATATGATAATACTACGGTTGGTGTTCATAGGGCTATGAATATTCCATCTGTCTCAGTTATAAATAATTTAAGTGCATATTTTAGTAAATTTTAGGGTTTGTAACAACGTAGTAAAATCAAGCAGATATGTAATAAATTCTGGCAAGCACAGAAACACAGTTGTTTCTCAGTAGGATTCTGTATAGCTCCTCAAAAATATCTTGCTATGGCTGGAAAAACATTGAACCAAGTTTAAACTTCCACAAATATGCTTCTGAAAAAGGTTGATTTTAGTGGATTTAGAAAAATGTATTACCAAAAGGATTGTAAAAAAAATTGAATTGTAAGAAAAGTGAAACAAATCTGTTTGAAGAAATGAACCAGGCTTTTTTTTTTTTTTTTTTTTTTTTTTTTTTTTTTTTTTTTTTTTTTTTTTTTTTTCTTTATTTATTTTTTCTTTTTTTGCTCAACATTCAGACATGCAGAATTATCTAGGAACTGATGCAAGGATGAAGACTGATGTTTCTTAGCTTCCTCCATCTCCTTATTCAACTAAATCCCTCCCCCTGTCCCTCAGGTGCCCTGAATACAGTGGGAAGGCAGCAATTAGGCTGACACGGTGTCTCTGATTTGCACTTACCCAGAGTAACCAAGTGGCTTTTGCTGGAGTGCAGATAGTTTTTTTGGGTGGGGGTTTTGAAGCAGATTACTACCAAGGTCTTATAACATTTTCTACTGGCTTTTAATCCATGAACCCGTTGCAAGGAGATCCCAGCAATCTTCCTTAATTTCTGCATTTGGGAACTTCTGGGAACATACCCAATAACCAAATGGTTGTTCCTCTGCAGGAGGAGATAGAGGAACTTGCAGTCAGGTCTAGTTGAGACTAAATCAAAGAAAACAAAGACATGAAATAGGGAGGGAGTGTGATGATACTTCAGTAACAATAGCAAAGTTAATGTGGTTTTGCTCAGTCTAGGTGCACCTCCTTTTAAGACAAATTTTGTATGTAAATAAATATTGTCAAGCCTTAGATTTTCCAGAGTTCACAAAAATAAAATAAAACTTGTCCATGTTTTGTTTTTAGAGGTAGTTTTATATTATATGAGGGCTCTACAAGTTTTACCAAGTGGTCTTTTATTAGGAGGGCTGTATACCAACCAGTAGCTATTTCCAGATACCAGTGCACAGTAACACAGACAAAGGTTACACCCAGGATCTGTGATTTCAGAATTTTGCTGTACTTCTGTCTGAGGAATCCCCGTGCAAATAACAAAATGTCAAGTGTTTTGTGTCACCCATAATTAAAAAGTGGATGTTTTGTTTATGTGTTTTCTTACAGCTGGCAGCATTAGAGAGACAGATCTTTGACTTCCTTGGTTTCCAATGGGCTCCTATCCTTGGCAATTTCCTACAAATAATAGTTGTCATTTTGGGTTTGTTTGGAACCATCCAGTTTAGGCCTCGATATATAGTTGTGGTAAGTCTCATTTAATATCTATTATTTTTTGCAATTTTTAAAAAAACCTGTCACATTATAAAACAGGATTTTCTTGGCTTCAAAATACCAGGTGGTATTTCTGAAGAAACTTTAGGGGTCTTCATGTTTTATTGCAAATTTAGGACTACTGAGTGGCATTTATGAGATTTTGGAAGCTATCAAGAATGGGGTAACCTTGATAATGTATTACCAAAAGGATGACTGTAATAGAAGTTCTTTGTAAGATCCTTTAAAGAATTAAACACCCTGAATGGTCAAGGGACCATATAAGATTACATGATGCATAAATGAAGAAAAGAAGTACAAATTTTTATTCTCTTTGCAATAGACAAGCAGAATTAGTGTTTATTAAAAAAATAAATTGTAATGGTCAGGTTATATTTAGCTTGTCTTCCCCTTAAACAGGGAGAAGCAAGGACAGTAGAAATTTCTTTGGTCCTGTTACCCATGGATTCCAAAGAAATCTGCTTCTCACTTACATTTAACTTTACCAAGACCTGTATCTATGGCCTTGAGTCTAAATGGTTGTAAATTGTCTTTCATGCTTATAACTTGAAGCTTCACTGATTTTTTTCTCATGTTCTCAAGATAGCCAGGTGTAAAACAATTTTCAAAGCTGTGAAGGAAACTGACAACAAAAAATATACCTCTTCTTCCCCCACAGTCTCTCCTGAATGGATGAATATTATGTCTTTACCTGGCAGTGTCTGTATTTGGAACATTTCAGTTGTGTTGTCAGTAATGGATTTGAAGAGGCTAAAGTTACTTTTTTTTTTTTTTTCCTCACAAAAGAGTGAAATAAATGTCTACTGGAGGAAAGCTCATTAAAAAGAAAAAAAAGCTTCATCTTTTCTAGTCAAACCTGGAATCCTGTAATTCTTTGTCGTGTTTCAAAAGAAAAATTAAACAAAAAGTATACTCAGGGTTCTTTATACTCACATTAAATAAGCTTCATGAGCACATTGTAAGTAACTGAAAATAGATTGATGTAAATAATAACACTTTTATCCATTACCTGTGGCTGGAGAACTGGACAGTAGTGTATATATAAATCCATAATTGATGACTCAACTTTCTGCTTCATGTTTACATTTTATATGTAACACATCTAAAGCAAGGGAGGGTAAACATCTGTGAAATTACATAGGGAACTGGTGACTGAAGAGCAGTACCATAAAATCTTCTGCCCCTCAGGTTCAGCTCTGCTGTTCAGTGGTGAAAGCTCTGCTTTAATTTTCTAGTGGAACACAACAGATGTTGATTTTTCTACATCTTTTCCCGTGTAAATGAACATTATAAACTATATTCAAGTTGTTTTGAAGTAGAGGTAGAAAATTTGTAATTAAAGAATCATCCCAACAAGATACTTTATCCTCAAATTGAGCTGAACTCATATTCTGCTTTAACTTTAAGCACATATTTAAGAGCTCAAGCTGAAGTAGGTGCATATACTCACTACTTGTGAAGATCAAGACTTTGGAGTGGTTACTATCCCTACTAATGTGTGCAAGGTTTCCAGTGAAGCAGGAATAGTTTGAGCCAAATCCTGTGAAAGTACACAAGTTGTTTGCCTGACTTACTGAACACCGGCAGAATGCCTCCCTCTTCCCACTCTTCTTTTCCCTGAGTGAATAATTCTCCACACCCTCTCCAACAATTCTAGCAGAGGTTAATTGGACCCTTCAGTAAGCCAGATCCACTGCTAAGCTGTCAGAAAATGCAGCTAGCAAAAAGTGGAGAGTTTTTTTCTAGATTGGTGAGTTGAATCCAGTCTCTGAAGTTCCCAGTGGGTGGCAGGGACAGCATAAGGCAGGGACCGGGACTCCACACTCATAAACCAAAAAAACCCAAAACCAAGCATACAAAATGATAACAACACCAGAAGAAAGGCTATACAGTATACTTTAAGCAGTGTTCAAGCAAATGCTATACTCTTGCAGTTTTAAACGTGAAATATTTAGGCATCCAGAATTACACCTTGGATATCCGTCCTGGTAATTCTTGAGTTATTATTGTTCCATGGTGTTGATTCATGCCACTTTCCATCTTTCACAAATGTGACTAAGTAGGGCCGTGTACTGATGTCCCTGAGGCACAGCCAGGTATTACATGAAGAAAATCTTGTAATTCAGTAGTTGTTGGCTTTACCTTCAAGTATCCCTGAGCCAACATTCATTTCCCCTAATGCCAAGACACTGTCCAAGGGGGTGCTTCATTTCAGATTACATATACACTTGAGGTAGTTTATTAAATAAAGCTAAACTTAACCCACAATCCTCATGATATTCAAACTGAAAAATTTCCCTTTTCTTTCTTACTTCCAGTTTAAGTAAGTTTTCCTTAGTGCTTTCTTTTTGTGTCATTGTGCCCAATACAGATGATTTCCATTTAGAAGTGGTTGCATTTCAGTGGTATGTGAAAAGTGTCTCTGCTTTGATTTCAATATGGCCTGACACATCAGGACTGTCAGGGTAGGACACAGGACACAGGGCAGGAGAGGTCAAATGGCAGGTCAGGTGATGAAACAAGTTTGCTGAGATGCTTTTGGAAGGAAATGAGCCCTTAAGAGTCAGTGTGAACTTGATAATTCAGACCCTACCCATTCCTCTGCTGACTGCAAATGTCTGCTGGCATACACAACCCCTTCCCCTGCTTGTTGTCCCTTGACACAAAGGAGATAAATGTGGGACTGCAGGCAGTTTCTCTACTACCTCAAAGGAGAGGTCTTTGTAATGGATCTAAAAGTTAAACCCCATGTAGAAACCCAAGCAGGCATTAGTGTGATGCCACACAATAGAATACTGTTACTTTTTTTAAAAAACAGCCTTGCAGGCATATACATATATGTTATGCACATAATGTTCAGAAAACAGTGCAATTTTTTTCTTAGGAGGAAACACTCAAAAAGTAAGAAAATCTGTTACTAGAGCCCTCCTGTGCAATCTTAATGTGATCCTTTTATACATTTGCAGTTTTGAAGAGCATGAACTCATACCAATTTTGGGGGGGAGGCACCTCAGTTTTAGCAGAAAGAACAGACCTGGGGGCAGGGGGGGGTGTTTCTGGTGCTTGTAGCTATAGAGGAAAAGCTTTATTTGCATAAAACAGAAGACCTGGGAAGAATAAGGCGTGTCACACCAAGAATAAAAGGATTGCTTTTGTTGTGAAGGCTGTGCTAGGTAGCTGTGTGTTATCTCTTCTCACATGCTTCCCTTTACCCTTGCATTCTGGGTTGTCTTGAGACCTTGTGCTCTTATTTGCTCAGGTTCTGAATGTTCAGCCACAGGGAGCTGGACACTGAGCTTATAAAGCTCTGTGTAATCTCAAGTGTCCTGAAAAATGAATTCCTAAACACCTGAAGTTGGATGCCTATGATATATGAATACTTGAGAATGCAATCTCTGCATGTATCAGAACATCATTTGAATTCTGAGAGCTGTATCATTCCCTTATAACATTAAATAAATTAGTTAATGTTTGTTCAGCTATTAGACATTACAGAGATGAGCATCTTAGAAAATCTCAAGAGGAAATTAATATTCTGGCTTCAGAGCAGGTTCTGAGCAACAAAGGAAAATGAAGTATTGAGTTAGATGTTCATAAAATGTATTAAGGAAGGTAGGGTCTTTTGAAATAAAAATATACCTGTGATGATTAAATTTATGTTTGCATTGTAATGCACATCCTCAAAAGATAAAAATTGGGATGGCATATATAAGCAGAATCCCGGCATTTTCTAATTTTTTTAATTTGCTTTTGCTGTCTTAAAAGTTATCTTCTAATTTAGTCTTCCTTAGGTACCTATGATGCTATGAAAGAAAAAAAAATGTGCTACTTGTGTAACAAAAAGATGCTTTCAAATGTGAAGAACTTCATTACTTTTAAAAGCTATATAGTGATAATTACTGAATATGTAATTATTATGTTCTTAATGTGAATGGAGCTCAAACACATCCCTGCAGTTCAGTGAGAGCGTAGGAAGAGCCTCTCCATGTACCATGGCTGAGTTTCAAGGTGCATGCCTCCTTTAAAAGAATCATAGAATCATACAGGTTGAAAAAGACCTTCAAAATCATCGAGTCCAACTGTAAACTGAACACTTCCAAGTTCACAGGACTTTGCACCTACACTTCCTCTCAGTCATCCTCATGAGGGATAAGGAACTGAACCAGTCCTGACTGTGTAAAACTGCAGAGCTTGGCCTGGGGAAGCATGTTCAGAGAGTTTTTTGCCTGCAAGGTTCAGATTTGTCATTGGTGCCCATGGGACAGAATGAGGTTTTTAACAAGTTTGGCTTTATCCAGCAGACCTAGTAGGTTTGCTTTTGTTGAAATGACAGATTTCATGGCCAGATAAATAAAAAAAATTCCTTCTTAAAAGGGTGAAGTCTCCTAAATATTCTGAAATTTGCTTTTTATGATCAGCTAGGCTTGTATTAAGTGTTCATTAGAGTTGAATGCTCTTCACCTGGTGTTCTGAGGATGTGTTGGAAAATCAGGAGTTACTTATGATGTGTTAACTACAAAGTCAACAAATGTGATAAAACGGATATCCTCTTTTAGGTCAGACTTATTAATAGTACAGACCTTATACTTCTCACAGATCACAGCTTTGTGTATTTTATAATAATTCAGCCTTCAGTTGCCATGCTGTCCTTCTCTGCAAGCCAGAGGAAACTGCCCAGTAGCATTGCTCTCTATTTATGTCTTAAGCCATAGCCACCTCCAAACAACCTAAGTACTTCATAAGAAATAAAAGTAGCTAACCCTAATGGCATACAGAAATGACTGTATGCATGTGGAGGTAGTCACAGTGGGGAAAAATTCAGTTCTCTGCACCTGAGCCTTTAATTGCACATCTCAAGGAGGGGAAGAGAGAGGGGAACATAACCCAAAACTGCCCAAGACAGCACACCAACTACCTGACAGCACCCATCTGGTGGAAACAGGATCCACCATATTGTAGATTAAGGTGTTGAGCTTTATGGAGTATATTGAGGGAAAAAAATAGCATATGAACCTCACCTGCTCATGACTAATTACACCTTCAAAGGCACTTAGGAGCAGTTCTCCCTCGTGAAGGCTATAAGCACATTAATGTAAATGAAAGTGCATAAAAGTAAATAAAAGCACATAAATCCTACTCATTGCATTTTTCAGGTGGGTGTAACTCCAATGTGGCTGAGTGGGCACTGAGCCTGTTGGACAGAAATGCCCCTGAGGTGCACTGCTTAGAGAGTTAATTGGGCTTAGTTTACAGTTGGATAAAGGTAAACAGTGCCTGTGTAAGAAAATAGTGCTCGCTGGTTATGCTGACAATTAAAATGCTAAAAGATGGTTTAAGGTAGACAAATTAATCTCCTGTTCATGCTGTGGGTGGAGTGTGAGTTCATGTGCTATGGTAGGACACTGGAGAATCCAGAAGTCATATGGCTGTGTTGCACCTGGCAAAGGTGCAATGTTAGATTTGGTTCATGGCCACAGGTGCCAGGGTGGTGAGCTATTTTTAATGTAACTAAAATATCTTTTACTGGAAAACTCTCAAGAGATCTGATTTACTCTTTAGTTATTTGATTGGGCTTCTTTGATTTTTTGTGGGATTTTTGCTTTTCGCCTTTTGTCTTGTTTTGTTGGGTTTCTTTGGGTTTTGTTTTGTTTTAATCCAAATTATCAAATCAATAGGTCTTCTGTCTTGTTGTTGGTTTGGTTTCTATTTTGTTTTGTGGTGATTTTTTTTCTCTCTCTTTCTTTTTTGTGTCTGTCTTCATAATATAAATATTAATTTAATAATATTTGATTGTTGATATTATTGTACCATTCCAGAATTTCTTTTAACAGAGATAAATCATGATTTATGAATGACTCATGGTTGCCCCCCAAAAACAGTGTTCAAGTCAGCATTTTGAACTTAATTGCTATCAGTAGGATAGTGCATAACTGTAAAGAATAACTCTGTTTTATTGGTATGTATTTAGAACAGAAACGACTATTGGATCTGTAATTTCCTAAGGTTCTTAGGGGACTTCTGAAGGGAGAACTTTTCTGAACTCTGTGCTTGGCTTCTCCCAGAAGAACAATGCTTATTGATAGCAGGTTTTTGTAATTGATCTGCTCAGTATAAAGTTCTTTCATCTTCACTTTTTATTTTTCTGACATTTTGTTTTCATCTGGGTTTGTGTTTAGTACACTGTGTGGACTGCCCTGTGGGTCACCTGGAATGTTTTCATTATCTGCTTCTATTTGGAAGTAGGCGGACTTTCTAAGGTAAGACACTTATCCTTCTTCAGGTTTATGGGTGTTTTAACAGCAAGACTCTCAGTTTTTAAAAAGCTGGAATCATAGAGAAAAAATGGGGTTGTTTAAACATGAAATGTGATCTTTGGAGTTGCCTTCCAATGAGAACTCCTGTGTTTGAACTTTTCTCCAAGAGTAAATAGCTACTGGTTTGAAGCATATAAATGCAACAAATCTAAATTACAGTTACTTTCTCAAGTACCATCGATGGCGGGGAGGAAGGTTATATTCAATGGGAAACTTGAAATTCTTTTTGATTGTTGGAAAATGAATCATTTTGATTGAATTTTCAAGTGCGTATGAAAAGTCTGAATTTCTGAGACTGCTTTGAAAGCAGATGAAGATAATTACTAAGAAGGTTAATGTAGTAACTTGTTGAGCAAAGTGGTCTCATGGTCAGAATGTTAATTCTTTATGAAAAAGAACAAATGGCAAAGGATGACTTTTTTCATATCTGAATAAAACTTTCCTTTGTGTGACAGTCAGTGCTTTACGTCACTGATTCCGTATTCAAACTTCTTATTAGAGCAGAAACATAAGCATATATTCAGATACGTGTTGCATTTGCTCAAGGTAGCAATTAGCTTGGCATAGGTTATATTTAGCACTGCACCTACAGTGAGTTACATACAATGTCTGCTGGTTTTTATCCTCCCATTGGACACAGAAGGTATTCAGTTTTGTTTGCCACATTTATACTTAAACGATTCCAGGCGCAGTATGCCCACAGAGAATGCAGATTCCATTATTATTAATAGAATAAATGTCCCCATTATTGGCTGCAGGTTTAGTGATGCAAAGTACATTATTGTGAATTCATGCAATGCTTTTACAGAATTGTGAGCTCCACCCAGTTGAGATGGAGACACTTGTAAGCTCTGTACTTCTTTGGGTCTGGCATTACAGCTCCTGGATTTTGGCGACAGCAAACAGACAACTGGTGAAACTGATGTAATAAGAAATAAAATTTAATTTACTCAGTAAGAATTATGTTAAAATTAAAGCCTTCAGTGATAAATTTATTTGGTGATAAAATCCCATAATGAAAACTGCAACCATGTGATGTAGTTCACCAGAAATTATAGGCTTGATGAGGAAATTACTACACTTCATAGACTATCAAAATAAATGGTTGTATTGGTATGTTCTGACTTAAAAATTTATTAGAGGAAAGGAAAAGGAAAAGCAACACATGGAAGTGATGATAGCCCTAAGTAGTTGTTAATTTTAAATATTTAAAGAGTTTGTATTTTTTTAGTCAGTTGAGTGATGGCTGTTTTTATGATGACTATTTTTTTTAATATAGATAATTAATGTTTTTTATCTAAGTGATTAGGAGGTGAAGAAAAATATCTAACTTGACTTCTGAGTTTGTGAAAAATAGAGTTTTCTTTCCCTTGGTTGCAGAGGATTCTAATTCTTAGTGTAAGGGAACTGTGGGCCAGAAAGTATGAACTCAAATCTTAGTTCTTTCAGTTTCACCATTGTGTTTCACTTTTAGGTACTTTGAACATATATGACAAATCAAAATGCAGAGAAATAATAGCACAAATATTACTCAACTGTTGGGAAAAATCCTTTCTATTAGAATGTACTTTGGTTGATCTCAGAATTTTGGTGAATATTTATCTTGTGGTTTATAATTATAACATTTGAAAAATGGTTTCTCTACGAGGTGACTGACAAAAAAATAATTTTGACTGAAGTTACATCTGCTTCTGTATAGATTACATCAAAGACACCGATATCAGAACCAACCTAGTGATTATAGAATGAAGAATTTTTTTCAGTAAAGCAGGAAATCTGGGATCAGTTAAGTGCTGTTTCTAAAACCTATGCTAGATATGATACCATCATCAAGAGACTCAGGTCTTTCTGTACCACACGCATATTTCAACTTTCTGAGAACATTTGAAAATGAACATTTTGAGCATTTGAAAATGATTTAATTGGGACCCACATTTTACCCAACGTGGCAGCTTAAAAATTTCATCATTTCTTTGCATTAACATATTCCTGCGTTGTCAGGCTTATTAGAAAGGTGATTGTTACCAAAGGATATTAATGTGGTTGCCAAATCAAATGCCATTAGAAGCTTTTCAAGGATAACTCTTTTCTCAGCACAGAAATCTTGGCAGGGAATATTCACCTCTTTTCTTGCTATTGTTCTACATTTCCATTTTATTTATTTATTTATTCTGAAATGAATGCGAAATGATTTATTAATATGTTTAACTTTTGTTGACATCCTACAAGGGAAAATTATGATGCTGTCCGGCAGCTGTCTGATTTCTGTAGATTTGTTTATTCTTAATCACTATCATGTGTATATTTGCTCTGACAAAAATGAGTAAGGTGTTTCTTGGAGTCCTGTGAATTTTCTCGGTCTTCAGTCATGAGTGCTAGAAGAAAATAAAATTTTGTGCACTATTAAATGGTAATTTTAATTAAATGGCTTCACATGGAGTATGAGTACCATGTGGACAGACTTTTTAAATGTGCTAATAGAAACCCCCAGCTGCTGAAAATTTGCTCAGATCTTATTCTTGCAAAAGAAAGTAAGATCTGCTTTGAATGTGTGCTGTTTGAATTCTGCTAAGAAGTCCCACTACAGTTAATGGAAAATTTGAATAAAAATAAGGCTGTAGGTAATTTAGGCCTACCCTTTGCTGTTCAGTTATAACATATATTATTCAGATTTTCCTGGTAAACTGATTTATTTTTTAAGAAACATTTTGACATTTAGTTTAAAACTTTTGAATCTAGCATGCCATTTTAATTCTCTGGATAAGGAATGATGAGAACTGCTGCCACCTATCCTGCCAGTGTCAAACATGATGTGAACTTCATGCTTTCCATTCTTTCAGAAAAGTATTATGTTTCTTCACAACAGTGACATGGAAAACCTGTGTATTTTCCATTGACAACACATTTTTAAAAATCTTTTTCCAAAACAAATAAAGTCATGCATACCCAAATTCCCACTCAAGTTGTTTCTAATAATCTGGAGTTCCAAATTGGTAAATCTGATGGGAGGAAGCTGGTGAGCAGGGGTTAAGTGGGAACTGAAAGACTGTATATGACTGTAGGCTTGTTGTCTAAGAATTCACTTGGGTCTCAGTCCCTTCTCCAATTATATAATATTATTTTATAATAAGAGGGAAAGCTTCAGCAAAGACATTTCTGTGAAAGCACCCTCCAGTAACTAGGACAGTCACCTGGGAAAAATGATGATGTGAGGTGTGAAAGAGAAATAAACCTGGCTCTCCCACAGCTGGGTGTTGTAAGTAGAAAGCTAATAAATAAAGGTTTCCTCTCTAGCTAATTCATAAAAAACTTGTAAGTGTAGCTCCTTTTTCAATTATGTTACAGATGTGCATATAAAATTTTAATGTGTTTTCAGGGCTAAAGAAACCATGATTGATCAGAAATAAAATAAATATACCCATGTGACTCTTTTCTTTTTGTGTCAACTTAGGTTTTTCAATTTTTTTTTCATTTCTGATTTTAGAAGTGAAAAAACTTCCTGTATGAAAAATGAAATTTGCCTGTATTCTTCATTTACTGCTTTTAACCACTTCATATGTGAGAAACAAAGCTGCTATTATAACATGACCTCTTAATCCTGCACTGCAGGATGACAGATTGCTATACCTGTATGTGAGCTCATTAGTTGTTTGGTTTTATTTTCTGTCTTGAAACGAAAATGTGTTCTAATTGCCACATTTGAAAGTATAGACAGTTTTAAACACAAATCGCAAGGCAATAAGAGACAAAAAGAATTTCTCTAAAGGATATTTGAGAATAAAATCTGATTGAATCTCACCTGATGCAATACCAGAAGATGCTATGATGTTCTCCTTAAATTCTGACAAGAGAACTAACTTATATGTCAGCCCTCCATCCTCAGCAATAAATTCTTTAAAGCACTTCTTACTTTAACAAGGAAACTTCATTTATTTAATATGCCCTGTTAGTATTTCTGTCATTTACATCCCTCTAGTATTTCAGATACAGTATGAAAATAGCTATTTATTTGTATCTATCAGAAAGAAAAAAACAAAACAAAACACAACAACAGAAAACCAGTTGAGGGTCCATGGATGGTTTAGGGTAGAGGTGTTTGAAAATTTAAATAATGGATGTCAGCTGAAGACACAGACTTCATTTTTCATCCAGTCAGAGTCTTATTAACTTGATCAGGAGTAGCATTCCACTTGAGGAGCTTGGGAAGTCTGTGGCTCTTCTTCCCAGCAAGTTTGTAAAGACAGAGAAAATGGGGGATGGCAGTGGAGACTCTAATGTAGCTCAGTTCTTGAGCAGGCACAGGTGGGGTTTTGGTGTTCAGCTGTGTGACACCAAGTGGGAGGTGATGCTGCCATTGCTTTTCACTCCTGGATTAGGCATCTACTACTGATAAGACTTGGAGGGCTTTCTGTTCTGCTGATGGATTTTTCATTGTACACAGACCATTACCATATGCAGCAACACATCCTTCACTGAGGCCAACATGGAGTGAATTTCTTCACTGCTGAACACAGTGCATACCCACTTGTCCATCTCAGCAGAGAATTTCTTTCCATACAACTGACTTGCATCAGTTGCTTCTGGTCAACATCTTTCTTGGATCTTTGGAGACTACGTACTTTTTACTTTATTATTCTTCCCACTCCTATATCTCTATTTGCTTCAGATGATGCCAGTGGCTGCTATGAGCTGTGACACACACAATAACAGATCCCACTAAAGCAGTGGATGTAGCTGTAGGCATACTGCAATTTCCAGACATAACAAACAACTAGCTTTAAAGCAGTAGTTGAATATAATCTCTTTCCAGTGTGTGTGCTAATAAAATTCAACTAGCAGAGATTAAACCTGATGAAAAGATTGTTTTTGTCTTTTAGAAGATTGGACCTTCTTTCTTCTTCCTCCTTAGTCAAGTCTGTTATTTCAAAAGGGTTTAAAGAATTTTTTTAGAAGTAATGTTCCACAATCTTCTCTGACATGGGGAAAGCAGGAGTACTAATTAAAACAATTAGAATTAAACGAATATAAAGGCAAAGCAAACAAGACCAAATATAAATTGTAATGTTGCATCATATAACACTTTCAGTTCCCTTGTCCTTCACTCTTTCTTTGAACCAGCTTTCAGAAGTAACAGTTGTTGTTTTTGTTTTTCTTTTTTAAAAAAACAAACACCAAAAGCCCACAAAACAAAACAAAACAAAACAAAACAAATTTTTAGAACCAGTTGCCTCCTTTTGTTATTCTTACTCCCTTTCCTACAATAGAGGCCCCACTGAAATGTGTTTGCTAAAATACAAACTCCTGATATGACCTTTCTTATACAGTTTGCTCCTCCCATCCTGCTGCTCTCCCACCATAAAGAGAAGTAATCTCCAGGTTTGATTGTATTTAATATTTTTCCATAATGTTCTACTCAAACAGCAACCTTTTGAATTTTTAATTGCTTTGGCAATAAACCTGGAATCCAATTTGCTGTGAAGATATGCAGTGCAATATTGAACAGAAAGAACATTTTGATTCTTCAAAATAATAGCTCTGGCCTTGGCTGGTGTTAGGTACTGTTAATCATAGATTCAGTGTATTAGTTGTGTGCCTTTTGATGGCTTTTGCAAACTGTTGTTTGTGGTTGTGTGAGGCTGACATTAATACATGCAGGAGCAGAACCCACATGTGGTAGCTTCTGTTTAGAATATAATGATTGTTTCCATGGGAAGAGAGAAAATGATTAGCCATGAGCTATGAATTCATAATGGTGAAGCTCCAGAAAAATGGATTATATTTATTTGCAATTTATAGTTCTCATCCAAAAAAAGAAAAAAAAAAAAAAGGAATTTCCAACAATGAACTCGACTCAAAGATACATTTTAGCTGAAATGACTTTGTGGTTGTTTTTTGATGCTCCAGATTTCATGTAACCTAAGTAATTTTTTGGTCAGTCTGTTTCACTCTTTGTAAAGCTACAGTATCATGTAAGTTTTAATGAAATATATGCTTAGTCTTGGAAGGAGAACTAATGTGCAGCTAGCTTGGTGGCACAATTTGAGCATAAGGTCATTCTGGAAAAAAATTATGTGGAACAAATGGGACACAGATAAATGCCACCAAACTGCAGAATGTGTCATTCTGATGTTAATTAGTTTGTTTAGGTGATGGGAACACATTGCTGAACAACTTAATCAGAAGTACATTCCAGATGGTGCAAAAATTGAATTTCGTATCCTTTCAGGTGACATTTACAGTGGTTCATAATATTACATACAACCAACACCAATTAAATACGTTTTTCAAACAGAATTGGTGTTCTGATATAACCCCCTGATGATAAATTCTAAAGTTGATATTTGGAGTGTAGGTCACCATCATTTGTATTAGTTTAAATAACTAAGATGATATCTCTGACAATTTTTTTTTTATAATTCATTTGATATCTATTTTTAAATGGCTTTGGAATGATGGATGTGACATATATGGTCATCTGTTACATAGATAAACTTTTTAATAAAAACATTACATTCATTTAAAAAAAAGAGGTAACATGCAGTGTCATGGGGCAGAGCTAAGTAGCTCAAATAGTTTGCAAAAAGACACCTTTGGATATTAAAAAGGAAGAAGGATGTTGTCCAGTGTGAACTGGGTCCTGTGATGCAGGAGTGCATGCCACGATGGCTAGTGCTGTGGAGAGGGTGAACCCCTGAGTACTGAGAGCACATCTGTGTTTGGGTTTTTAGATGCAGAACAAGAACATAGACAATAAGGATTTGGAGCATAATACAAGGGCAGGAAGGACCATCTAGTTATCTATTCTAACCTCATGTGTCTGGAAAAAAGTTGAATTAATTAGTTTGTTCATGGAGAGAGGAAGGGAAATTTCTCTGACACATGGTGTGGTGCTTAGCAGGTAAGGCAAATCCATCTGCAGATAAGGGTGAACCTAGGCTTTATTGCTTCAGGGTATTATTTTATCTACTTATTGACAATTTGATTTATGTTGTAGTGACTGTTATGCCCTTATTGTAGAAAAAGGGAAGACTTGCTGAGATTTTGATTTTCCAAAACTGAACAAAATGTTTGAGGTGCAGCCTCACCAGTGCAGGGTGCAGAGGCACAATCTCATCCCTAGTCCTGATGGCCACACTATTGCTTATACAAGCCAGGATGCTGTTATCTTTCTTGGCCACCTGGACACAGTGCTGGCTCATATTCAGCCAGCTGTAGATCAAGCTCCCCAGGTCCTTTTCCTTTGGGAGCTTTCCAGCCACTTTTTGCCAAGACTTTAACATTGGATGGGGCTGTTGTGACTCAAGTGCAAGACCTGGCACTTGACCTCATTGAATCTTGTACAATTGACCTCAGCCCATTGATCCTGCCTGTCCCAATCCTTTTGTACATATTATGTAGATAGATGTGTTAACACAGGAATGTCTTTAACCTGCAAAAGAAATAAAAAAGTAGGTGACTGCTTATCATCTCTAGATGTCTTCCAGGTGACTGAACGTGTATCCTTTGGAATTCATGAACTTTTGTCTAATTTAGAGGAAAAGGAAGGGAGGCTGCAAGCTTGTTTTACTTATCATGGGTCTGCATTTGACAACCAAGTAGATTTTACTAACTATACAGAGCCTCTGTATCCTCTCAGATTTTCTTATTCTACAGGATTTTCTACTATCTTGGTATTAAACACACATAGTCTTGAACTTTCTGAGTTAATGTCTGATTTAAATAACTTTGCTTAAGGGTCTGCTGTTGGCATTTTGCCTCTGAGTTTTACAAACGTTGTAAGTCTAATGGGCCTACCTGAACCTGACTTTCACCAGATGTTTCAAAAGAGCAGGTAGAAGAAATCTTTGCTGGTCAGCTCCTGATGAGTGGATGTTTTCTTGGTGTACAATAAGGGGGTCTATAGAGCAGCATCCCTGCCTTACTCCCTCTGTTAATTTCTTTTGAAAGCTTCAGAGAACAAAAAAAGCTCTAGTTATTTCAATAGCATACCTTGGATAAACCTTATTTATTTTTCCAACTCATCTGTTTTGACAATATTTTTTTTTTTCATAAAATGCTTAGTATTTATGTTGCGTTACTCTGACTTAATTAAAAGAGGTTTTTGATTCTGTAGGTCACAGGAAATAGTCTCTTAATCTTTGCGGTTCAAATCTTGGAGCAAGTTTATCTCCTAAATTTGCTTTCTGTGTAATAATTTATGTAACCTCTATAAGGTGAATGGATTTTGAGAGCTCTATTTAAATGCACAAAGGAACTGGATGGATTGTTCCTTGCCTAGATTATTCTACTCTTTCTTTTCCTTTTTCAGCTGTCCTTCAGGGAAATTCCTTGCTCATGTTGATGATGTGACTGAGTTTATTATTCATGGGTATCAGCACTCCTTTGAGCAAGCTTCTTTGGTTTGGATTAATGGGGAAGGAGTGAGAGAATCCTATAGGGGATTTGGCTGCCCTCCTGCCCTTCGCTTTGCTACAGGGTTTATTGTCAGAATGGCTTTGATAAACCAGGGATAATGCTGGATCTTTTTGACTTATTAAATCAAATGGAGGAGGCAGAAATGTTGGAAGACAAGTCACAGTGGTGGCAAGTGTTTGCTTGAGACTGTCTTCTATGGGCAAGTGCTGTTTATGAATGATTTTTTTGCCTCTTGTGTTATAGCAGCATTGCATTCTGCATACTTAAATTTCCTCTCCAGTTATAGCTTTAGAGAGCATGTATTTATTCTTTAAGATATTGTATTGGAAGAGCCTTTCTGTTGCAGGGGGAGAATACATCATACCTGTCTGCTAACTGTTGTCATGTGTTGCTGCTATGGATCTTTTGTGTGCTTGCAAGGACCTTTTTTTTTTTTTTTTTAATTAGCTTGGTTTGATTTGATATTTTTTTTCCCTCCTCTGGTAGATCTGGGAGATGCAGGCTTGATTTAGAGGTTTTGGCTTGATTTAGGGGTTTTGGCTTAAGATTTTTCTTGTTTATCTCAAAGATATTTGAAGGCTCTGACATTTTTTTAATTCTGAGACAGCTGCCTGCTGAAGCTTCTGTCTAGTTCTGATGTGAGGGGCATAGGTGTTATTCTTAAAACCCAGATTGTTTCTTTGCAGGACATAAAACACAGTCGATTCATTTGACTTTTATTTTCTGTGAATTGCGGATGATTATTTTTTTTCTTCTGCATCATTTCAGTCTGGTTCAGTACTTGTCCTCAGTTTGATCAGAAATGACCAAGCTACTGACCAGTTTTCTCATGTCCAGTATTTTCAAGGCAGATGGTTCTCCTTTTGAGCCATCTCATCTTGATGAAGTTAATGTTTCTTTCTCTTTACCTGTTACCAAGGCATTTACAAGTGCTTCTTATTTTGTCAGCTTCAAAGGCAGACTATTGAATATAAGACTACATTTAGGGAGGAAAAAATTTGTACGTCTCCAGCTGTGAAGAAACTGATTTCTATTAGATTTTCGTGTTAAATATACTTGCACATTATTTATCTTCAGTCGTTCATGCTGTTTTGGGACTATTTTCATATGCTTCATAGAGACTTTGAGTTATAACTACGCTTTGCTTAAGGGTATGTTCTGTCTTTATGCCTTGCTTTTTGCATGAGCTAGCTCAACATTTTTAAATGTTGTAAACACGTTGATATTGTGTATATCCTGCAAATATTAGCACAGTCAATGTAAATACTCATTTTGGAATGGGCAGGGATCTACATTTCTTAAACCACTTTTTAATTTGTACTTTTAGATATTTTTATCTATTTCAGTTTTCACCTCACTCTGCTACAATATACTATAATTGTGAAAAGATCTACATCTTAAAATGTGCTTGGGACATACATTTACCTAATTTTAATATACAAAATAACCAAGTGGATGTAAAAGGTTGTGAGAAAGTTTTAAAAACTCCTACACATTAGCAATGCCATCCGTATCCTTGAACTCCTTAATTCCTAAATGTCTAAGTAATACCACTTTTACACCTGTAACTAGGCATCTTACTTTAAAAATCCAGTGTCATACTAAGTTTTATCCAAATATTTTATTTTCTAGGATGCAGTTTCCAATTCTGTTACATGACCTGTTTCCTGCTTCCAGAGTGTATCACTTTGCTTGTGCCTATAATTTAATGGATTTTGTTTTGCTGATCCCGGCTTACCAGAGTCCAGATGGCCCTGTACAGCTGTCTGCTTTTTCATTATTTACCCTCCTCCCTCTCCTTGTGTCATCTGCAAATCTATCCACTGCAAGCAGTAATTTTATATTTACTTCCAGACCACTGATGAAAATGTTGAATAACATCACACCCTTACATCAATCCCAAGAAAGTCCTACTAGAAAGTCTTAGAGATGATTTTTCCATTGATAACTATAACAATTAACTAATTTTCAATCTATTTAATTTTTAGTCCATTAAAAATTTATAGCCACTATAATTTTTTCAATAGAAAGTTTTGTGAACACCTTATAGATGTCTAAGTGTATTATGTTATTGCAGCTGTTTCTATCAACTCAACTTTTAACCTCTTGAAGAAATGAAATCAAGATTTTTTAACAAGTTCTAATGTCTTATGAATTCTTACTGACCAGCATCAAGTACACTGCTTTTGCAGGTTCCTAAGCATCTGGTTTTATGTCATCTTTCCCTCAGTTCTCTTGGCACTGGTTCTAGACTAACTGTCCTTGAACTATTGCATGTGCACATTTTGAACATTACATAAGCTTGTTCCCAAGATGAAGTTCCCAAGATTTATTAAAAATTAGCTTCTTTTTATTCATAGTTATCGAAGTCCAATGCTTTTCTGTGAATGTGAGTTGTCCAGGCTTAAATACTGAATATTATTTATAAAGTGGTAGGTCATTTACTGTGCTTTAGAAGGTGCTTCTTTCTCCTCTCCTTGGTTTAGTAAAGAACAGAACGAGAACAGAAATCTTTATTAAAGATGTCTGACTTTTCTGCCTCTTAAAAAAATTCATTCTTCATCTGCTTGTAGTCTGAGATCATCTCTGTAATTTCTTTTGTTCCTAATAAGCTTAATGAACAATATCTTACTGTCTTTTACCTTGCTAGCATGGATTCTACCTGACATAGTTTTCCTCCCCACTAATTCTGTCCACTATATATCCTCTAATTTATATTGATTTAAATATCTCTCCATTTTCATTCTAGTTTCTTGAGGAACAGGTTGACACAATCAGTGTATGTTTGTGTCTGTTTGCCTGGCACCAGAAACTTTTGTAGCCACTGACTGAAGAAATTTTCATAAAGGAGAAATCTTCCATAGTTAAAATTCTTGTATATGTGTGTCATTATGAATTTAAAAAGTAGCTGGAGGAGGGGACAAAAGAAACTCTAGTGCCTCCACAAAGAGAAAATTTGCTGTGAACTCTCATTAGAAACTTTCTAATTTCTGCCTTTATTTTAAACTAAACCAGAAGAAAGACCACAATGAATCACAGCATCAGAGAAAGCCAGGGGGTTGGAAGGGACCTTGAAAGATCATAGAGTCCAACCCCTCACGCCAAAGCAGGGTCACCTACAGGAGGTTAAGCAGGAATGCATCCGGGTGGGTTTTGAATGTCTTCAGAGAAGGAGACTCCACAACCTCCCTGGGCAGCCTGTGCCAGTGCTGTCACCCGCACAGTAAGAAAGTTTCTCCTCGTGTTTATATGGAAACGATGCTAATCCGTTGCCTCTTGTCCTGTCATTGGACAGATCTGGGAAGAGCCTGGCTCCATCCTCCTGGTACTCACCCTTTACATATTTGTAAACATCTATGAGGTCACCCCTCATTCTCCTCTTCTCCAAGCTGAAGAGACCCAGCTCCTTCAGCCTTTCCTCATAAGGGAGATGTTCCACTCCCTTAATCTTCTTATTCTCTCTGCACTGGACTCTTTCAAGCAGTTCCTTGTCCTTCATGAACTGAGGGGCCCAGAAGTGGACACAATATCCCAGATGCAGCCTCACCAGGGCAGAGTGGAGGAGAAGGAGAACCTCTCTCAAGTATTAACCACCCCCCTTCTAATGCACCCCAGGATGCCATTGGCCACCTTGGACACAAGGGTACATTGCTGGCTCATGGTCATCCATCCTTCTGTCCACTAGCACTTCCAGGTGCCTTTCTTCTTCACTGTTCTCCAAGCTCAGTGCCTACAAAAAAAGACCTTTCTGTATTTCTCTCCTTTACCCAAAGCACCCTAGCTTTGGAACTGGAATATTCCTTAACTTAATCCCTAAAGCCTCTGCAGCCCTTTCCTCCTTCACTTGTTTAGTACCATGGGCTCTCACTTTCTCTGACTCCCTCAGGATGGTACTGAAAAAATGTATTTTCCCTTACTGAGAAGTCTTCTCTGTACTCTTAATTTGCACAACATTTTAAATGAGGAGCACATACCCAAAGGGCTGAGATAACCTAAGACACAGGTGTAATGTGTGGAAATCGTAGAGACTGTTGCCCCATAACATTATTTATTCCCACACTTAGGTTTCTGTATCATTTTCTTCTGCAGCTTCAATACAGCAAGACATATGATTAACTGAAAATGCATGAGTAGTCTCATTAAACTCAATAAAATTACTCACATGCTTACTATCTGTTTAAATAATTTGCAGAATCAGCAATAAAATAAGAGGTGATCCATAGACCTCTGCACTTCTAATATATTTAGTATTTTAAGGAGAGGACAATTTAATATAAAATCTGAAAAAAACCAAACTATTCATCACGTGCAAAATCTTGCTTTATGCAATACAGTTGAATTGCAGAAAAATTGATATATGCTATATATAGCATATTAAATAAATGCTGATGTGTGCGTTGGTCTATTTTATTCTATGTTTTCATATTAGGCACATTCCAACATTGTCTAATAGTATCTCCTAACAACATTTTCAAGTCATTTAGGTTGCATTTACTGGTATTGATCTTGTTTATATTACTGTGGCCCCTCTTCTGTTTTGCTTGTGCTTTGTAAATTTTCTCAAATACATAACATGAGGTGATAGAAATTCAATAAATTGGAGTCAGAAGAAGACAGGGAAGGATATGTAGATATATGAAGCCTGTATTATGTTTCTTCTTTTTTTTTTTTTTAAGTGATCATCTGTCTTACTATTTTAGTGCAAATCTAAAATATTCAGAGTTTTAAGAACTATATCTTTAGGTTTCTTTATTAAAAAAAAAAGCACTGAAAATTAAAGCCATTCTTAGAATGAGAAATAGGATCAGAGCCAAAGAAAGCATTAAGTTTGTTTGAAGAATGTACAGTATGATGTATTTTATGGTCTGCAACCCACCCAGCAAAGAGTAATTCATTACAGTTTGTCCTGCTACATCAAATCACCAAGACTGAGTGTAGTGTAATAAATAATCTTTCTGACATAGTTTGTCATTATATTTGTACTTGCATTTGGAGTCCCTCTATGAGTATGGAAATATAAATGTATTCTTGTATTTAAGTGTTTTGCCAACAGTAAAATAAGTTGGTGTGTCAAATAAGTATGATTTAATAGTTCACAGAGTTGTATTCTGCCTTTCTAACAGAATTATCACCCCCTTTTACTTGTAATTCCACTTGCCTTAATAGATTGTTTTGTTAGTCCATTGAGTGACTGTTTAATTCAGATTTTACTGTAGATAAAAGGAAATACAGGAGCTCATGAATAACTCTCATAAATAGAAGGTAATTTGTAATTGCTATACTTTGTGCTGAAAGCAAAACATATTATTTCAATACCTGCAGATTTTTTTCTTCTGCTTATGTACGTACTGTTGGTATTTTTAGGAGAAAAAAAATATTTTGTGAAATGTTGTTAATACTTAAAAGTTTTTGGCTTTCTGTTGAGATGATATGAAATGACAAAGGAAAAAGCATTTAAACCCTGATCATACAGATTAGATTAAAATTTGGCCTTGTTGGCCAAAAGAAAATGAAGATACTTGTGTGAAAAAAAACTTTAAAGGAGAGAGAGGGTTTTGTTTCCTTTTCTAAGCAGGAAGAAAACCCAGAGGGCAGTGATGTAAAGCTAACTTGATATCAATAATACATTTTTAGGAATGCAGTAAGAAGTTTCACACTGGCCTCTCCAAGGGCTAGGATGGAGCTTCTCCTTTAAAGACTCTGCCATGGTGGCAATGCTGGAAAGGCAACTGTCTGTGAATCTTGCTGCCTCTCCAGAGGGAGGAGAGGGCAGCATCTGTGTGCTCAGAACTTATCTATGTCTTTCCATAAATAGACCCTACATCTTCCCATCCTTGAAGGAAGGATGCCGGGGTCCCACCTCACCCATCTACCAGTGTAGAAGAAATTTTGCTGTGATGTCCTTTTGCCATGAAGTATTGTCCACCAACTCAAGGCATTGCTTTTCATCCTGAGCTGTGTAGCTTTCCTCTATGTATTTCTTTTATCCCTTGCTTTCCAGACATCTACTGCTTAGATATTTGACTCATGGAAGACAATCTCACCTTCACTGTGTTTTTAAAAGAGACAACTCACCAGAATGAGATCTGTTCTGTAGATACCAGTAGCCCTCAGGTACTCAAAGTACTATACAAAAAAAGCCTACAAAAATTGTTTATGGTTAATTGGATGTTTGAAAAAAAAAAATAAAATTGGCCTTTTATGCTTGAGTGAGTCCTAAAATGTGTTAAAGATCTTTGCTACCTGGACAGACTTTCAGTCTTATATTCAAGAAGTCAAAGTCAAGCGTAAGCTTTACATTTATCTAGTAAAAAGGAAGACTATAGATTCCTGAAATCAATGGCTCTCAAAATTGCCCAAACATCGAATGATATGCATGAATAATTTAAGATTGTTTTGTTAAATGTGCAAAAGTCAAGTTATCCTTGCAGTGAGACTCATTGTAAATCGCCAGCAATTTACTGTGTTTCTGGAAACCACAGGCAGCAATTTGCAGACAAGATTAGAGCTGTTACTATACACATGTGACGTTTCCTTGATTTAAACTGTCATTCTGAAAAGCTGTTAACTGACAGTTGGAGTTTGGAATGAGGTTATAAAGTTTACTGAAGGACTCCTTACCTCCGAAGCTGAGCTATATTTCTGCTTGGGTAGAGAAGATCACATAGACCTCCCACTGCAACTGAAGTATGTATGCATGCAAATTAGCACTTTCAAGGGAAATTATACATGGTCTTTTTAGACATTCATGTGCTGAAGTGATGTCTGGTGCACTGCTGACATTTTACATCTCATAAACACAGTAACATTTCTGAAATACATTCTTCTGGGGTATGTCAGAAATTCTAACTGGAAGTGTTACAGATGGCTGGCAGTCTAGCAATGTGCTACAGCTTCGTAATTTTGTCTGCTTCCTGTAAGTGATGGTTGTTGAAGTAATTTCTGAAGACAATCTGTTGAGTTCCACAATATCATGTTAGGCCAGAGAAGGAGGGGATATTAATCTTGATTTGAGGACGGTTTGGTGTTTTGGGGTTTTGTTGGTTTGTTTTTTGTTTGTTTGGTTTGGTTGGTTGCTTTGCTTGCTTGCTTTTGTTTGTTTGGGGTTTTTTTTGTTTTTAAAATTTTCAACTAAACTGGAAGTCTTCCAACCATTACACCCATTATTTTTCCATCACATATAGACGTGCAATACTTGACTGAAGATATATATTTTATCACAATCTTAACTACCTTCTCTTTGACATCATCATTGTAATTTCATTGTGTTACCTTCTTTGTCTCTCTCTAGTGACTTTCAGAAATGAGAAATGCACTCAGACACGCACTAATTTAGGTACCCTCATGTTCTCCAGAACTTATGTTTCACATGAAGTAATTCCTGATCAGGTTCTTAGTCTTTTGAATAGTTGCAGAGTGTTTTCTGGTAGACGCTCATTCAAATCTTTTCCAGTTTTGCAGGCTATTGGTCTGGATAGGTCCTTGGTATAAAAAGTAATCACAATTAATGAATCATCCAGAAACTACCAAATTAGAAAAAAGGAACTTTAATTTCTTTTGCTAAAAGCCTATCTTGTAAGTTATGCTCTGCAAGTATGATAAATCTTTCCCAGCATTTTCTCTGTAAGTTTCAATCTGAAACTTCCTGATTTGTTATAAGGAAATCCAATTCTTCTTACCAGGGTCTGACATCCCTAGGTTTTACATAGAGGATTTTGCATAATAATACAAGTCTGCTTTCAGTAACATTCTGAGGATGGAGAAAGACAGTCAGTCAAAAATTGCGTTGCCTGGAATACTGGGGACATGGTGTCCAAGTGTGTAAAAGTAGAAAATAACACTAGTGACAGGAGATTTTCCTTTGACATTACCCTGTAGATAAACCAAACTTTTATTCCTTTGCAGGTGGGCACAAAGAAGAGAGACTCGTAGTGCTGCTCACCTGGAAAATTGTTTGACCAGTATGGTTTAAAGTCATGAACTGTCAAAGTAGACAGGGATGACCAACACTGGAGAACTATTTAAAAGAAGGTGCACTGTAACTTGAAAGTTCAACATTTTCAGAAGAGATTCTTGAGAAAAGAGTCTAAGTATACAGTATCCTAGATAAAAAGAGACAAAGGAAAACATGCAGACCACTGGGATCTGAATTGTATGTGAGTGAGAATGCAGAGAATCCAGAGGCAGTCCGGTTCAACTTTATGAGCCAGGGATACTCGAGAGCTGATGAGCACGTGTTACAGGCAGGTGGTAACACAAGGAGATAGAAAGGTGTGGCAAACCTAACAGAGATCACAGTAAAAAAAAATGGACCTCTTTGTATATCAGACAAGCTACAATTGTTATATGCAGGTGGCAGTTTATTCTTCTGGGAACTAGGCCACTCCTGTTATTCCAGCCAAACCAGTTACATGTTTGAGCCAGGATATTATGTTATGAAGAGGTTCTTAAGAACATCAATTAGAGGGGGCAAAACCTAGAATGAGCTGAATTATCCTTCAGTAAATAAAAGTCTGGCTTCAGAGTAGGCTTGTATTATTTCTTGTATTTGAATAGACAGTGTTGAAAAACACCAGTTAACATCTGGGAACCTGATTGTCCACAGCTGATAATTGAGTCACTTTCCCACTAGCAAAAAATCTCTAGTCTTTGATTTATTGAAAAGGCAAATTGATGTCTTGCTGTGACATTTTACTTATATGTCTTTGATTTACAGTAGAGTCCCTGTGCCCAAAAAGTATATATGCATATGCACAGAGTGGCTCCTTTTCCAACTTGCTTTATTAAAAGCTTCCATTTTATTTTCCATGAGGGGGATGTAGGGACCATGAAGTTCTGTTTCCTTTGGTGGATCATTAGTCAGATCTGCATGCACAAGACCTTCTGGCAATGCAAAGTGGTAGGGGCCATAACCCTATTGGTATTGCATAGTACTGCTCTTATGAGAGCCCCAAACAATAGGTATGATAAGTTATGCAGTCTTTGAGGAAATTCAGTGATATTCAGGCTTTGTGATAAGCAAGGTAAGAGTAAACTCTGACTAAAGCTGTCCTAGAACACTTCTTTTTTGTTGTTCCTTGCATTTCAAATCATCCTACTCCAAATTAGTATCTCTTCTCATCTTTGGTTTATCTGAATACCAGCCATCACCCATTTTTTTCTCAAAAATGAAATCTATGGCAGTCTTTTAATATATTACTGATTTTCTTTCCCTTTTAACTTCCATGGACAAGAAGAGAAAATGTTGAAACTTCATCACTGGAATAAAAAAATGAAGTGGTCATTGAACACAGATTATTATCCCATTTAGTCAAGTATAATGTGAGTCATTTCCTAAGTCAGATCAATATTACACGAGCTAATTCCAAGTGGCTTGTGAAATCTTTCATCGTCTTTTGATTTTTGAGAAGTACGAAAGGCAGCTTTAAATTGGCTCTGCAATAGTAATTATTTTACCAGTCAGACTTCAAGCATAAAAGATATGGGCTGCATGTTGTAAGATCTGACTTGATAAAAGAAGTATTACTTAGAATTATTTGGAAGAAACGGCTCCTTTGCTCATATTTTCTTATTTAAAAAAAAAACAACAACAAAACCTTACCATATGGTAAGTGACTGAATGCAAATTTCTAGCTCTTTTGAACTGTTACAAACAAGCTTTATTTCCAGTGCTGAATCTAAACAAAGTAGGGTGCCAAATTAATTACTGTAAACACATTTTAGAATTAGCATTAAATACTTTGTTCTCATGTGTGAGCTCACTTACTCTCTCTCTGCTGCTCTTCATTTGCTAGTCCCACCAAACAACCACCTCTGGGCTGTTTGCTCTTGGTCTCCTTCTGATCTCCTGTGGTGTCTTATGTTGTTATGTCTAGCAAACAAGAAGTCTTTAAGCAGATACTTCTAAGTACCAAATATCACCAGAAAAGAACAATAAGCAAGTCCTAAATTGCTACCATACATATTGCCCAGTCTCAAGCATAAATACTTGGTTTAAAGAACAGTCAGATTAAAAGCTGTTCATTTAGAAGGGTTGGTTTTAAAAAGTTGATTTTAACATTATGGTTAAACATAACCTATATGATATGGTTGATATCTCTTTTATATTACTCAGTTTATACATGCATTGCATCAGGTTTTGATCTGAGCAAGGTGCTTTCAACTTTTAGCGTGAATTTAGTAGATTTTAGAATCATACAATTGCTCTGGTTAGAAAAGACCTTTAAGATAATTGAATCTAACCATTAACCTAATTCTTCTGAGTCTGGTGCTAAACTATCCCCTAAGCACCACATCTACACATCTTTTAAACACCTCAAAGGATAGTGACTTAACTAGTTCCATGGGCAGCCTCTTCCAGTTCCTGACAACCCTTTCAGTGAATTTTCCTCTAATATTCAATCTGAATTTCCCCATGCATGACTTGAGGACATTTTCACTTTTCCTGTCACCTGTTACTTCTGAGAAGAGACCAACACCTACTTCACTAAAATCTCTATGTTGCCTTTCTCTGGACTTTCTCCAGCACCTTAATGTTTTTGTTGTAGTGGGAGGCCCAAAACCAGACACAGTATTTGAGGTGCTATAGCTTGGAACTCCCAGCTCCAAAGTGTTCAGTAATAAAAAAAGTAATCTTGCAAAGAGACTTCGTTTCTGTTACTTTCATTATTTTTTTACCTTTAAGCATGTAAAACAATGTAATAAAATCATGAGAGTGAAATTTTAGTAATTAGTGACTTTCTTGAAGATCCTTGGTTTCTTGGATGTAATTAAGAAACTAAGTAACATCTCATGGTATTCTCTATCAACAGAAGATCTAAGTCATGGTTAAAATTTTCTGAAACACACAATTTATAACTTGTTGCTATTGTCAGTTTCTGACTTTTTGGTTTGTTTTATCTTTGTTTCTTAGTAAATGCAAGGATGATCTTATTTTATCTGTTCCCATCAAAAGAGTAGTAATGGAACAAGTGACTTTATGGAAAACTCAGCTTTGTAAAATCCACTTTCTGCTATCTATGGATTTTTGTTTGAATATGTCAGGCAACATCTCCCCTTAAAATCTGAGTGCTCTCAGCACTGTCATTTTATCATCAATTTTTATACTGGAAAATGTAAAGCTGCTTTGACATCTACCTATCAAAATTTTTTGAGAGGCATGAGTCAGCTGGGGTCAATTCACTCGGGAAAATGCTTTTTGATGAACAAAGAAGGTAAAAAAACCACCAAATTGCTGAAAAAGATGAAAGCATATTCTTAATCTCATTAGTTTGGAATGACACTATCTTTCAGAAAACAACTGAGGTAGTTTGTAGTCAATTTATGGAATATATTGTAATGAACTAGTCAGCTGATTTTTGTCCTGTGTTGCCTTCAAGCATACTGTGTAAACTCATGGGTTCTGCCACGAAAGTGGGACAGGGTATTGCAGTTGTGAGTGGATGTGGTGGTGATTGTAGACTCCACATAAAGGTGGACAAAGGATGTTGTGGTTTGAATTTAGTGTATTATTCCCTTGCCTATCCTATAAGGAGTGTTTGTACACAATATGGGAGAATGTGTCCATAAAGAGGGAGAGCTATAAATTCACTAGATTACATGGATTTTATTGTTGGCTTTGGGGAATTTTTTTTGCAAGTATCTGGGCCCCTCGCTACAAGAAGGACATTGAAATGCTGGACTGTGTCCAAAGAAGGGCAATGAGGCTGGTGAAGGATCTAGAGAGTAAGTCTGACAAGGAACAGCTAAGTGGAGTGGGAAAGGAGGGGATATAATTTCTCTTTGCAACTACTTGAAAGTAGGATGTATTTAGGTGGGATTTGGTCTGTTCTCCCAAGTAACAAGACAAAAAGAAATCACCTCAAGTTGTTCCAGGGAAGGTCTAACTTAGATATTAGGAAAAATTTCCTCTCTGAGTTATCAGGCACTGAAAGAGTCTTGCCAGGGAAGTGTCAAGTCACCATCTCTGAAGGTGTTTAAAAGACATATAGATGTGGTGCTAAGGGGCATGGTCTAGCAGTGCTAGGTTAATAGTTGGACTCCATGATCTTAAGGGTCTTTTCCAACTTAAATGATGTTATGATTCATTCATATATATGCAAAACATAGAAAGAAAATTTATTTGAAAGATGTTCTTCATGTTTAAGCATTCAAAACAAGCCTTTGTGGATATGACTGAGAGTTAGAAGTTGCTAGTTTGCTTATAATCTTAATTCAAGAAAGTCTATTTGTTGTAGAAACTTTTTTGCAAGTCTTCTCAAAGCAAATGTTTTGGCTGGTCTTATGCAATTTTTTGTTCTTGTTTCTTTTAATTCAAATTTTAAAGTTAATTTAGTTTTAGCGGAAAGCTTGAGGTTTCAAGAAAATGTTGAAACCAGTTTGTTCACCCAGGTTAGTCTTCTAGGTTAGTACAAGAGCCTTATTTTCTTGGTTTAAGCTGTTGTTGCTTTAAACTTCTTTGAATAAGCTCCATGTGGCAGATCTCCATTTCTATGAGGAGTTGAATAGAGATGCAGACCCTATGAATATATCTGATTTGGAGAGCTAATCCTTTTTTACCATTCAAAGAAGGATAAAGAAAAAAGCTGTTTCTGAATTTTATACCTTTGTTTGTCTAGAAGTAGTTGAACTCCCTGATCTTGATGGAGGGAAATACCTGATTTCAATATTCTAACTACTGGTTTCTAAGACACTGTTCTTTTCTTTAATGAAAGCTTAAAAACATTTACTTTCTTGATATACACATCTGTGTGAATTATGTCTTTCATTTTAATTGCCATTCAGTCCAGCTGTCTGTGTATTCTACATTGGGAAGTCCTACCTGTAGCATGTAAAAGCTTTTATGGTGCATACTGAGCAGCAGCCCTCCTACTCCTACAGTTGGAAGAGGGTGAAAAATACAATTTTAATTTTACCTTCACCTCTCTGAAACCTTAAAGCTTGTCCATTTCCCAGCCATCAAACTGCTGACACACCTTTCTATACTGGAATATAGATATGTCAAACTGTGGTCTTAAAAAAGCTGACTCTTGCATACTTTTTTTGAGGCAATGATTGAAGTAATGAAAGGTGCCAGTTATTTGAGAAACACAAAATACATTTACCTGAAAGGTCAGGTAAAAGGAGGAGCTGGCACAGAAAGCTGTGAGGTTGGGAATTAATTCCAGCTGGTTTCTTGGTATCGATTGCACAGATTGCAAGTGCTCATATCTAGGCCAGAAGGCAGATACATTTCTTTGCAGGCCATTTGCCTCCTTTTGTTTCTTAATTAATATCACAGATTTGAAAACTTGTGATAATGAAATTGCCCCGTTAATTAGGCTACTCTTTAGAAGTAAGGTTTTGATAGCTTAGGTTATCTTCCATTTCAGTTAACAGCAGTCTTGTTAAAACTTATTCTTGTTTTCCTTTTGCAAATTTTTCTATAATTATATAATTATACTGATGTGAGAAACACATTTTCTGTTTGGTAACCATTTTCATGTGAGACTTAAGAGTGAAATATTGATTTTAAAACCTTGCTCCTTTTAACCATTGATATCCTATATGGGGAAAAAATGGATGATTTTTTTTTTATGTATTTCAAACATCTGGAAATATTTTACCTGACAGAATAAGGCATCACAACACTTTGATGAAACTTTTCTTGACAGAGTCAGTTTCTCTGATGATGGTGCAGATTTCCTACAGAATGAGGGGGACGCTTTATTTTTTTATAAGAGTAAAAAGCCATAAAGGCATAGCAGAAAAATGAGAAGAGAGGCAAGAACACCAATGAAATATCTACATAGATGTCTTGGTGAGTGTTTTATGAAGTTCTGATTAGTGTAAATTAATGTCCTGGTTTGATGTTCACCTTCAATTAGAAGACAATCCTTTTTTCTGTTTGTTTTTTTTTCCTCTAATATGTTATGACTTTGTGTTAAAGGTAAATATTTTTTTTGCTCAGTGTTGTTGTAGGTTGAATTCTGAAGAAGTTATTCCTAGAAATCAAGGATGAAATCCCATCCCTGTTGACATCCTTTGTCCGGCATGAAGCCCTTTTCATTTCCAGATTCAGTCACATAACGTTTCATTGCCTCCTTATATTTGCATCCTTTAGGTCACTAAAATGCATATTGGTTTATTTTAGCATATATCTATATTTTTATATATATATAAAATATTTGAATAAGTCAGAAAACAGGGGTGGATTTATAAGAAGGGTAAGTGATCCATCAGTAGTGTTAAGATCAGAAAATGTTTTTATTAAATAATTTTGTTTTATGTTTCATCTTCGAATATTATTGAATGGTTTATATCTCCCCTAGGAGATGGGTATAGACAGACACAGTAGGCATAATTGTTCATATATACAGACAAAAAAAGTACCTTTAAAATGAACACTTACATTGTCCCATTTTTTCCCTTTGTGTGCTATTGTCATTTTCCTTTTGGAACTGTCCAGGATACTGTATTAATTTAAGGTCACTACAAGGGGTAGAAAATGTTGTTGAAATCTGAACATATTCTAAATAAATTAGTCAAAATAAAGGAATGTATTAGAAAATTCTCTTGTGGAATCTGTGAATCTTTCACAACCTATGACCTTATGTATACTCAAGGATAAATATTCATATATCAAGTGATTAAATAAGATACTTTTTCCTCGAACCACTAAAAAATAGGTTTTTGTACTTTGCTCATATATTCCAAAATAGTAATTCTGAGGAAGAAAAATTGAATATATTCACTCCCTCTAACCTGAGATTTAAATTGTTTTGAAACGGTTATAGTAGTGTTACAGTTTCTAACTGTAATGACTCCTACCTCTCTGCTGTTCATTTTATACCACTTTTTCCATACGTATAAATCAAACTGTAGAACTCAGAAAACTTTAATAACATCTAATACTTGGCTGCACAAGTACCTTTCTAATTGAAAATTTCATCTCAGTGGCATTGCTCTTGCCATTTTTAATAAATCTTGACAATTTTCACAGTTCCTGCCTTTGCTTCATTATTTTTTCCTCAGGGTTTTCTGAGGAAAGACTTTTCCTCTTTTCAAACACACTATAATATAACAAGGTTGTTGGATAAATCTTGCAAATCAATTAGTTGTGGGCCATGTAATGAGAGATACATCCAGTTGGTATTTCTTAGGCCAGCCAAGTGAAGCAAATGTCTCAAAGCAGATAAAAAGTCCCGGAAGAACCAACTCATTCTGTTAATGATGTTTGCATTATATGAGCTAACAAGTAAAAGGAGGATGAATTAAGGAAAGTGGACATAAAAGTCAACATTTGCAGTCTTTTGAATAACCAAAAGTCCAGTCATATAATCTCTTTCATAAACTAATACATTTATTAGATATCATGTGATGATATGATCTGGTAATTTTTTTTGCCATATCCCCAAATACATCAACTTTATGATCCACCTGCTTACATAATCATTTGCAGCTTCAAATGCAACTGGATTTGTTGGTTAACATGATGGACTCCTCTTGGCACTAGGTGTTGTTTATCATCTTCAGAAACCCCCTTACCTATCTTGTCTCTTGTTTTGCTCTTTCTTTGCACTTAAGCATTGTAACTGCCTTTGTGGTGCAAAGACTCTCACCCAAGACTTCTGATTTGTAAATTCAGGATGCTATATCATCTAGCACAGAAAAGCGAGTGTGGTTTTCAACTCCTTCTCTCAGACTGAGAGTTTTATTTCCAGAGAATAATCAACAGGCCATCTTAAAGAAAACAGCTGAATCCTTTTTTTTGGATCAGCAATTGGTCACAACAATGAGGAAAGTGCCTGTAACAGCTGTGTGTCATCTTGTTCTGAAATTTAATTGCATTGAGGGCCTGTAGATAGATCTAATAAGGTTACAACTGAGCCAGAGTCATGATATTGTTTTATAGGACTGTTAAGAATATTACACTGTTGTAAATGAAAACACTTTATCTGAGTTCAGAGGTAACTGTAAAAACCCAAGAAAAATGGACTTTCTTCAGGACCTTCAAACATTGAGTTAGAATCTAAATTACAATTGGACAAAATATTTTTGGACAAAGCAGCATTTCTTCTTTACCTTGATTCTTAGCCTCTTTTCACAATAGAAATATGGAAAGTTGTAGCTCATAATTTTTGGGCTGAGAAATTAAAAACAAGGAATTGGCAAGCTAAGACATGGCATAAGCAAAATTTTGATATGTCTTGTGGAAATATTAAATACTCTGTTCTCAGTCACAGATAATGTGCTCTATACAAGACTTTCCAGCTTTACTTTTTTAAAAACAAAAACAAAACTCAGATTTTCAGAGGAAACAAATGATAATGGTGCTACTGCTTATTCTGTTTTAGTACTGTGGCCTGCGGTCAAATATAATTTGGACCACTGTTTTCAGATATAGCTCAAAGTTAAATTGTTTCATCTAGTACATTCTTAGGTTGCAGCTCTATCTTTGACCTCTGAGGAATAAGTAAATGTGAAATATTTTTTTTTCCTACTGTATCATTTTTTTCAGCACTTATGACTGTTTCATGACTGTCATAACTGTTGAGGTAATAATTAAAGCAATTCAGTGCTTTAATAGGTGTAGTTCATATAATGCTATAAGAAATGCAGTATTAATATATATGATGGGCAGAGCTTTTTATGTCCATAAGAGGTAGCTTGCAGATACTATGAATACTTTTCAGAGATAATTTATAATTTTCAAGATAAATAAATGCAAAACTAAAAATACCCTGATAAAGCAGCACCTCTACTTGAAATCTTGATAGTTTGAACCCAGAAGTGCTGCTGTGCACCTCACAGGAGTAATATTCCATACTCACATCTAAAATTATCTTTTTTGTTAATCTAGAAAATGATATCTGAATTGACGACATTCCATGTTGAACTCCACTCCATTCTCCATCATTATCAACAGTCTTTAATAACAGGGAAGGGCCCAGAAAACTGGAGGCTTGCCAGTGTGATTCCCATCTACAAGAATGGCTGGAAGGAGGATCTGGTGGACTGCAGTTCTGGTGCCCACCAAAATTGTGGAGCAGTTCATCTTGAGTGTGCTCACATGGCAAGTGAGGGACAGTCATGGAATCAGGCCCAGCCAACATAGGTTGAGAAAAGACAGGTCTATGACCAGGTGACTCACCTAGTGGACAAGGGAAAGGCTGTGGACATTGTCTACCTTGATTTTAGTAAAATCTTTGACACGGTCTCACAGTATTCTCCTGGAAAAGCTGATCTAGATGAGAGAATTGAGTGTTTCCTCAGTAAGTTTGCAGATGACTCTGAGATGGGTGGGAGTGTTGATCTGCTTGAGAGTAGAAAGGCTCTGCATAGGTATCTGGACAGGTTGAATCAATGTGTTGAGGTGAATTGCATGAGGTTTAACAAGGCCAAGTGATGGGTCCTGCATTTCAGTCACAACAACCCTATTCAGTGCTGCGGGCTTGGGGAGGACTGGCTAGAAAGCTGTCCAGAGGAAAAGGACCTGAGGGTGTTGGTCAACACCCAGCTGAATATGAGCCAGCAGTATGTCCAGGAGGCCAAGAAGACCAACAAAATCCTGGCTTGTATAAAGAATAGTGTGGCCAGCAGGAGAGGGGACATGCTCCTGCTCCTGTACTCAGCACTGGTGAGGCTGTACCTTAAGTACTGTGTTTAGTTTTGGGCCCCTCACTACAACAAAGACATCAATGTGCTGGAGGGTGTCCAAAGAAGGGCAACCAAGATGGTGAAGGGTCTAAAGAACAAGTCCTGTGAGGAGGGGCTGGCGGAACTGGGATGGTTGAGTCTGGAGAAGAGGAGGTTGAGGGGAGACCTGATTGCTCTCTACAGCTACCTGAAAGGATGTTGTAGTGAGGTGGGTATTGACCTTTTCTTTCAAGTAAATAATGGTAAGGCTAGAGGAATGGCCTGAAGTTGCAGCAGAGGAGGTTTAGAGTAGATATTGGGAAGAAATTTGCTGAGAGAGTAGTCAAGAACTGGAACAGACTGCCAGAGATGTGGAGTCATCATCCCTGGAAGTATTTAGAAACCATTTAGATGAGGCACTTCAAGACACACTCTAGTGGGATGTTGATATTTTGTTTTGGTTGGTTGGTTTTGTTTGTTTGGGGGGTTTTCCTTTGGGGGTTTTTCCTTTGATTGTTTGGTTTTGGATTTTTTGTTTTAGGCTGGCAGTTGGACGCAGTGATCTTAGAGGTCTTTTCCAACCATGACAGTTCTGTGATTTTTGTTCAGCCATTGTGACACCATGATCTGTAGTCGCTGAACGTAACAGTAGGAAGAAACAAATTACAGCTGTTCTTAATATCGAGATGATATTTAAGAATCCTTCCTTTTCCTCTCCAAACTGTTACCATAAAGCTGGTGGTTGGGGGTGTCTCACTTCATTTCGGTATATTAAGGCTAAGATGTCCTTTTCCTAAAGGTACTTAAAATCTTAGATTTTTCTAAGAGTGAACAGCAGATTAATCTCTATTATACCCTGTGAATAACCACCACTTAAGCATGTGGTCCTGCATATGGTGGTTGCAACAACACCGTGGTCTACAACTTGATCACAATCATGCCCAGAAATTATTAATATTTTTTTTAATGTATGTTGCTATTAATCAGATATTTTTAATGGAAAAAACCTGATACCTTTAAATCTACCCAAAAATTGCTCTGAACAGTTCCCCAGTATTTTTTGACACAAGCATATCCTTATATTTGGATATCATTTTTCTCATGGGAAGGTGCTATCTCAAGAGCTGGGGCACAAGGTGCTGTTTAGAGTGTGAAATTATTTACTTCTTTGTTTCTAAATTAGATGCTCTTTGCAGCAATAGTCAAACTGGTCTCTTGTTGTGGTCTAAAAAATGGACAAATGTAACTAGAAAACAAATTATCTGGGAAAACATTTAAATTACTTAATAGTTTGGGGTTTTTTTTCTGTAAATCTGGCCTGAATGAGTCAGTATTTGACATGGTGCCAAGAAACACAGCACTTTTAAAGTTGCCGTCTTTTAAAAAACTAGTTTTGCCCACTTGCACTCATTGGAGATAATCTGGCAGAGTTAGCTGGTGTTGAAGTTGAGCATTCTGATTGCTCTTTCTGCAGCCCTCATTGTATTTCTGCATGATGAGTTATTTTTTAATGGTATTAAAAAGAAATGCTATTATCCTACCCAAGAGATTGCTGAAATAAGCCTTTCATAGCTGTTGTAGTTACTTGCTGGGCTGTATTTCAGCGTTAATTAATACTGATCAAGAATCTGAAAGCACTTTTTTAAAAAAGTACCATATAAATACAAATTATTGTTGTTGTTGTTATTTATTATTATTATTAATTTTTAATTATTAATTATTATTATTTCCTGCTTTTACACCACACAAATGCTATATAAAAACCTTCAATGGAAGCCTATCTCCTCCTAGGGGCAGACACATACCCAGATATCTGAAGAAAAGAGTTGCTGCTGTTGTGGACTGCTTGCTTTAGTGTGCTTTGAAAAGGATATATTGGCTGTCAAGCACCCTAGATATTGAGCAGCCATTTAGTGGGCTGGCAACAGTGGATTGTGCCGTGGCACCTGCACTATATGTCAGAGGAATATAGTCTTGAGTATTACTCAGTCAGTAAGATCTGTCTCCAATGGAGCCAAGGATGAGGGCACTATCATTCAGCTCTCATAAAGGGTAAAGAGAGGAGAAGATTGCAGGAGATTACATCTTTCATTTGTTTTATAGACTAAGTGCCACCAGTCAAAGGCTTGCAAACTGCTTTCTCAAGCTTGCTAAACAACTGCTTCTTTGCTGGCTCATATATAATTTTTCAGCACTAAAGAAATAAATAAGGATGCTAATTGCATTTACTACCTTATTTGTAAAAGGGGAGCATGCCAAAAGTAGAAGGCAGAAAGATTTTCTACATTAGTTTTGGGTGGATAATAAGGATAATGAACGATAACCACAGAAAAAAGACACTTTGTGAGAAGACAGAAACTGTTCAAATTGGTGAAACATGGTTTTGCCTTTTGAATGGATAGATATGACTAGACCCATTCTACCTCCTAACACAAAATAATCTTTCACTCTTTGACAGCTCTTGGGAAAAGTCTCTTTCCCTTCCAGTTAATAAGTTGCATCAAATATTCTGTTATATTTTTATCTTTTTAATAATGATTTTATTGCCACAATAATAGTCTTAACTGGGTGCATCATTTGTCTTATGGAGCTAGGAGTCAGAAGATGTATTTTTTCAGGCTCCGGGAGTGAAGAACTCAGAAATGCCTATGTTTAGAGGATAAAACCTATATGAAATCTAGTACAGGATGGAGATGTCAATAGCATTTAACTGGACATCTAACCATCTTGGAAGAGATGTTTTTTCTACCTCAGTTTAGAAGACAGTGAAGAGTAGGCATGGCAGGATGCTCACCAATGTTAAACAAGAATGTTGGCAAGTAGAAGCTAATACCAGGTGTTCACCCACCAGAAGTGTGGAGGTAGGGAAGCTGGTTTGGGGTTTCTCATTCCTTGTGAACTAATAACCCCAACCTACAGTCCCAAGGTTCCCTCTTAAAAAATCTCCTTGTCCTGTGGTCGTGTTTGGAACAGTGGGTAAGGTTGCTGTACAATATTTATCTAGGGAGCCTACATGGAGTGCTTCTGACCCCACATAAACAGCATAAATGTCAGTGCAGATGAGCACACCTTGGCCTTTCCCATCTCCCCTGGTGCTGTGAGACCCTCTGGCTGAATGCTTCCTAAGGGCCTGCACTTCTTCCCCATAAGGGTTATGTCATGGTTTTTGCCTCAAAAAGTGGGTGCTAATGCATATATAATATCACTGTGTGCCACCCACCTTCTTGAATAGTTTGCCTGACTTTGATCATGCAGAACCAAGTCTGAGGAGCATTCAAGAAATGAATGTCAAAGTATGGGTAAGGTATAGGAAAAGGATGTATGGGGAAAATAGTTCAGAGAGAGAGCAGCAGCAGCAGCCATAATTCTTGTGGTCACTATCAATCTCATTTCATGGACTCTTGTGCTTGGCACGAAAAACCTGGCTATCATGAGGCTGGACAAAAGGGTCAGATGTTCAAGTCTCCTGCTACACTTGGTAGTGAAGAAGATGTACCACATGGCTGGCTTTTTTCCTATAGTATCTTTCAAACAACCTTCAAGCTGGGGAATAAACCCTGCATTTCAGCAGAGTCAAACTGAATAATAAATTATATCACTGGGAGAGAGAGCACATGAATTTCCAACTTAGTCTAGAATATCTCTTAATCTCACAGTAGAACACTTTCTAATACATTTATTATTATTATTATTATTATTATTATTATTATTATTATTTTGCTTTCCTATAAACAAGAATGATCTGGCAAATAACCCACAAGGTTGAGTGCACCCTGGAAAAGACTTTATAGTGACATAGGATTAATCTTTCAATGCCAGTAGGTAGTATTCTGTATCAGCTTCCAGAACACAAGAAGTAAAGTATACTGATAATTTTTTTTTCTTTCAAGCTGAGTATCTAAGGACTTTTGACATTATCAAGTACATTATGGAAAAGTTGCATCATTAAGTGTTGTTATGCTAACAGATTTTTGAAATCTAGGTTTGTCTTATGGGTTTAACTACACCAGGAACTCTGTGAAGGACACTAAGATTATGATTTATACCAGCTAATTTATTTCAACGCTCTCTATGGAAATCCCAGGTGAATGAAGTATGTGAATTAATTCAGTTAATATATTCTGATATCCACACCAAGAGTTAAACAAAAGTAGCACGCAATAGGCTTGCTTCTTTTGGAGGAAATTCTCACAAAAGGTGCATATTGCAATAAATTCTTTGGCCTCTGCTAAATAGGTGCATTATCTCTCAAAAAAACCTATGTCTCTGTGTTTAACAATTTTGTCTTGTGGATGAATTATTAAGTAGCAAAATGTCTCAGCTCAGTCTTTTCTAAACTTCAGTTTCTTTTCAAGCTACTTACTGCAAACCATTACAGAAGTAAATGTGCTCTTAGACATTAGGGGATTACAATGAATTTTTGTTATTTATAATTAAGCATTTTCCACTTAATGTCATAACTGCAAACATACACTAAAGACAATGTATGTGTCCTGTATTCTACAACACTAAGCTTACTCAGCAGCTCTTAAAGAAATCTGACTTTCTGGAGTGGAATTTAGCTTTATGCTATAGAAATTGTAGCCCTTCTAGGCATTAAAAACTTAGTTCCAGCAGAACTAAGTTCAGTTTCTTGAATCTTTGCCTACTGCAAGCCACCAGTTCAAATACTGTGGCAGCCTAAATCTGTATAAGAACTTTTTGCCTTCATTCTGGAGAACTGAGGGTTGAAGAAGAGGAACATAGATGAAAGTGCTATGAATAATGTTCATCACCTTCTCATCCTTCCACCTTTTTTAGATGTTAGACATGGAAGGCATTTATCAAATGTAATATTTACTCCTATGTTGGAGGTTAAGACTTTCTATCAAATGATCTGAGTCCCACTTTGAAGTTATTGAGGTAAAAGACATAGTATCTTAAAGTTTTGACAGACTTTTTCAAGACCCAACAGTAAAGCCCTGACCAATTTGGTCTGATCACACAACTAACCCTGTCAGGACCAGGGTTTGGACTAGAGAACCCCTAAGGTCCCTTCCAACCTGAAGTATACTATCATCCTATGACTAATTTGATAACATAGTTTGTTTTTTCTGTCGTCTTGTTAATAATCTTTCTAAATTGTACTTTTGTGAATCTTCATGTTGTCCTTGCCTACTCAGTAATTTGGAGTAAGGGAATGGTATTAATTAGCACATTTAGGAGGATACCTTCTGTAAATGCATTTGGTACCAGCTGGACTACCAGGAGACTCTGCTGTGCACATCTTTCTTTATCACGGAGGAATGGGTCCATCTGTGATTTTAAGCTTCCTCTTGCTAGACTTCAAATGTTCCCAGGAGAAAGAAAAAGAAAAAAATATACCTGAGGACTGCAAGATTTCTCTTTACAGCAGTTTGAAATTATAGGAAACTCATCTCCCAGTGGTATAGATTCATCTATTTGAAGCTTTTTCTCATTTCTTTTGATTAAAGCTTAAAATCAGTTTCTTGGTTTGTGGGTTGGTTTGTCTCTCAGCAATTGAGTGAAATGTGTTCTCAGCCTCTCATTAGGCCAGTTCTCACAAAATTGTAAGAGCCCAGCTGCTACTGTATCAGATATGACTGAGCTGGCAGAAATGATACAGGATGATATGCAATAGTGTCTATTGCCTGAAGCCACCAGCTGTTATCAAAAAGTTCTTTTTGGACCCAACTACTGCCATGGTTCTACTAAAAAAATGATTGGTATGAGCACAGTGTCATCCCTTCTTCTCACAACCCAGAACATAGATTTAGCAAGGCTGTCTTTACAGTTTTATGCCAAATACTGTTTGTGAGTCAGACCATGGTGGGCTGCTTGTGTCATCTCAAAACAGCGTGAAACAACTGATCATAAACCTTGATCCTAAAAGTGCAATTTGTCATTAAAATGAATAAATAAATAAAAAGCCTGAATAAGGACATTCAACCCCCCAGCCACAACTAATTATTGAGTTTGTCTATTGCCATCAAGGGATCCAGTGGAGACTGAGGCAGTGCTGCCCAGCTCCTCCAAGGGGATGATGATCTGCTTCCTTCTGGCATCACCACAGTGACCAACCTGCATGTCCTTTGCCACTGTACAGAGCAGGAAAAGTTTGTATGCTTGAGCTCATGCATTCCAAGGATTACTGCTTTGCTGCATTTTTTACCTGGCTTTATAAGCTTTGTGGTCCATACTGCAGCTCTAAGGATGGTTCGAGGGGTGGGGGAACATGGCATCTTACCTTGTTTTACTCCTTGCAGTAGGTGTGAATGTGCTTTCACATCTCTGTCAGTGGATAGGCTCCTACTGGGAACATCTGTCTCTGTGGCAACATTTCCACATTTCTCTTCCCATTTCACTTACAACTCCTTTCCTGTCACTGGATCATCAATTAGGAACATCAAGGTAGATGAATAGTCCCTCTTAACCCTTTAGGTGCTAGCACAGCACAAGACAGGTCCTGGTAAAAATGTCATAGTAGACATTAGCCACATATTCTTCATTTTCTGATGGGCTTCTTAAAAGCAGAATGGCAGAAGCCCTGAGCACTCTTAGAGGATGTTAGTTCAAGATCTCCCTGTTCTGAACAAACGTGCTGGGTTTGACTGGAACAGAGTTAATTTTCTTTATAGTAGTTAGTATGGGGCTATGTTTTAGATTTATGTTGGAAAAAGACTTAATTACTCTCACTACACACCCATGTAAAAATCCCTACCCTTTCAGATATTGGAAGGTTGCCATAAGATCTATTCTGGAGATGACTGAACACCTTCCTGCCTATTGGAAGTAGTGAAGGAATTCCTTCTTTTGTTTTGCTTGTGTGTATGGTTTTCTCTTTATCCATTAAATTTAACACAACATATGAGTTTTCTCACTTTTACCTTTCCACCCACCATCTGTGGGGAGACAGAGAAAGTAGTTGTGCAGGGCTTAGTGGCCTGCTGCAGTTAAACCATAATAACAACCAAAGTATGTATTTCTGCTGATTTTTTTCAAAAGCAAGAAATGTGCCAGATACCCCAAATATTGTTTGTCTTAATCTTTTGGACTTTCTCATGCTTCTGTAAGATGGGGGCAGTAATACCTCTTCATCTCCCAAGGAAGTTGTGGAAGCACAATTGATAGTGTGCCATTCCAAGCAACATCCAGAATATAGTTTAGGATTATGCATTAAATAACAGATGTGAAAGTAAAGAGTGAATAATTAAGCAAATATTTACCATAAAGAACTTTTTCCCCTCTTAAGGAGAAAAAATAAAGCCTATGTTAACATCACTAAAGATTGTATCAAACTGTAAGTGCACAAAGGGGACACAAAAAACTGCTGAAGCAGTTTTAGTTCATGCACTTACTAACGTTCACATGCTCCGGACTTCCATGGAGGAGAAGTTTGCTAAAATTACTAACCTTGCAAATTAGGTGGTTCACTAGTAAGAAGTGAAGAAAAAAAAGTCAGAAAGAACTAGTGTCTTTAAAAATAGCACTGGTAAATAATACATTTTGATATTTGGGGGCTTACGAAGCATTAATGAGATTTATAGAAGCAGCTGTTATTTTAAAAAATAACAGCAATTTATTGCTGTTAATTACTCTCTTGGCACCTCATGTATTTAAGATTAATTGGAATGTCTGTACTCAGTAATGAGGTCCCATGTAGTTTACACTGACTGACAACATCTTCATTTATCTGGAAAATTAACACACTGGAAAATTTGTAAACAGGACTGTAGCTCTTGGCAATCAAATTTTGCAAGTTTTACTTGTTACTGTAGCTACCGAGTTATGACAAAAAAGATCAGACAGTTCCAGTAGTTAATAATGGCAATAAAAAAAAATCCACAGGAATTCTGTCATGAAAGTATAATTTATACACACAGAAATGGATGTTTGACTCCCATGTAATCAGACTTAGCATTCAGACAGAGACCTGATTTCTCAGTGTGATACAACATCATGAATTAAAACCACAGCATTTCTCAAAGATTTATTTTTATCACTATTTTGCTACTGTAAATTTAGTCACCTAAGGATGGCTGCTGGAAAAGCAATCCTTTCATCTCCATCCTGAAAAGCTGTGAATAAATAATAGTAGGTGTTGATGACAGAGGATTATCTTGTAGTGTGCTATAAGTGTGAAATGCTTTGGTTTTGTATATACGTGCATGTTTGTGCATTTAAGTATTTCTTTGGCAGTTGGCCTATATTCTGTAGTTCCCTTAAAAATGGGAACTTTGTGTCATTCTTGGATGCGTTTATCAAGTGGGGCTGATAAAGAATCGTGCATTACAGTCTTTTTTGTCAAAGAGTAGCAAATGACTGCTCTTGGTAGAATTCTTTTGTTATTTTAACTGGAGACCTTGTCTTCCTAGACACAGGAACATTTTTCGTGCTGCAGACAAAAATACGCAAAACAACCTAAGCACTCCTAAAAAGAGCTACCCAAACTTCATAATCTTGGTCACTCCTGCATTGTAAAACTGAAGCCACACTTAGTAAACCTATCAAAAAAACCAAACCAAAACTTCTTTCTATAAGGTCCTGATCTTATAGAAGTCTTCAGACAATGAGGAGGTCTCTGTGCAGAAGCTACAGGGGTATAAATTTTTAGGCAAGCAGGCAGTCAACCTCTGAAGTTCAATTAGAATTGTCTCAAGCATTTTTTAGGTGAACCCTTGAACAAAAATTATGAAGTTGTAACATTAATGACCAAGAGATAAAGTGGTTTGTTATAAAGAGATAAACAACTTTTTATTTTTTCAGTCTTAATTTTATACTTTCTTGTAGGCTCTCACCTCTTCTCAGCTGGTAAATGCATGAATTGTTAGTAGGGAAGTTATAGTAAAATTAGCAGATACACTATGAGTTGTACTTACTTGAAGTGTTGTTTATCTGGGTATTCTTGTTAGTGCTTGAATTAATTTGGAATTGCACTTTAAAAGGGAAAAACTTAGATATTTACACCAGTGTTTAGTGAGACTGAATTAGTCTCAGAACACAATTGTCTGCTATGGATTTCCTTCCCTTTCCCTTTCCCTTTCCCTTTCCCTTTCCCTTTCCCTTTCCCTTTCCCTTTCCCTTTCCCTTTCCCTTTCCCTTTCCCTTTCCCTTTCCCTTTCCCTTCCCCTTCCCCTTCCCCTTTCCCTTTCCCTTCCCCTTCCCCTTCCCCTTCCCCTTCCCCTTCCCCTTCCCCTTCCCCTTCCCCTTCCCCTTTCCCCTTCCCCTTCCCCTTCCCCTTCCCCTTCCCCTTCCCCTTCCCCCTTACTTATGTGAAGAGAAATTAAGAAATTCAGGGAAGATCTGAAACAGGATATTAAGCTGGTTTGTGTGGGTACCTCAATGAACATTACTGTCCAAAATATCTTTACATGTTGGTCACTTAAGTCTGTTATGGCTGTATTTGATCTGTGCTTCAGCTGATTCTTCTTTTGCAGGCTTGTAACTGCTGTGACCTGACCACTTGTGCCTTTGTGCTGTTTTGCAGTCCTAAACCTCCCACGTTTTCTAGGATGCTTAGAGATGACACTACTCATGAGAATACATGGTCTCTCATCACAGAACTGTGGCTAGGAGATTATGAAACATGAACAGGAAAAAAACCTGTCTTTCTACATCTAAATATTTAGACTTCTAGACTACTACCCAGAAAGTGGGGGACCCTTGAGATTCTGGTGCAACAGAGTCAAATCTTTCTTTACCACCTTCTTGGTTAGTGATCTATTAGCTGGTTACATTATTTGGGTTGTTGTAGTGAGCAGAAAAACTANCTTTCCCTTTCCCTTTCCCTTTCCCTTTCCCTTTCCCTTTCCCTTTCCCTCTCCTCTCGTCTCCTCTCATCTCCTCTCATCTCCTCTCGTCTCCTCTTTCCTCTCCTCTTTCCTCTCCTCTTTCCTTTCCTTTTCCTTTTCCTTTTCCTTTTCCCTTTCCCTTTCCCTTTCCTTTTCCTTTTCCTTTTCCTTTTCCCTTTCCCTTTCCCTTTCCCTTTCCCTTTCCTGGAAATGGGGAAAGGACAAGACCCTTACTGCTCTGGTTGATTATTTATACATCTTTAAAGCATTTCAAACTGTACATAAGGCAATCTGTGTTGGTAGGTGTTAATTCTGAGCATTCTGCCCTAAAGAGATAACAGGATACATGCTCCTTTGCAGCTGGCCAACACCCCAGCAGGAGTCTGTGGCTGAAATTGTGATTCTCATTTCCTCAGTGCCTCTGGGTGATTTTGCACTACAGGGGTAGATAGAAGAAGCACTCAATGCTTTCCTCAAAACAAGCCTTTGCCCAGAGGGTACACAAAAAGAGCAAAACTCATATGCTTGTTTATAGCCCTAAGCATCTGGGCAAGGGCCAGAGAAAGTCTGTCTCTTGATTAACAGCACTGTTTATTATATGCCAAATGTTTCTTTTCTCCTTGGTAGCAGCACTCTGACCTTTATGAAGCAGCTCACAAAGAGTGGAACCAGAGGGGCTGTGTTAATTTTTTCGTGCACAGTGCCTAAGCATGTTCAGGTGCTTTTCTTTGTTGGCAGCTCCCGTTGAGGGCAAACAAAGGAACCAGGGAGAGGGATGGCATCCCACTAGGTCAGCCTTATCACCTGTTTTGTCACTGTATAATCTTAAAATCTCTCAACAGCTGAAGTAGATTGAGACCTATCGACATCAATGCTTCTATCTTGTATCTAGGATCATAAAGCAGTATATGCTTTAAGTATAATGACACAAAAGGAGGTGCTAACTAGACAAAAATGCTGCAAACCTTCTGCATAGTTAAGTAAATCAAAGCTGAAACTATATACCACCTTAGCTATATATATTTTTTTCAGCCGGATTTCGTAGTGGCTGTTGAATGCTCTTCAAGGTTGATGCAGAACCTAAGAAATGGTGTTGAAAATGAGTTATCAAAACTCGAGAGACCAAAACAGAAACAAGAAACTCCAAAACTTTTCAGCAAAAAGACTTTCTGAAAGAAAAAATAGATTTGAAATAAGTGTGACTTATGAGGGTGACGGGGCACTAGAACAGACTGCCCAGACAGGCTGTGGAATCTCCTTCCCTGGAGATGTTCAAAACCTTCCTGGATACAATCCTGTGCAAGCTGCTCTGGCTGAACCTGCTTCATCAGGAAGGTTGAACTAGATGATCTCCAGATGTTCCTTCTTACCCCTGTGATTGTACGATTCTATGACCAATTTGTGTTTCACTCTGCAATCAAAGCAAAGGTAGCAAGATCTAAGATCTAAGGGGAGCTAACAGTATAGCACATCTTTTGTCCTTCATCCTCTGAGATGTATAAAGTTTACTTCCTAGTGACTTTCTAGTACTAGGATTTTTTAAAAAATGTGCTTTTTCACCCTAGAAATGTCTGATTTTCAGTCGCAATCTGTGCCTGTGATTCCTGGTTTATTAATTTTTAATGCTTATTGCTCCTTTTCCAGTTTCCAATCCCCTGATTAGAATTTTGGCTACTTTGTTTGTGGATGAGTTGGTACATTGTGGTTTTGTGCAGTCAAAATTATCAAAGCTGGAAAATTGAGTTTTTGCAAAGTAGTGAAATCTGTGACTGGTTTAGGCTCTTGAATAACTGTGATCTAAATCTCTTATTAGCTTTTTTAAGAGTTTTCATCTGAAAATTTTCCCTCTGTAGGTTGACAGCTTCATTAGCAGTCATCACCCAAACAAATCAAACTGAGCATTCAAAATAATGAGATTGCCTTTTCAGTTTTCTAAAATATTCCTTCTCTTTCCTGGTTATATTAGTCTTTCCTACAATTAACACCTCTTTTCATGCGTGATTTTGAAAGCTGAAGATTTATGCGATTTAATATTATTTAAAGAAGATGCAGATTTGGGCATTTTATATCAATTATGACCCCTCACACATTGTTGCCTCCTTAGAGGTTCCCAGTGTATGGAAGATAATTCGAACTATGTGGAACTCAATAGCTGAAGGCATTAGAAAAGCAAGTAATGTCATTCTTTCATAAATTACTTTTAGAACTCCTTAAAAGTGAGGAAATGAGTGAAAGATGTGTTCATTACCATTATGATCATAAAGGGAAAAAAATTCCTGTTTTTATAGGCCATGAGGGTATATAAAGCAATGTTTGTATAATATGTAGTACTTTGGAGTAATATATAGTTGTTCAGATGCTTGTTTTCACTCTTACTTTACATATCATTAGCCTTGCAGGCATATTCTCTGGTAAATCTAGATAAGAATAATGCTAATCTTATAACTGTTTCTCTTTTTGACCAACACAGGGCAGCAGATCCCCTAGATGCTCTGTGCCAATTAGGAGAAACAGTGGTTGTCTTAATAACATGGGGGCTTTTTAGTCCACGAAATGGATGATTTATTGTTGTTCCACAAACACCTTGTGGAAATCAAGAGGATTCTTCTTGCTGTGTTTTTACCGAATCTAAAAAAGTGACAAAGCAAGCATGCCCAAATGACCATTTACTTCTTAAAGTAATTGTCCAAGAAAAGCCTTGTTGTCTGCTTTGCCTCTTCCAGCATTTGAAATAAAATAGGCAACCTGGTAGCAACCCTGACTTTTTATGTATCAAAACATATTTTGCATTATCTGCAAGTCTTATGCTTATACTAATACCACCTTTTTCTTTACATATTGTCTGACCACTCTGTTTTTTAGTGGTACTGATAGCTGTAAAATGCATCAGTTCACCTGATGTAGGTTGGGTGCTCTTTAGGTGAGGCAGGTGGTTGCATAAAAGAAAGCTGCAGCTCGTGCATGTCTCTGTGTCTGTCTTCAGTCACCCTCTTGCACATAATTCACTTGGGGGTGTGGATTCCACTGTTATGCTTTGCTTTTCTCAATTTGTTATGGTATTTGCACCATCATTCTCTGGAACGTAACAGGGGGCCTCTGAAGTGAGACAGTGGTACTGCCTTGGGGATCTCTTGTTTCAAGAAAGATTTACTTTTACCTTCTTGTTGGTTTGTATCTTGGGGTTTTTGTTTGGGTTTGGTTTTGTTTTTTTTTTAACACAAGTTGCAAATCAGTCTGAAAAGGCTTTTGTAAAAATTATTTGAATATCATCTGTCTGCATATTTGCTATGAGGACTAGCAGCAGTCTTTGAACTGACATAAAAGCACACAAGCATCTGTACTTAAGCTCCAGAACTAAGAGGGAATTTCATCCTTTGGGCCTTATCAAACAATGAGGCATGCATATTTATTTATGTTTTCTTTTTTAAAATGACAAATACAGACCCCTTTTGGAGACAGGGTACTGGGACTGGCCAGTAAGTAATCAGACTTTGTAAATCAGATTTCTTGTACTAATAATATTGAAGGTGTCAATGGCTCAAACAAGGGATCCATCTGCCAGAGTTTAATCGATGACTCTGCATCCTCTAAACTGCATTAATGAGCCATTCATATGATTTTCTTATCTCACAGAGAAGTTTGTATGAGTGCTATAAGTTTTCTTATCTCACAGGTAATTTGTATCCGTTCAAGTCAACTTCATTCTTAGTTTCAGTGGAAAACTGTAAAGGAAAAGCAGATGTGCTGCATATAATGAGAAGACTCAAAATCCTTGTAGGAATGTTGCCAGAGCTGTTTGTGAAAGTCATTGCTTTTGGTTTCCATATCGGTGAATGTTATCAAAGAGTGTACCACACACCTTCAGCAGATGCTCACAGCTGAGTTACACTTGTACCACGATTTGTTATTTCTAGCTGAAATAAAATACCAGCATGCCCCACAGTTCCTACTGTATACATTCCTTTTGAGAGAGATGAGAAATTAAGAAGAAAGGGGAAAAAATACCCAGGTATTTAAGGTCTTGGATCATCTCATCCAGAACTCATTGTCTAATATGTATTTGACTCTGACCACTGTCACTGTCTGATGTGCTGTAAGTTAGAAAATAATTATAACAGCAGGCTTTTTATTATTTCTCACAATATAAACCACCTTTCACAGAAATCAGTGTTAGGGATTGGAAGGCACCCTGAGAAATCATTGAGTTCAAAACCCCCTGCCAGGGCAGGATCACCTAGTGTGTCTCACACAGGAACAAGTCCAGATGGGTTTTGAATGTCTCCAGAGAAGGGGACTCCACAGCTTCACAGGGCAGTCTGTTCCAGTGTTTTGTACCCCTCACAGTGAAAAAGCTTTTTCTTATGTCTATATGGAACCTCCTATGTCCCAATTTGCATCCATTACCCCTTTTCCTGTCACTGGTCATTACTGAGAAGAGCCTGGCTCCATCCTCCTGGCACTCACCCTTTACATATTTATAAACATCGATGAGGTGACCCCTCATTCTCCTCTTCTCCAAGCTGAAGAGACCCAGCTCCTTCAGCCTTTCTTCATAAGGGAGATGTTCCACTCCCTGTATCATCTTTGTGGCTCTGTGCTGGACTTCTTCAAAGAGTCCCTATCCTTCATGAACTGAGGGCCCCAGAACTGGACACAATATTCCAGATGCATCCTCACCAGGGCAGAGTAGAGGGGGAGGAGCACCTCTCTCAACCTACTAACCACCCCCCTTCTGATGCACCCCAGGATGCCATTGGCCTTCTTGACCACAAGGACACATTGCTGGCTCATCCTTCTGTCCTCTACAACTCCTAAACACTTAAATGCATGCTTGGCTGCTGAGTTGCTCACTGTTAAATCCAGCATATTTCTGAATGTCTTGATGAATAAGAAGCAATATTAAGCAATGAATATATGGTAAGAAAATAAGATGAAAAAATATTTTGCCCGAGGAGCAATATGCTAAAGTACTGGTCACTAAATTTTGGTAGCCAATAGTGAGTAAGACCAGTAATGTGCTGCAGCAAGCATCCTCTGCTGTTCTCCCAGTGAGACTTAGTCTTCTTTGTTTTAATCTCTTTATTCATTACATATACCAGAGAGTTTCCTGGGCAACATGCTTGTGCAGTCCGTGAACTGAGGACATGCCACTGCATGGTTTCTGCGCACTTTGAAGATTTTATTTGCCATTGATGCCATGAGTAAGTATTTTTACTTTGGATAGATCAGGACAAATGGCACACACAATTATTTCTTTGAGGACACCTACCACTGCTTTTCCCTGTCTACCTTTGCAAGTGCCTTCTGAGCTTTGACAGTGGAACCATACCTATTGCTGAGGGATGCTCTGGGCAGCATTCATTTTCTTTTTCAAGATGAGCTCTTATTCCTCCTGGCATTTATGGTTTTATATATAAGAGAACAGATAGTGTAGCCTCAAGGTCATTGAATTTTATCAAGTATATTGCTTCACTCTTCCTGCTCTGGCAGAAGTGGTAATTATCACATGATATTGTTCTACCATAGTAAGAGGCCTCAGAGTCATGAAGAACAGCTGAGCACAGCCAGTTTACATTAAAACTAGGTTCGAGCAATTAAAAATTACCCAATCTTTCCTCCCCAGTTGATAACACACTATAGGAGTAGTGCTGACATGAAATAAACCAGTGTATTAAAACATTGCTAAGTATCTCCAGTCTAGACTGGCTTTACAGTTCAGATAAACCAGGTAATTTTAATGTAAACTACCTATTAAAACACAAGTTATTCCTCATCATAGAGACTGGTGCACCAGTTCCATTGCCTAATGAGATTATAGTACTAGCATTCAAATGTAATTGTTACAGAAAAAGAAATTATAAATGATAGAAACTGAGGTGTAAATTAGAGTATTCTATAGGAATGCCAGAGGTCCATAAATGAGGTAACAAACAAGAGAACTGTGATAACTCATAAAGCTTTTAAAGGAGAGTAAAGATAAAAATTTGAAAGGAGAGTGTAAGTTTAAATCCGTGTTCACATTCTTAACCTTGCCTTTGTCTCTGGTATAAAGTATAGACCTCTACCCAAAACACTTCTCATGTAACAGGCACTAAAGTATTAACTTTTTCAGTAAATACTCCTGTTTTCTGCAATGCTCCAGTGTTTTATACATCATTACCATCAAATTTGTGTTGTGTGAATAATAGCACTGTACTTTGGTGCTTGCATGCATACACCTGTGTATGTATATCTTTATTTTTATATATATATATATAAATATATATAAAACATATCTACATTTAAGTGTGTAAAGTTGTCTAAGAATAAAATCTGTGAACCAAAGAGGAAGAATAAAAGGAAATTATCTACATTAACTTAGATACTCACATTGTACAGAGAAGCTATTTTGCAGGTCCTACTGACAGAAGCTCAGCTATGGAATCTGAAGAGGTGACAGCTACAGAACAATGTATCTGGCAGGAACTGCAGATGACCACTCAAAACCAAGAATTTAAGATATGTGGCACTTATATTTCTGTTTAGTTTTTTCTAGGTTAAATAATATATGGCTTTATGTGTATAACATCTGTAAATTACTTCTGCTGCACTTAGGCCTGATAACCCCTTTGAAGACTTTTTGGAAAAAAGTGTCAGCTTTGCTAGTGGCAATGGCAATGATATGAACAGATTTTTAAAATTGTTTATCCAAGTAAATTTTTTTTTGGTGTCAGAATTATAGAATAATTTGGGTTTGAAGGGACCTCTAAAGATCATCCAGCCCACTCCTCCTGCAGTAAGCAGGGACACCCTCAACTAGATCAGGTTGCTCAGAGCCTCGTCAAGTCTCACCTTGAATATCTCCAGGGATGAGGCCTCACCTACCTCCCAGGGCAACCTCTTCCATTTTTCCACTACCCTTATTGTAAAGAACTTTTTCCTAACATCCAGTCTAAATCTACTCTTCTCTAATTCAAAACCATTGCCTCACGTCCTATCACTCCAGGCCCTTGCAAACAGTCCATCTCCAGCCTTCCTGTAGGCCTTCTTCAGATACTGGGAGGTCACTATTAAGTGTCCTCAGAGCCTTCTTTTCTCCAGGCTGAACAACCCCAGCTCCCCCAGCCTTTGTAGGACAGTACAGTAGACTTGTAGAGTCTATGTAGGAGAGGTGTTCCAGGCCCCTGAGCATTTTTGTGGCCCTCCTCTGGACCCACTCCATCAGATCCATGTCCTTCTTGTACTGAGGGCTCCAGAGCTGGATGCAGCTCTGTTCCTCTTGATTTATTCTTGATTTAAATCTTCTGCAGAACTGAGGAGCAAAGAATCTGTATCAGTTGAAAAATATTACAGTCAGATATTATTCAGCTGAAAAAAAAATACAGCTTAACAACTGTGCCAGAATGGAGGACAATGGCATTTCTCCTCAATTAATCTATTCTAGTGCCCAGGCAAATAACACATTGAGCAAATCTCCTAACTGCATAAACAGACAGTGATGTTAATAGACAAAAAACATGCTGCAGGAAAAACATCACAAAAAAAATGTTTTAAGAACAATAACAAAGAAAACACATCAGAATAAAAAATGCTGATGAAAACAGAATTAAAATTATAAAGACATCATTCTCACAATTCTTTTCTCAGCATAAATCAGTTTAAGTAGATTCTAAAGGAAAAGTTAATAATATAAATATAGTTAAAAGAAATAAATTCAATATATTTAATACTGCAGAGAAAGCATACAGTCTTTGAAGGGATGACTTTCTATCACAGTAGCTTGTCTTATGTTTTTTGTCAGCATGCGGGAAACTCAAGAAGTGAGTGGATATTGTAATAAAGTCATGTTTCTGTAGCAAGACAGTGAAAGGTTTCTTAAGGCTCTGTTAGGTCTGGCATAGAGCAGAAGATTACTAAGCAGTGTCTCCAAGCAGAGAAGCTTTGCTGGAAATCTGCTCTAAGGTGCAGGGCAGTTTGCTGGTGACTGCCAACACCTCTTGGGGTTTCCGCACCATCCAGTTCTGTTCCACTATAGCAAGTGAAGAGAGTTCAAATGGCCACTCCCAGGGCACTCCTCATGCTTGAAGTTGAGAATTCTGGAAAGGAAGGTCAGGGACCTGACTACCGTCTGATGTGGTGGGTCTCCAGTGGCTTCTGGTTTGGGTAGATTTCGTGGATGCAGATGGCTGCTGAAAGGCACTGGAGAAAGGCCAGACAGCTGGTACTGAATGGGCAGAGTTGCTCTTGTTCCTTGTTTTAAGAGAAACTGTCTTGATCTTGGGGATTTTTACATTGGAAACGCTATGGTTTTCAGTATCCTGACTGGTCCCTGCCATCTGTGGGAAGTGGAGAAGTACCCTCCTATGGCCATGGCAGTATTTTGATCAAATCAAATACATTAGCCCAGACTAATAGGATGCTGAGACCACTGGTGTAGATGCTCTACTAGCTGACTTTCCAGAATAGATACTGCAAGACTTAGGCTGTTTTGGGAGACAGGACTTTCAAATGTGGACACCACATGGGACAGGTACACCCAGTTTGAGAGCTGTTCTTCCAGCTGAGACTCTGACAGTGCTCCAGTGCAGTGCTGGAGCTGCATCCAGATACTGTGGAAAACCTAAAGAACTTGCATGCCCTCCTAACAGTTTCAACCTGGACTCCAGCAGGAAGGGGGAGTTACAGGCAGCAATCACAACAAAAGCATATGAAAGGGAAAAAACTTCCTTCTCTGCATTGTATCATTTGTTCTCACTTGCTTCAAGTTTGTTGGGTTTTTTTGCTGTTTGGGTGGGGTTTTTTGTTTTCGTTTTTTTTGTTTGGTTGGTTTAGTTTGGGGGTTTTTTATTTGGTTTGGTTTGGGGTTTTGTTGTTGTTGTTGTTTTGTTTTGATTTTTAAAGGAAGCAATGGTATCCTGCCTTCTTCTCTCTCTTGTTCTCTGTGTAGCAGATATTGTCAATGAAGAAAAGGAGTAATCCTTTTGGATAGTCGCCAATGTTTGTAATCACTTGGCGCCAGAATTTTAATGAGTGGCAGGTTGCCAGAATTTATAGATCTAAATATTGGATGTCAAATGTGTGTCCACAGCATGTTGGTGATTGTTTGTGTGTGTGTTTGCTCATCACTTATGGAAGAGTGCTTAAAAATAAGGATTTCTGAGCCTCAGCAACACAGATGGAACTGTCTGTACAAGACCCTTCTTTTAAATTAACAATCTTTGCTCTTCTTGGAAAGAAAAGGCCTCTATTAGAAGAGCCTCATCTTAGTTTCTTCTCCTTGTCTTAATTGAGTCTTTGAACTGCAGTCAGTAAAAGCTCACAGCAAGAATACAGTATCCAATCAGATGTATATTTTTAAATTAATCTACATTTGAATACATTCCCTAATTTACCACCACCACCTGCAAAAGAAAAAAAAAATAAAAAAAAAAAAAGGAAAGAAGAAAAGGGGGAAAAATGTTTTAAAAGAAAGAGAATATATTTGCAATTTTAATTTCCCTAGGGAGAAGCAAGCCTTTCAGAAGAACTTTGATGTGTTTCTTTCTTCTTTGTGTAAACTGTAGTTTAATTTTTTTCACACTTTTGCATTCATATTTGCATGATAAAAGAGATCCCACTTTTCTTTTAAAGATTGGTCCAGAAAGTCAAAATTATTCAGAGGAGAAAACCAAGAACAAAACAAAAATTTCAAAATTGTCTCCCTTTTCAGTAATTTGTATATGCAATCTATGATTTTCAATACTTTTACTGATATGAGCAGACAACTATGTTTTTCAGAAGGTTGCATGAAGTATTGTTGCATTTCTATTTTCATGTTGATTCAAGTTGTTGCTGCATTTTTAATGGAATTAGTCATCCCAGAGATGGAATTTTTTACCTTTAATGTTGAAGCTATTTTCAACAAATTCTCTCCAATCCAAGCAGATATTTGGGCTGTTCAGCATGCTTTCTAAAAGTTTATTCCATAGCACCCATCCTGTAGCTAGGGTGTTGTGAAGCTGTGAGTAAAAGCACATGGAAAATCCTTGGAGCAGAGAAGAAAATTTCTCTGATCTGCTATTGTTAGAGGTGGAAACCCATGGATTCTTTTCTGCTCAGGACATTTCCTAATTTGCTCCTGACTACTGAGAAAGTAGAAGCAGCACTACCTATTAACAAATATACTTATGTGAGATTAGATGTTTGCTTATCACACAGGATCCATGTTTTGCTTTCCTGTGGTATACCTGCCATGCAGAGATATGCAGAACATAGTCTGGGGACCTCAGTTTAATGTGTTGTCTCTTCATATAATGGCTGATGGGTTCCTCAGCCTCATCAGGGGCAGCAGCAGGATTGCCAGGCAAGCTGCAGAGGAAAAACCCCATTTATCTCAGGAAACAGGAGCACAAAGAAGCTTCTAGCTGTCCAGAGCTAAAAATCCAACGTTTACTAACTAATACAACTTTCTCTCTACATTATGTATTACAAACCATTGCATCCTGACTTCAAAACACAGTTGAAGACAGATAAATACATATATGTATGTGTCTTCTGCCACTGAATATTGCCTACACATTCTTGCTATGTTTGGAGTAGCTTCATCTTGCAGGTGACCTTTTGAAGGAGATGGCATATAAATGGCTATTTGCAAGCCCAGCTTCATCTGAGCTGCAGGCTCCATGTGTCCCTTGCCTACCAGCATTAAGTATTATCCAGTGTTATTCAGCATTACACAGACCCATACTGGGTCCTAGCTGCCAGCTTTTATCCTAATTATCGATTAAAATGTTATCATTATCTAAACCTATATCATATTCTGATTAGCCTACTCAACTGCAGTAATATAAAATATACAGAGCGTGATTCTCTCTATCTTATGTGTTCTGGCAATGCCTATTTGAATCCTATCCATTTAGTTTCTTATGTGGTATAAAAAAACATACAGTACCTAAACATCTCATGGTACTTAATGAGTAATAAGTGAAGAGGTGCTTTCCTCTTTCTTTGCCCAGTGTGGCTGAAAGAGGAATAAATTGGACAATAGTGACACTTTGCTTGCCTACAGTTTTTAGTGAGTAGAGGATAGGTGAGTGTCTGAAAAAGAAAGCAGGATAAGAGAATATATTCAGGGAAAAAAAAAATTAAAGTCCTGCAAATGTTCTTTTTTTTTCTGGAGCCATCTGATTTCCTGTGTGTTTGGGAATCATACTGAAATTTCTCTAGCAGAGATTTTTTTTTTCTCCTAAATGTAAAATACACTGTTCTTTCCTCAGTTTAACGATTTTGAAGTGTACATAACATCCAGGTATGAGGGATTCAAATACCTTTGGAGAGATCTTGATCAGAGGCTGAGGGTAAAGAGAAGGTAGGCTCAAAGCAACCTGACATATCTAGTGGAGAAACTTATGTGTTCATCATCTGATGGTAGTTCTGCAATTCCTTTCTCCTTCTTTTTTTCTTTTTTTTTTTTTTTTTTTCTTCAGTACCAATCAAACCTGACTGTCACATATGCAATAATTTTTGTTTCTGTTCTCCACTTAATTGTATCACATGAAAACCTCTCCCCAGTTTCTGGTTTTGGACATTCAAGAAATCCCTATCTTCAGTGTTTTGTTCATAGCAGTAACACTTCAGGAATTTCATCTGGACATTAAGGAAACTAAGAGAAAGGTGGAAATCTTGTGGTTTTACTTTTAGGAATCAGCCGTACAGGAGCCTTTTGGCTTTTCCAGCAACAAGATTTGATGTAGACAAAATATTGTCTGTAGAGACTCAGCCTGACTTATATGAATAATTTAAAGGTCGTTCCCAAGCACACTTGCAGCCTCTTCAAGAGAAGACAAATACACTTAGTGTTTCTCAGTAGCTAACGTCAAAGAGAGCTTGGAGAAGTGCCTGAATATACACCTTACTGGTCTGTAACACCAGGTCATGCCTTTGGATCAAGCCCTAAACATGACTGACAGAGTGTCAGGCTAACTTAAACTGCTGGTTGCCAGGTTAGTTTGAGGGTCAGAGAGAATGTGTACTGTACAAGAATTACAACGTTGCTCAAAGAGAGAGATTTTTGCACCCTCTGGTAACACTGGACCCACATGTTCCTTCTCCTTAAGAAGTCTGGGGTGATGGGATGGTCGTAATTGCATCAAATGCTACTGTTGTGCAACTTTGAAAGCAGACACTTTTTATTCTCAGATCTTTTTTTTTTTTTTTTTTTGGTAGGGTGGTGGTAATGTTTTTTCAGGTAATTTTTTTTTCCTGATGACTTCCAGGTCCTTAAGGATGATGACTGTGTGTTATGCTTCAGTCCCTCCTTTTTTGCTGCTCTACCATGCGACAGAGGTTCACCTTGGGCAAAGCACCTTGCTTCTCTGTCAAAAGAGTTCTTGATTCCACAGCATTGGTCATTAAAGTCTTTTCCACTGAAATTTTCACATGCATCCTATGGATACAGTATGTATGTGCAAAAATTTTAAATGCTGAAAATGTGTAGCATTTTTGAAAGACCAATGTGTCTCTGAAAAAAAATAGCTTGTATTGTTTATCACACTTAAATCTCTTTTCCTATTTTATGAATGGTCTTATCCTATCTCAAAGCTAGAGTGAAGGTTTCTTGTTCAGGGAATTGAGCAAGAAAATGTCTATCGCTCACACATTTCTTTACTTTCATTTTGCTGGATGTTTACTGGATAGTTTTTTCTTTATATTTTTTATCAGTTATAAGTTGTAGAATGTCAAGGTTTTCCATACATTTGTGTTATCCCACATTTTTAATTCAAAATTTGCTGCATGGATAACACCTAAAAATAGACTGATCAGGACAGAGAAGAATGTAAACTTAAATGGAAACCTTAGCACATAATTTTAAATTACCTTTGTTTGTGGTTTGTATGTTTGGTTTTTATGTCCTCATTGATATATGTACACATGCTGAAAGAACCAAAATCAAGGTTTAATATTAGGATGACAACAAACACTTACTCTTAGAAGAAAAAAAATTATATTCTGGTGTGATCTCCAATGCTTCTAAGGTATTGCCCAGCCTAAGGCCTTTCTTGTCATTCTCTGCCATAATAAACACAATAAATACATTTCTTCCACAGCTATTGGAATTTTCTATCCAAAATTCTTCAGCTCCCAGATGCAGAGTATGATTCTTGATTCCTTTTTACTTTTTTCAGTTTATATTTTGAAAGTATTTTCCATTTTATGTTAATAAATGAGCAGATTCAAGTTATTATGTAAACCCAAATACCATTTTATTTTGTTTAGTATAATTAATAATATGAAAATTGCTAGTAACTTTTCCTGTATCGGTCAATATATCCCAATTTTTCTCCTGCCTACCTTCCTTTTAAGCAAGACCTTGTTTTTAAAAAATAAAATACTTTTCCACCAGATAGGAGAGAAAGTATAGTATACTACTGGTACAATAGACAGCCAAATCAAAGAAGGTACCATGCTTATATGAATAATAAAACTATCCAGTATCAGAACACATTATCAGTACTGTTTCAGGATGTAAAAGTGTGGTGCTTCAATTTGTAAAACTGTAGTAGGACTAGGATTAATTTTCTGTAGGTGCTACATTATTCTCTAATAAGGAGCCTGTTGCAATTTCACACACCTGCCTTTGAAGTTCAGTTGCCAAGCAGTCTTGGAAGAAAAAAAATGTCGTTGGTTAATTCTTTAATTTTGGAAGCTGCTGTGTTGGTAAAGAAGAAAAGCAAACTACTCCCCACTCTGAGCCAACAAATGTTGGGAGTTTCCAGTGTGTCATGGCCCTGACTGTGAAGAAAGAGTAAATAAAGAATAATGTGATCTTTGGTTGAACTCCAAGCCCAAATAAGCTGGGGACATAACACAGACAAACTAATGGTAGAAAGGAGAATAATGATATCTTCAATTTTAAACATTTGTTTGTGGATTTTTATTTATGTATTTCTTTGTTTTACAAAGAAGCACATCCCACTTCCCATGAAAAAGGCAACAGCATTCAAAGGAAGTACAGTTTTTCTCATGCTATTAATTTTGAGAAAGAACTTACATTTGCCATAATAAATATGCAAAAATGTTAGAAGCAAAGTACATTACTTGGTTATAAAAAATTGAAAGTTACTTAATGAGATTAAGGATCTGTTGGCACGATGCAGCCATTCCCTGTATGCAAGGGAACTTGCTGAGAAAGAGGTTTTCCTTCATTTTGTTGGCTTGGCAGGTGGATGATTGGGTTAATTTGACTTAATGGTGCATTACAGCACAGATTTCTTTCCTTGCAGTCATGAACAGCTTTCGTTGTATAAAGGGGACATTGTGGTATGATCTGTTGGACCAAATGGGAGCAGCAGTGCCCTCCCAAAGCCATCACCCACAATTTACTCGATGCTCTAGTACTTTCTGATCAAGATTTAATAGTACAGCTGATCACGTAGAGGTAGAATCGTTCTGGTTGAGTAAGTGAAAGTTTTTATGGTTAGATGCACTTGAGCAAAAGCCTATGTGCTTTTACTGAGATATTACTCTGTGTGCAGAAACACCTCACCTGTCCATAGGGTGTGATTGGGAAATGTCAGTTCTAAGCAGCAAGGGCCTAATGCATAAGTTAACATTTGGCTAAGGCTTTTTAAATGACTGAAAATAACAATTATGTGACAGAGTGGAAATGTGTTAATGATAATTGGTTCTAAGGTATTGATCATTCCTGTCCAAGCTGGGAAAGCAACTGATTAGACCCAACAAAATGGAATTCATTACATTTGAGCCCTTTGCTGTTCACAGCTATTGCAAATAAAAATGGTAATTTTATTTTTTTAAAGCTATTTCTGAAAAGTATTCCCAGACCTGATGTTTGAACTGTCTTAATTAGCATTGTTTCTGAAAAGTTCCAGTTAAATTGCTCAGACATAAATCCTGGTAAGTAAATAAGTCCGAGACATTTTATTCCAATAAAATGTTGTTATCTTAGATTAAAATACATTAGGAGAAGTCATGGCTAATCTTCCAGGGTGCTTTTTTAAAAAAAAAAAAAAATCATGACATTTAAGCAGTATGGAGAACACTTAAGTACTTGTCAGGATGAGAATTTTTTTCAGTATGTGCTAATTAATTTATACAGAAATTACTTTTCTTAAGTACATTTTCATTATCAAGGGGTGACTAAACCATACTAGTCATCTTGAGACATGAGGTAGGGAATGAGAGGGGGAGAAGACAAAACTGCACTCTGTCTCTTGCACATGGTGCAGCTGGTGGGCCCCTAATGTCTCTGGTCCTTCTCATCTATGGCCCCATCTCATAGACTTGGCTATGCCTACTGCCTCTCAGCTGTGGAAGCAAAACTTATCTTTGGAAGTCTTGTTTTACATATCTCTCAAAGAGTATCTGACCTTGTGGGGAAAAAAAGACCATTTTTTCATTCTCTCTGGCATTAATTTGTGTAACATTTTTAACTTTCTCATGAGTGAGGAAACTGTAGAAAAATGGTTTGCAGTTGGCTTGACTTGTCTGTGGTTTTTTTTTCTTGTTCATGTTCTGAAAAAATTAGTTTGTATTACTCGTGCAACACTCCACATCCTGCTTTTGGACCAGAGACCAAGGTCTGCCTGCCTGTGTTCATTTAGATAGCTGTCAGTCCTGCTTAACTCTGCTTTCTTTATTGTAATCTCAGTTCAGATGAGAAAGTCTTAGTATGCCCTACAGTGCAATGTTCACCCTAATATCTCTACTATGGAAGCCAATATTGCAAGAATAGCAAATAGATTACCTTGGGGCAGAGTGAGAAAGATTTCCAAGAAATGCTACAGTATCCAGAGACTGTATGTTATGCTCTCACTGTCTTCTTACATTTGACTGCTTAGAGCAACCATTATGTTGCATCCATTGGGCTGGTGCTGTTGTATGGAAGGAGCTGTGCTATGATGGATGGAGCTGTCTGAAATCCTGCTGAGATGGGTACCTAAATATTGGGCCAGTGTGTTACATGTGCAGCTGTACTGTGGGAGGTCAGAGCTGCCTTCCCCTCCCCTTTTCAAGCTAATAAAGCAGAGCAAGGGGGGGGAACTATATAGATTTAGAAGTAATTTAAGAGGTAGTTTTTGTTCCAGTACAGGCTAAGCGTGTCAGACAGATGATTTCACAAAGGCTCTGTCCTCAAGAGATTTTCACTCAGAAATGAATACTGCCCTCCTAACCTAAATACAGATCGAAAATGCATCCATGACAATATCACATATTTATTGGCTGGAACTTAGAGACCAAGTGTTCAATTTCTGAGTACTTTAATGGAATGAGAAAAGTAGTGTCATGGAAGGACAAAACAATAATACTTTCTGGTTTATGGATCCTCTCCCAGTTCTTCCTTATAAATCATAACACTTTGACATTTCAAATTAAAATACTAGGTGCCTTGCTTTTAGAAAGCTTGTCTCAGTCTCTCCTTGTTTCTGCATTCGGGGGAAGCTGCAATTGCAGGTTCCATAAGTCTTCTGAGTGCTGTATTTTAACTTTATTTGAAATACCATGAGTCTCTCTTCCATAATGAAGAGCATGGAAATTTCTGTGTGTTTGCTTCTGGACTCATTGCCTTCAATAGATTCATACAACCAGAATGACTTTAAATTTTTTGTATTAAAATACATAAATCATTAAAATAATTATGTTTGAATATAAAATTAAATTCATAGAAATTACAAATAATAACCTGCCTCCTTTCACTGATTTTATAATCTTTGCAACCTGAGATGTGTATAATATACTCAAAGCCGTGTCAGGTAGCAACAGCCTCATTTCATTCATGGTGACAGTTAAGGTTAATTTCATGTTGCTGGGCTGTGCTGGTATTCCTTGGCAATTCTCAGGCACTGGAACAGGCTGCCCAGTTGCCTCACGGATCCTGGAGGTGTTCAGGAGATGGGTAGCAATGGTTCTTAGGGCCATTGTTTAGTTGTGGACTTGGCAGTGCTACTTTAACAGCTGGGCTTAGTGATCTTTAAGGCCTTTTCCAACATAAATGATGCTATGATTCATTCATAAATGTGAAACAATTCCATGATTTAAAGTGGTCTGATTTTCAGAGACCCCACAGAGCACCCACAGCTTTAATATATTCCAGGGACCTTTCTGTGCATCTCCCCTAGATCCTAGATTTTGGCTTTTGATCCTAATTCTTCTTGTAAATAATACTAACAAAAGGGTCACAGAAAACTGGATGGTGCCATCAGTGTTGGGGGTGATACCTCCCCTCCCACTACCCCTCATACCATCATTTTCCTCTCCTCCCTCCATCTCTACCCCTGATCAGTGCATAAAACTTTTTAGCCTTCATTTTGCCCAACCTAAATATGTCAGTCTTCTAGTCTCCTGTCACTCAATGCTTCCAGATTTCCCTGAGCAGCTCCATAAATATTCTTTGCATCTGCTTCAGCTTCTGAGCACAGCTCATCTGAAATGAACAGAGATGACCTGATGTGGCAGATGTCCCACCAGTGCTTTCTGTCACAGCCTACCTGTTTCTTTGGGAATTACCTCTGGTGGATCACAGATGCCATTTCCTTTTTGCACTGGCATTTCCGAGTCATTCCAAAACATATTAGTGCTTCCATTCATGGTTAAACTCAGTAATTTCAAAATGATTACTTTATAGCATGTTTTTTTGTCATTTCCTAAGGGAAAGAATTTTGGACTACTGAATTTTATCTGTTACTAAAAATTCAGTTGGTTCTCCCCTTATTATTGTTATTCTCTTTTTTTAAGTGGTACTTCCTACTTCTGGTGTGGCCCACAGAGTACATATTCACTAAGTCATACCTTTTTTGTTGTTGTTGTTCCAAACATATATAAACATCTGCCAATATCTAAGTTCAATGTAATATAATATTTATAATATATTTATAAATATATAAAGGATGAGTGTCAGGAGGATGGAGCCAGCCCCTTCTCAGTGATGACCAGTGATAGGACAAGGGGCAAGAGGTGAAAGTTGGAGCATAGGAGAATCTGTATAAACATAAGAAAAAACTTTTTCACTGTGGGGATGGCAGAAGACTGGAACAGGCTGCCCAGTGAGGTTGTGGAGTCTCCTTCTCTGTAGACATTCAAACCCCATCTAGATGTATTCCTGTGTGACCTACACTAGGTGATCCTTCCCTGGCAGGGGGTTTGGACTCAATGATTTCTCAAGGTTCATTCCAACCCCTAACATTCTGTGATTCTGTGATAAATGTACTTTGTATGTGTAAAATTGCCTAGAGGTGAATGCATGTGCATCTGTAGTTGATGGCAGCCTGAAAGCAGAACTTTACACCATGTCTGCATTAGATAGCATGCAGTCAACATAACCAAGGCTGGAACAAACAGTAGTACAAGCACTAGTCCTCAAAATACACAATAAAGATATTATTTTCTTGAAAATTATAGCTCATTACTTTGAAACCCTTAATTTAAGAAAGAATCTTATTTCCCTTGGATCCAATTAATCTTTACTCTCTGAATAAGAAATAAGAATTGGGCCTCTGAAACACTTGCTATTGTGGCAGCCACAAATTACACTGGGGTGCTGCTAATTCCTTGTGGAGCACAATGCATTTGCAGCCTCCTCTCTTTTATTGATTCTTTCTGTTAGTCTGCACTGAGCCCTACAATAGAACTACAGAATTTACATAATAATTTCTAGAAGAATTATTCTTATTCTTATTCTTTTCTTAATTTTTTATCCTTATCTCTTACTTTCTCCCATGACCTCTGAAGTTGCAATATTGCCAGAAGAAACTGAAATAATTGTGTTTTTCATCTATCAGTAATGATCTGGTTTCTTAACTTATTTTTCTCTGTGGTTTAAAGCAGCAATCTGTGGCCAAGCAAATCCCAGTGTTCTCTCTGTCTTTCTTCTGAGTGCCTTTGGTTTATAGTATTCTCTGATGTGCCTTACTGCCATCTTTGGTTCTCTGGAAGCAACGTGGTTCTTGACCACAAAGTTGTGGAAAAAACAAAATGAAATTTCAAAGATTACAATGAAAGCCCAAGTCATTTAATTTTTAAATGATCATCAACTTGGCCTTTAAATTCTTAGTCTTTATGAGCTAATATATACACCACAAAAGCCTCCATTTGTATGTAGATAAGTGCATGCAGATTAAATAGGTTCCTTCCTACCCAATTTTAAAATGCAAATGGTATTTCTGCATGCAAATGCTTGTCTTTTGTTCTTTTTCTTAGTGAGGGCTGTGCAACCAAAATTGCAGGACTGTGGAATCATGAAAACTACAGAGAGTGAAGAAATCTGTTTCCAGAAGCTAGTTATGCCCATGGTCTAGTCTTGACAGTGTATTCTCGTTATTGTCTTTTTTATTATTATTATTTTTCTTTAGTTATCTTGAGAAGCAGAAGTTTCTCAGTTTTTCTTAACAATCTGTGAGGCTTTATACAAACCATTCCACTGCTTTACTTCTATTTCAGTCCTCTTTCTCACCCAATTAGTATGTAAACCCTTTGAAGGTCTGTCAGCTACCACAATATCCCCTCCTGCACAAACAGGGTAATTTCATGGAGTGAGGGAAGCATGCTTCTTGTAAAACTGAGATTTTACTTAGAATTCACATTAAACAATACCTTTTAATATACATTTGTAGCCTTTGTTTTCTATGCTACTATATCACTTTCTCAATTACTAGTTGTCATATCACAGTAATATATATATATATTGTTAAATAAATAATATTTAAATAAATATTTTCCACATTTTTCTATCTATGGTATATTATTCTCTCTTTTTAACAAAAGATCAGGCTGGTAGTTTACTCTCCTCTTCTTCCTCTTCAAGGAGTAATTTCTTATTCTCAGGTTTCCTACTCAGCATCCTTTTTGTATCCCAGCTTTTGATCCTCCCCTGGGATATTTTCTGTTACTTTTTGTCTCAGACATTTAGCCCTTTACCATTAAGTTTTTGTACATTTTTTCTTTCCTTCTGTACTCCAGCAGACAAAGGACATAAAGAAATTGTCACCAAGCTCCAGAAGGTGACAGTGGAATGATGACTCCTTGCTTTCCTTGGTTTTGATGTGGCTCCACATATTTTGGAGAACCTCTGCCCTGTGCATAGGTGGGAAGGTCAGGGAGAAGGGCTGCCTTCCACCTCTGGCAGGTGCTCTGGCACCCTGAACCAGGAACAACACTACTTGGTGACCAGCTCTCAGGAAAAAACCTAGTCAGAGACAAGAAACCAAATTAGTGAAGCTTTAGGTGGTTTTATTTTTGTTTGTCTGTGTGGTTTTTTGTTTGTTGTTTTTTTAAATGGTAGAGTTTTAGAGCAAAGTGGTATGTAGGGTAATGATTTAACACTGAATGTATTTAAGTTTATTTCCATAGAATCATAGAATGTCAGGTTGGACGGAACCTCAAGGATCATCTGGTCCAACCCATTTAGGTAATACTATAGTTTATATAAGAAGTCAAAGCACCCTTTCGAGCTGAGCCTTAAACCTGTCCAAAGTGGGGGAATCTGCCACTTCCTCTGGGAGATCATTCCAATGTCTGACTATCCTCATGGTGAAAAATTTAACTCGTGTGCAACTGGAATATCCCCAGGAGAAACTTGTGCCCATTACTCCTTATCCTTCTTACTCCTTGTAAAGAAGGTGTCTCCATCTTCTTTGCAGCCACCTTTTAAGTGCTGAAAAAATTATTTTATTGGATGGTGGGTCATAGTGTGAAAGGTCTCCTGCAAGAACCTCTTGCAATAGACTGGAAGAGCTGAGTGTTCATTTCATTGCCAAGACCTCAGGATGACGAGGAGACTTCAGCATTTATGACTTCAGCATAAACTTCAACTACTCCTCTGACTTTGTCAGCATGAGATTGCACTCTCTACACTAGTCATGTGTGAAAAAAAACCCAACAATATGAAATGGTCACTGCTGCAGCCATCTGCTCTGGATCTGCAAAGGTTGTCTCTGTGGGAACTGACTGGAAGACATTTTGCCCATGGGGTTTGCAGGAGAAGAGGAGTTTTCGAACTCCATTCTGCCTCTGCCTCTTCTCCCTCTTCCTCACTTGTCAGTCCCACTCCAACATGCAGGAGCCTTATACTCCACCAGATTTGTATTCCGCTGACATCTCTTTTTTCTGCTTCCTTCAGTGGTGCATTTCTATCAAGACTAGCTGTTCCAATCTCCCTCCTAGGATCTTTTGTTGCCTTCTCACTCTCCCTTAGGTAGAATCCTTCTAAGGTATTCTCAGCTCCCCATTGATTGAAACACCTTCTAGGCTGGCATCTTACCTGAACTTTAACTCTCTCCTCTAGATTGTCAGTGAACATATGAAGTATTACAGAGACAGATAACACAACAGATGTTTGGCAGGGAAGGTACTTTGTGAGGGGTTTCCATTTTATTGCATCCTTCTCAGCTTTTGAAAATCTGGAAAAATGAAAATTAAATACAATTTTTATGTCACAGTATTATATCAAATAGGGCAGCACTAAAAGTTTAAATTTGGACCCACCTCCCTTTCAAAATCACATTTCCATCTTGTCTCCAAAACTAATAAATTTTTTTTTTAGCATGGGCAAATGAAGGTTTGCATAAAAGACCAGAGTCTGTGGCACAGTAAGGGAAGGAAGAGGCAGAACAGAGGAGTAAGAAATTAATGTGCTCACAAATTAATTCTAAGTACCCTTTTACTAATGGCTCATCTCAGTAATGCCATTTTGCAAAGAGGTGAGTACGAAGCAGAGAAGAGAGAAAAATCATTCTGTGTTTATCAGGATGCATGGTAGTGAAGGCTGGTGTAGCTTCAAGGGGGACATTTCTAAGCAGCATGATAATGGGAAATAAAGGAGCCTTTTTAACAACCAGGCCTGCTTTTGTTGATTGATCTTTATCTCTAGTGTTTTCTCTCCCCTGCTAACCTCTCTTCCTTTGTTTTTGTATCACTTCTCTCTTTTTTTTCTGTTCTTCTAGGTTATCCCTTCCCATTAGTCTCTCACTAACTAAATCCATTTTTCTCTGCCCCAGTATTATTCCTCATTTATTTCTCTCCAGGTCTAATTTGACTCTGTTACTATAAAGAGTCAGAACACAAGGACAATAGAGATACACATTGCTATTCACTATTAAAGTTTGTCCTTCCTCCTCTCTTTCCCACTTATCTGAACTTTTAAAACAGTTTTAGCTTTCTCAGTGGGAGCTACTAAAAATCTGTCTTTGCATACCCAGCATAAAGCATTAGTGATGTCTGTTATTCCTTCTTTTATGGTGCACACAGAGAAGACACAAAGATCTGCAGGAAGGCCAGGTAGTCAAGCCTTTGTGATACTCCCAAATTAGCTAAAGTGGTTTCATGCTGTTCCTGAAGAAAAATAGTGCCAAAATCCACAGGTGTCTGAATGAGGTAGAGAAACAATTTCAGGTCTGGGATACTCCATCAGCAACCCTGAGTGGCTACAAGAGGGAAGTGAAAATAATCTCCTCTGTTGCAGCAAGCAAAGAGTGGTGTTTCAGGAGGGATCAGAGCCACAGGAACAAATACGTGACCATGACATTTGGAAGGTATAAATATACATAAATGAGATAAGGCTCAGATCCCCAGATCTTTCCCAGCTGAGGTTTACTCTGCCAGCCTGCCAGGAGCCCAGCTGGAAAATCATAATATATACAATAAAATAAAATGGATTACTCTTGGCCTTACAATTCTTCATGCCCAAATGGAGACCCACAGTCTGGGACTGAGAACTTGTATCTGTTTCAGAGAGGGGAGACATAGCAGGGATGTAGCCTTAATCCTACTTTGCTGGTACAAACCCAGAAAAACATTTTTCCCCAAAGAAGCATAAAGAATTAAAAATTAACAGACTGCATTGGAAAAGATGTTGGCTGTGCCAACTATTGCACCATAAAAGGAACTCTGAAAACACAGTTTAAAACCAAAACTAAATAAACAAAAAAAACAAAACAAAAACCCACAAAAAAAAACCTGCTCTAGAGGAACATAGCGTTGCATGACATTGATGGCATAGTAGAACTCTTAATATTGATTTGATAAATCCTCAATGAAGAACAAACTGAAGAGATCTGGAGACAAGGCAGTTTCTTGAAGTAGATCTATACATTCAGTCATGTCAGTGCCATGATGAACTCAGGGTAACTTATATTTTTCCAGTTTTTTTGGTCTTCTGTACTGCAGGTCTTGCATTTTCTACAAAGCTCTGGGAAGGGTTTTATGGATAGATATGGTAACAGAAAGATAATCATGTGGACCTTTCTGAACTTTAAATTTATTGATAGCTGCCCCTGGTTGTAGAAAGACAGTCTGAGAGCTCTTTTGACTCTTTTAAAAGACCTTTCTGGGTTACAGGGTACAGGATAAAACAGCTCAAGAAGCTCTGCTTTCTGATCTTTTTCATCTGGAAGAGTACATTATCACCATGGCTGTAGTAGGATTTTCTGTAACTAAAACTGGTAGAGTAAATTCACTCACTAACAGGGGTTTCCCCTAGAGTATTTTTTTGAAGAACTTGTAGCATCTCTTTGTAGTTCAGAAAGTTACTTTAGAAGACCATTTCTGGTTTTATTGCATTGATTATGGGTCCTTTTTTAGTCATTTAGTCATTAAAGAAACCATGATTAAGATTTGTGATGCTAGAAAATAAGAACTAGCTTGAGATGCTCAAAAAGAACTTTGCCTTCCCTGCAAACATATGGTTCTGTCTGTGAAGCACTTGGCATACTTTTCCCTGACAACATTCCTAGTTGCTCCCAATGGTATTAGAAGTTGTAGCCCTGGCAATGACACCTGAGTCTGGTTTCCCTCCTTGCACATAAATCCTATCTCACACCAGTAACAGCCCTTCTGGAGTTCACTCCCTACTTGCTCTTCCTGGGAGAGGAAATGATCTGATCTTTGGCCTTAGATCTGACACCTCCAGTGAGATGGGGTCCTAATTATGCAGCCTCGCTGCCTCTCAGCTCTATTTTTTCTATACTGTAATGTAACACCTTCCTAATTATACTGTAAAAACTGATGACACAGTAACCTTAGTTGTACATAATTATCTTCTTATTATTTTTTTTCTGTATTCTAAAAGTCACAGTTTTTCTGAGATCTAAAAACTACAAGTTGCATGATAATTGGCCACAAAACAGCTGGATTATTTCAAGCACGGCTGACAAATGTTCTGCAGAAATAATTAATTGCTCAGAATGTATAAAGCATTTCTCATAGAATTATTAGATAATTTTTTCATGTTTATAGATGCATTGAAAAATAAAAAGGGTAAGGAAAATTTCCCCTAGTGCTTTAAGTAAAAGTCATAATTTCTCTGAAATTTAGTTCAGCACTTCAGTTTCTGTTTGCAAAAGTCATTTAGAAAGTTAATTTACAGAAATGTATTATTTGCTAATGTTGATTATGCAAACATGCTGCTGGTAACTTCAAAGTATACCTGATTACTTAACGATGACATTCACCCTTGTTTTGTATTTATGGTTCTGAGAATGTAAGTCTGTTGTAAAGCTTTACAAGTGAGGTACACATGCAGTCCTTTTTTCACCTTTATTTATATGCAGATAAGGTTTAAAACAGTTGGTATTTACTGTCAGAGTTGCCTTTCTTTTATTTGAAAATTTTTGCTGGTACAACAAAAGTTATTAGTTAAAAAGAGTTATATTATTTTTTAGTTAGCCAAAAATTATCCTTCTGTTTTCATTCACACAGTAAAAGGCAGTGATGTTATCGTTTTCAAAGTTAAATGTGATATAAGGAAAAGAAGGCAACTTTTCCAGAGTTTTTTTTAAACATAATGAAGGTCGAATTCTCATCCTGAGTATAATCAAGAAAAGGTCTAATCTGTCTGCCTCAGGAATGGATTCCTCTTTTTCTTTTTCTTCACTACAATTAGTCCAGAAAAAGGTAATACATAAGAGCACAATGTATTATGTTTCTATTTTGTCCATGAACTTATTGAAGGATTTAGTTTTCATAGGAGTGAATAGGTGAATTCTTGACACTTTATCAAGGAAAACACAGTAAACACAGACATTTCTGCCAGGAAAAGCCAGAAATTAGAGGCTGCAGTACGTACCAGACAGGAGTGTGTGGTACATCTGCTATTATGAACAATAATTTTTTTTTTTTTATGTTTTACTAAAAAGTAATGTTTTACAAAAAGTAACTTGAAAAATTGTTTGGATTTTAAACATTTTAAATAAACCCCAGAAACAAGCCACCACCATTATTTTTGCTTTTGTCCTCAGCCTGGACTCCAACATGGTAGAGAAATCAAATATGCTATATTTGATGTCCCTATATCATTTGATCTCAGTGATTTCATACCCATCAACTGGATTCAATAGGCTATAAACATAACCCTAAATCCTATCTTTCTCTTCAGGTATACATGAGAACTGTTTTTTCTTAATTGCTCTTGAAAATTGTATCTTTGAAATAATAATGCTCTTATCATAGTGTAATTAATTTCTCTTAACATTTACCCTCCCTTGGCAGCCTTTTCCACAAAGACAAGCCTTTTTGTCTTAGGAAAATGTGGCTTCATACCACAAGAGAGTAGCCATTCTCCTGCATTCATGTCTTTATCTTTCCCTGTGCAGACAAGGATGGATACTGCTCAAAGAAACAGTGAATTTTGTTTCACATGGTTTCACAAATATTTCTAGCTATTTCTGAATACACTGGAGCTGATGTTTGTCTGTTTGACAATCTTAGCTCTGCTAACCACTTGTTTTCAGGTTTTGTAGGCTGAAAACTATTACATCTCACTAGAAAAATTAATAGAATTTCCCTTACTCATTCTGCACATTTGATTTTGTATCTTTAAGCTACAAGGGATGAAAAGTTAGTGAAGAAATGTAGTGTGTTATTGAATAATTTATTTCCATGCTATTTTTAATAGCAAACACTTTGAAGTAAAATTTCTCTTAGGACTTGAAGTGAACTGTCATTGATATTCCTTAGCATTATTCACTGCCCTAAGATCACAGAGAAAATTGCTGGCTCTGACATAGTGTATTTTGGGGTTTGGACTTTCATATTTAACACAATTCTGTAACTGGCACTAAGTGCAGAATTCAGCCAGTCTACTTGGAAGAGTAACTACAGTTATTAAAATAGACACTCAGAAAATATTGGCTGGTGGACACTTCAGGGTTTTTTCAGTTTTATGGAGATTAATGGTTTGATTTCTCTGCTTGGAAGCAGAACAAGAAGGAAATGTAGGAAGTGACTTCTTTAAAGCATCAAGACATCTTTTCTGGAGAAAATTGGAAAGCAATATCTTTGCCGATGGGGTTTAAAACCTACATGTAGTAGGTCTGCAAAATTTTATATTGAAGAGAAGGTTAGGGATAAATCTAGGTCATTATAATGCAAGGACCAGAAAGGATTAAACCCCTGAGGAAAGGATCTTTTTAGTTTAATTAATGCAGCATAAGTAATGTGCTACAAAATGCTAAGTCAGTCTAGAGATACACTGATTTTTGTGCTCTTGTCTACTTTAGGAACCCAGATTACTTTCAAGTGTAGTTTGGAAAGAATCAAATAATTATTAAATCATTATTTCATAGATGCTGTTAAATTATGAATACACTAAAAAATATTTCCTCCTCTAAATGGGGTGCAAATATACATGCATGTACGTTATGAAGAGAGTATTCAGGCCTTCTCGGAATGTCTTTCTGGGCAGATCAGAGATTGTGTGTTATAAAATACCTGATGCTCATAACAAATAATGTTTATATGTGACATGGTTTAATCCTATCCGGTAACTAAGGACCAAAATGCTGCTTGCTCACTCCCTGCCTTTCTGGTGGGATGGGGAGGAGGACTGGGGAAAAAAAAGTAAAACTGAAGGGGTTGAGATAAGAACAGTTTAAAAAAATTGAAAAAAACCAATAGTGATATTAATAATTGCATGAAAAAAACCAACCCAAAAACTAAGGAAGACAAGTTATGTGCGGTTAACTTGCTCACCACTCACTGAGAGATGCCCAGCCCTTCCTGAGCAGCAATTGTCCCTTCCATCCAGCTCCCCCAGTTTATGTACTAAGCATGATGCCATATGATATGGAATACCCATTTAGTTAGTTTTGGTCAGCTGTCTTGGCTGCACTCCCTCCCAGCTTCTTGTGTATCTGCTTTCTGACAGAGCATGGGAAGATGAAAAGTCCTTGACTTAGGATAAGCCCTAGTCAGCAACAATGAAAACTTTTGTGTTTTATCAGCGCTGTTCTCATCCTAAATCCAAAACACTTCACTGTACCAGCTACTATGAAGAAAATTATCACTGTCCAGCTGAAACGGGGATAATATGGAAGGCAACAGAGGTCAGGTTAGATAAGAGGAATGATGGTCTGATGGAGAAATCTGTAAGCAACAGGAGGTTTAGATTTGGACCAGTTCCAAACAGCAAACTGGAGATTTTTGAACCATCTACACAGAAAGGTGATGATGCCACAATACAACATCTTTTAGGACATGTAAGCCTTATTTGACCTTTCTATGTAAAAGTGGATTATAAATTTGTCTTATAAAGGAGGCTTGAAGAACACATTTCCATGTTTTCTTTCAGCAGTTTACTCTCACCGTAGAAAATTGACTATGGCTACACAGAATCATAGAAGCACAGTGTTAGGGACTGGAAGGACCCTGAAAGATCATCAAGTCCGACCCCCCTGCCAGGGCAGGATCACCTAGTGTAGGTCACACAGGAAAACATCCAGGCAGGTTTTGAATGTCTCCAGCAAAGGAGACTCCACAACCTCCCTGGGCAGCCTATCCTAGTGTTCTGTCTTCAGTGGTTACTGTTATGAGCTGTTAAGGGGCTGGATGGTTTGTAGCCTCACTGCTGCTCAGAGACCTGTTCTTTGCTATGCTCCCAAATATCCATTGGCTTCCTTCTTAAAATCCCATTACACTCTTATGAAAGTGCCCAAATCCATTTTATGCACTTGAACACATTGTCCAATTCTGGAGTACTTGATGCCCAAAATGCTTAATGCTGTCACTGATGCTGCCTTAGGGAGATCTCTGGCATGAGGCACATGTGCCTGAGGGAAGGGATGTTTTTCTTCTTCAACCAGTTCCATTCAGGAGTATGCTGGTGTTTACACCTCTGAGCATACTTGCATATGGTTATGGTATCTTCCTTTCCAGGTTAAAGATAAATTAAAGATAATTAATCCTGTTGACCTTTCCTTATATATCAGCCTTTTTAGTTCCTTAATCATTGAATTTCTTTTCTAATTTATCCTCTACCTGTCATCATCTTTCAAAATCTGAAGAGCTCAAAGCTGCATTATTTATAGTTAGAAATTGGATTAGGTTTTCACTACTAGAAGAAAAATATATAAATGTCAATCTGTAACAAACTGTATATTAAAGGAAAATCTAATTATTAATAAGTACTAATATGATTTCTTAGTATGATATTTAAAGAAAACCAAGGTGTTACCTGCTTCTTAAATTACTGTATTTCAACTTTTCAGTCTGTTATTTAGAAATATGATGTTGTCATTTTATTATACACCATCTTCCAGGAACTGAAAGCAACTTATACATATAAATGGATTTAGCCTCATCAGTAGGTCTAAATGATTAAAAAAGACACTTCTGAAGTAAATATATCTACTGCAGATCCTGTCTGCTGGATTTAAGATCCTGATTTACATTTCAAAACACTTTGGGGGATGAATCATCTCAAAGTAGTCTACATTGATTATGTGGGCTCCTTCCATCCTCAGCAAAAAGAGAGAAACATTCTCTAGAGGTCTTTCATACTACTTTTAAATACCCATTTGTAGAAATAACTGGCCTTTAGAGGTACATCTCTCTTTCCAGGAGGAATAGACAATTAGGTGAAATGAGGTAGTTAACTTTTAGACACTTTAGACCTACTGAAAATAGGTGAGATTGATTTCTTCTCCTGAGAGTGTAATCATTAGATTTCTCCTGATATCGTATAAAAAAACTCCTAGTCTGTGACACTGAAATACTTCAGATAAATTCTGAATGAACTACGTGGCCCTACAAATTAGATCCATCTACTAAGTAATAAGAATTAGTAAAATTAAATGTAAGCTTTAACTAATTAACTGATAAAGAGACAAAATTCCCTTTTTATCTCTCTTGCCTCTCAGATGCCTCAGATTCTTCCTTTGTCACTGCTTGCTATTAATTGACTTGGAAATTGTTATCCTCTGTAAAAATCTTCCTCTATTTTCTTTTTTTAAAGAGAAAGATTATTATCAGGGGAAAATAATGTAAGTCTTTATCAGTTCATCCTTCCATTTAAATATTAACTTGTGTCTTTAAGAATGGCTATTTTTTTGATATATAAGTGGAAAGTCAAAGTTTCAGTCAAAGTGAAACTGTTAAAAACTAACACTAGATATTACTTGCCTACTGTCACTAAATTTGGTACACTGGGCAAACCTTCTAATTGGAGAAGGCCAAGTTATCATACCAGCTGGTTATTATTGTGACAAGTCATAATAGGAACATTGCACACCTCAACCCCAGGCTGCTGCCTTGAATACCTCTTTCTGTTCTACTCAGTTCCGTCATCTGTGCAGTTCTCTGAAGTAAGAGATGCAGCTTCACCAGACTAACTCTTTTCCTCAGATCCACTGTCATAATCTAACCATCAGCAGTTAACATATAACAATCTAGTAGTCCCCCAGCCTGTATCATCAGCAGTTAGTTTTCCTTCAGCTGAGTTAAGGGATGTTGAATTTTTCCTTTCTTAGCCTTTGAACTGATGGTAGCTTTTCTTTTCCTTGGTTTTTGTCTTTGGTTTTGCTTATTCTCTTTTGCCTGGTAAAAGTTCATTTACATTTATGGTCACATTGATAGTCAAGTGTCTTCTGTGAGATTTTAAAGAAATTATAGTAAGATCTATGAAAAAAAAAAAAAGAATTATAGTCAGCTGTTAGACTTATGAGCCAGGGACAACATAGAACCAGCAAATGGGAAAGAGCTTAAACTTACTAAAAAAATGATGTGCCTTCTGGGCAAAAGATACATGAATGAAGAATCATTGCCCCTGGGCTTTCTTGAATAACTTTTTTAGCACTCCTGAGCCCATAATTGTTTCATGATGTATCATGGTCCTTGAGGAACATGCACACAGGTGCCTTAACAGGACTGCAGAACAAATCAAATTTCATTGCCAATACAGAACTTATTTCTTCATAGTATGAGTAGCCATGAAATTAAAATAGGAGTATACAGGACCCATTGCAGGGTATTTATTTTTTTATAGAAACTCATTTAAAGTTTTGAACTGAGTCCTCCATACAATGGGTTGGTTTGGAGAGGGCCAAGGGAGGAAAAAGAACTTCAACGGTTGTCCTGTGGGGATAGTGCCTCCTTTAGCCATGCAAAGGAAAGAGAAGACAGTGTCATATTGTGTCTTATGATTGCTCAGCCACCATTTATACAAAAATAAATAGTCCTCTGCAAAACACAAGAATTCCTTATGAAATAAACAGGCAGTTTCTTTCTTAAATCTACTCCAAATTGTCAAAGAAAACGCAAATTTCTCAAGTAATTCTGTGACATTTTTCTGCCATAACCAACTCTTAGAGGAGCACTGAGGCAAACACTGTGATTTCCAGTGCACTAAACTCTTCCTTAGCAATATGTAGCTGTTTTCAGATAATAAAATTATTCTTTCACTGCTATTGCACTATTTGACTGTGGGCGAACTATCCACATGCTGGAAAACTGAAAGTTTAAGCTTTTCCTGTGACATTTGAAAAATGATGCAGTGGGAGTAATTATGTGATTGCTGCTGGTACTGATGATATCTCCCTGCCTGTCTGGTACTGCTAATCTGTTTTACATTATCTTCTGCTTCAGGAGAAAAAATCATGCCTAAGCTGAGGAGGAAGATTTTAATGATGACATTGCCTTCAGCATTTTGTTTGTGACAGCATTCTACTGATGATCCTGCCTGTACAGATGGTGTCTCTCAGGTGCCACTTTTAGATGTTTCTGAAGAACTGGAGGCACAAAGAGACAGAGTAGGACAGATGCTACTCTTCATTTTTCTTTGGAAAAATCTTTAAAGATAGCAAAAAAAATACTGCTTTAAATAAGTGATGGAGGATTTCCTCCAAGGTTAAAGACTCTTGTGTTGTAAACCTACCTCACCTATTTGCAACACTTAAGTTTTTTTAAAAAATACTTGTGCATTATTATACAGGAGATTCCCTTAAGAGGTATTCTTTTACCTGGTGGAATAAGGAGTTATAAAAAGACTGCTCTGAATTAGCCTGACCCCAAGATTTGGCAGAAGGATAAGGTTGATTTGAAGCTATTTTTTCCCTTTCTTATAAGGCCAGCATCCACACAAAAACTGAACCCAAGCATTTTAAAATAAGCATGGTTACAATGACCTTGGACTAACTAATCAATATTCTGAATGAAGCGTGGTTGCAGTTTTAGTGCTTTATATGGATTACAAAATCAGATACTCAAATAGGTGAAATATTTTTGGTATTTGCAATTTTACAATTTCAACTAATTTTACCTGTCAAAATTAGTGAAAATGCATCTCTAAATTCACTCTGATATCCTGAAAGAAAAAAAAATAAGAAAGAGATTTCTCTGAACATGACAGGGATTAAATATTAGTAAGATAATATTAGCATCACTCTGTATCTTTCCAGTCAGACACGTGGAATTATTCACAACAATAGACAATTCTTTAAAATATGAGGGCAGTGGTTATTTGACAGTAAGTAAACCTCAGTCATAGTGTATTTTTAAACTTTTAGTAATTCCTCTATGACTATATATAGCAGTTGCATTAATGCCTACAATGCTGCTGATGCAGAAACTCTAATTACCCAAGTTATGCTGTGAATGTTCAGAACTATAACTAGATGACCTTAAAGATCCCTTCCAACTCAAAACATTCTGTGATTACAGAATTCTCGTCTTAAATTTAAGTCATATACTCTTTAGGATATCAACCATTGTATACAGGTTTGAGAGTGAGTTTGTTCCTCACCAGTTTGTGTCTGTTTATTCACATCCTTTTTTTTTTTTTTTTAAATCATGTTTCATCCCTAAGTTGGACCTCTGTTACTTTTCTCTCATGTCTTTAGGTATCAATAATGGTAAGTAAATGTAATATGCATGTGTTATATACACAATGGAAGTAAGAACTACCAATCCTTCTTGATTGGGAATATTTACAAAAGAACTAAGACTCATTTTCCTGAGAAGCTGCCTTATCTTTTTTCAAGATATCAACTCTCACTGTGTCAGGCACTCTTTCTTTGCCCAGTCTTCAAACATCCTTTTCTGCCCATAAAACTCAATGACTTCATACTCTTTTGCTGCTTGTTCTTATTGCAACAACCCAGGCTGCCCAGCAAGCTGCAGTTCCCCTCATGGCTTTTGATCAACCAGTAGCAGTTTCTAGAATTTTAAACATCTTGCTTCGTGCAAGTTCTCTGTTTTTTTTCAAATTATGTTCCTCTTTCAGCATCTTCTAAGTCCAGCACCTTTGGATGTCCTGCCTGAATGCAGCAGGTAGGAAAAAGTCAGTCTGTGCCCCTGAGTTCTGGTGGGACACAATTTTTTCCTTTTCTTTTTAACAAGTACACCATATATTTCGATACTTTCTAAACAGTTCAAAATTTCTGATGGCCATTTTCAAAAAAATGTAGTAATTTCATTGCTTCTCAACATTCAATCATAATATTTTTGAAACCCTAGTAAATAGGTGATATAACTTGTCGTATGAGTGGTAGAAGTAATGATGTCTTATTTTATGTTTGTGCTTTGCCATCAATCTCCTTTATGGTTTCTTCGAAATCCGAAAAAGGCAAACTCTCCCTAGGGTCCTTCTCCTCCTTCTGCTTTCCTGTTTTAATGAAAGTTAATATACTTGAGGCCTTTTCTCATTTGCAAATGTTTAAAAATGCCCCGAGGGCTCTGAGAGACAGTCACATGTACTTACTGAGATGCTATGAGCTTGCTTTCTGCAGGAAAACCAAACTAAAACCAGATAGGGTCAGACTTAAAAACATACACCTGTCAATATTGGTTTATTATACACCTGTATACACAGCCATTCAAGACTGAGAGGTTGAACACTTCTCACTAGGAATGTACTGCAAATGCTTGGCTGATCTGAGACAACTAGCAAGCTGGAAAGTCTGCACTATGTATGCTTGATCATTTAGGTTGGAAAAGACCCCTAAGACAATTGAGTCCAATCATGAACCCAGGACTTCCAGATCCAACTAAACTGTGTCCCTAAGTACCTCATCTCCTCATCTTTTAAATACCTCTAGGGATGATGAGTCCACCACTTCCCTGGGCAGCCTATTTCAGTACCTGACAACCTATTCATCAAAGAATTTTTTCCTAGAGTCCAATTGAAACCTCATCTGGCACAATTTGAGGTTATTTGTTCTTGACATACCATTTGTTACTTGGGAGAAGAGACCAAACCCCACCTTGCTATAAACTCCTTCAGGAAGATAAGGTGTCCCCTCGGGCTCCTTTTCAACAAACTAAACAACTCCAGTCCCTTCAGCTGCTCCTCACAAGACTTGTGATCTAGACCCTTCACCAGCTTTGTTGCCTTTCTCTGGACGTTCTGAAGCATATCAATATTCTTCTTGTAGTGAGGGGTCCAAAACTGAACACAGTATTTAAGGTGTGGCCTCACCAGTGCTGAGCACAGGGGGACAGGTATTGAATATCTATCAATATCTATCAGATTCTTCATTCCTTAACTCATTCCTTTTTTTTTTTTCTTTTGATATTAATTCTCTCCACATAATGTATCCAGGATAGAATTCTGTTTGCTCGTAAAACTGAACTTCCCATTCATGTTATTGTTATCTTACTTATTGAAACATTTTTCTAGACTTGCCAAAATCAGTCTTGCCTTGCTCACAACTACCCATGGGGCTGTTGTAAAAATTGTTATTTGTACACATCTGAAAGTCTAAGCTACCTGTGTGCATTCCGATGGTGTTGAGCTGCAGATTTACAGAATCTGTAGGATTTACAGAAACTTGGTACTTGGTACAGCACTATCAGGATTTAGTAACTTACCTCCCAATTCAGTTCTTCATCAATGAACATTGGTGAAGCTGTTAGGTACATATTACCCAGACTTTCTAATTTCCTTGAAAGTATCTGTATAAACTATATGCAAAAAAATTCTCTGCTTTCTTACAAGTAGGTGTTTTTCAGAAGGCTTTTTTTTTTCTTTTTTCTCCCTCTCCTTTTCTCACTCTTTTTTGGCCTTTCTGAGGTAGATATCCTGAAATCAGAAAAGTTGGGGGAGGGATTGTTCTTGAATTAAGTCTAAATTGCATAGTGCAGATGGCCTCTCCATGTCAAAGAAAGTGCACCTCCCACAGAAGTAATGACTGACAGTAATCATAGGCATTGATCCACCCTTTTCCTGACAAGTCCAAATTTCTAACCCTGTTAAGATAACCACAATTACTTTTTTATTCTCTCACAGCACTACTGACTTTGCCTGACAAATACGACTGAGAAAATTTTTGAAGAACAAAGATATTTCCCCCTAATAATAATAAAATTAATTTTAAAGCAGCAACACACTAATATAGGAGGAAAATACTATACCTCTCTGAGTCATAATGCTAGCATCAGGAGTTGCCCTCTTTTTCATTGATACTTTATTCCTCTCAGTATATAGTATCACCTTCATTTGGTGCATTCTGGAATTAGAGTCCAAGAAAGCTCATTTGAGGACATAAATGGGTGTCATTCCATGGAAGAACCTTGCAGTTCAATTGTTTCCTTTCTCCCATCCAGTGTTTGGAAGTTCTTAACATCTGTAAACATTTTAACACCATAGTCTGTTTATGACATTCAGACATTGTTTCCTACTTCTGTCAATCTCTCATCACATATTTTCAAAGTTGAATTAAGAATAGCAGTCTACAATTACATTTTAAGTAATTATTTAAGTGACTATGAAGTCTCACCTTTAACTTAGGATTTTATTGATGGCTTTAGAAGATATTACTGGTTCACAGTAACTACAGCAGTTACTCATTTTGCTATCAAAAGTGAGACGTAGCCTTGCCATATTCACTTAAATAAACTGTGTACTGGAACCTCAATTAATGAAATTATTTCATAGAACCATAGAATCACTGAATAGTTTGGGTTGGAAAATCCTGAAAATCATCTATTTCCAACCCCCCTGCCATGGGCAGGGACACCTCTCACTAGACCAGGATGCTCAAAGCCCCATCCAACCTGACCTTGAACACTTCTAGGGAGGGGGCAGCCACAACTTCCCTGGGCAACCTGTGCCAGCATCAAATTTCAAGCTACTCCAACAGAGCATCCAATCCACTGAGCTGTCTGAAAAGGAAGCAGAGCAGTAAGGTTGTGGTTCTTTTCCACAAATACCATGTTTTGTGGCTTGCAGGACTCAGCAGCCCTCAACACCTTCAGAAGAGAGAATCTGCTGGAAAGGAACAGCTACTGTGGAGTTCCAGATCTACACTGCAGCTGGAAGAATTTACCTCTTTAAAACACAGTGCAGTAAAATTTGCAAAATTTGACAAGACTAGTGCTTTCTGAACTGTACCGGCAAAATAATTAAAACTTCTATTTTTTTTCTCTCAAGTAGAAGCTGAATTTATCCAAGTGTACAGGTCAATTGTGATTTTTTTTTAATATTTTGAAAGCCAGGTAGCTCTTATCAATGTCTTTTTCAAAGAAACTGTAACTAAACTACTAACTTCACATTCAAGAGGTCAGTAAAATCATGTGAAGGGGAATTTCAAAGGTGACATCTCAAACATCTAAATTTTTGTTTCAAATTTTGGAGTAATTTGAAAGAATTACTTTATAAAATCATGTGAAATAACTGTAATATTTCTGTATATCCATAAGAAAAAAAAACAGTACACAATACAGTAGCACATTCTAGTGGTATTTAAAGCTGTGAAATTAGATCACATCTCTCCTTTGAAATCCTCCTTTTCATGAGTTTCTAAATAGGCCATATTCTTTGCTAAGAGATAAACTTTGAGACATATGGGGTTTTTATTACTAGTTTTTAGTACTCATCTTGTGGAAGTGCATTTTCAGCTGAAAAATTCCTTCCTTCCCAGTGCATTTAAAATGAAACAGAATGTGAACATTCAGGGCTTTTTGTTTGGGTTGCTTTTTTTTCCCACTAGGATATTTAAATTTTCCATGTTCAGGTCATAATTTTTTACTCTGTAATATTTGCTTTTCCTGTTGGCAAGAGAAAAATTGAGAAATAATAACTTCAATTTTTAAAAGAATTGTGAACTTCATATGTCTGTGGATGTTTATTCTGTTTTTGAACTTGCAAAACTGGGTTTTCCCTCCTCACAATGTTCTGCATGCTGTGCAAAGCCATACCTCATTACAGCCTAGGAATGACTTAGTGCCTTCCTTGTGTTTACATGAATAATTGTTTCTTTTTTAAAAATAAAGAATCTATCAAGTTGGCAAAATCTATTTTGATACCAAACAGGAAAGGAAAACTCTTATTCAGTCTCTGGCTCTGAGAAGAGGCCGTTACTATAAGAGCAGCAATAGAGAAGTCTGCAAGGACCAGGGAGCAAAAAGAGGAAGGAAACTTCCTCTCATCCTGTTTAATATCTCCAGATCTGAAAATTACCCTGCTTTATCTTATCTATCATCCCCCCCCAGCCATGCTTACCACTGAATTTGTCTATATCTTTGCTCTTTAGCACACAGACATTAGCTGGCTACATGTGAGGAATGTAAATATCTCTTCATGCTTCTCTTCCTCTTCCAGAGGATGAAATATTCACTTTTAAAAACGTATTTTTAAAACAGCACCTGAGACTAACATTAACATCCACTACAGTTACCTGTTGACTATTTTCATAGACTTAACTAGAGTTTTATAACAAAACATGCTGCCTGTTTATTCAAGGAAACCGTGCTCTACACATCATTGCACAACCCAACTCTGTGTACAATATACTATACTGAAAAGAAATTCTATGTTTGACAAGGTGTATGCCATTAGGCTAGTAAGAATTTGCTCGTATGTTCTTGCCTTTCTTATCCTTTTCCTCTCATATCTTCTTTATTTCCTTTCCTGCTGGGCCTAACCCAGAAAACATATGTGGATCCCTCATGTCAATGGGATGCTCATTGAAATGGAGTAATGTGCATGCCTCCTTTTCATAGCAACCCTACACTTTTGCAGACTTCTCAAGACTTTCATCTGCCTTCTGGATTCATGGTGACATCCACATATCACTGCTTTTAAAACCAGTTTTAAAAATAGAAATATTTACAGATTGAAAGTGTTAGTTACAGTACTGATTACTTTTATTTGTTTTAAAGAATAATGATCTCCAGGGTGATTTTGTAGATACTCAATAGCCTGCTGAAAAAGCTTGCATTATATTGGCAATGCTTTGATTTTTTTTCCCAGGGACAGTGAAAATTCTTGCTCAGATTCAAATTTACTCATTCCCAGCGATCAGTATATCTAAAAGTTGATTCTTGTTCTTTCCTTTGTCTGTTGATATTATTTCAAATTTGACAGCGAAATGGGACTATAATTTCAAACATCAATGTACTCTTACATCTTTGTAGTGGTCTCATTTTGTTCTTATTTATTAGAGCAGAATATATTAAAAATTGCATGATGAAGGATTACAGACATATCTGTGATGTTAAAGAGTGAATGGATCATTAGGCTTTCTCAGTGGTTTTATTAATATCTTGAAGTGACCAGAATTATACACCATCTGTTAACAGGGCCATTAAGTTATCCACCTAGGCCTGGGGTTCTTAACACAGACTTTTACAGTTCCCTCCTGAATTAAAAATACATTTCTGGGGAACATATTCAACCACATTGATTAAAGGAACTCTGTGAGAAAAATACTCAGAATGAAAAAATAGGAGTAGACTTATCACCTCACTGATTTCCTTTGGTGTGCTAAACATGAAATTACGCAAAAGATGCTGGACATCATCATATCCTTCTGATTAACCTCATCAAAAGAACTTCAGAAGTTTGATTATGATGAGTGTAGACCTGCTATAGTGTATGTCAGAGCAAAAGAGGTCCTTGTCCCTGAAATAGCCTACTGAAAATCTGAAAATTACTGGAAAGGACATATGAAAACTTCTGTGTGAAGGTCTGTGAGAGTTATTGAGGTTTGGAGGTAGATTAGGCTGAAAATCAAATTAATCTCATTAAGACCATAGTGCAAACATTGCTGAAGAGGTTGATTATGCTGCTTTCTTTGACAACAGTTGACAATTGTTCTCAGGAAAACACTGTAGACTCTGTTGTTTGTTGGGGTAAATATAAATATAGGGAACCATAAAATGGTTTGGGTTGGAAGCAACCTTAAAAGTCATCTAAATCCAAATCCCCTGCCATGGGCAGAGACACCTACCACTACACCACTACAGGGAGCTCAGAGCTCCATCCAACCTGGCATATACTTACTTTAAGTATTTTGTGTAAATGTATAAATATATGCATACTGTGTACATAAATAAAATTAAAAGTAGTCATATATTTATATATTTACATAAATACCTAACATTTTTTGAGGAACCTAAAATATGGATTTATACCTGCACTCAATCTCAAATGAGTAATTAAATAAGATATATTAACTGAGCTCTGCTACAGCAGAATCTCTTTTCTGTGATTGTTTCTGTTTCATTTCAATTCCTTTCCTAGGAAAGGGAGGATTTCATGCTTCATTATCTGAACTTAACGTTTCTATAGGGACTGTCTTTGCTTTTTTTTTTTAATGTGTATCAAATTCCTTTTGGAGACTTTTATTGCTGCAGCAGAATGCAAGCAAAGTCTGTGATTAAAGGATTGCTCTGCTAAAGCCAAAGTCATTAGCAAATACCATCACAAAACTTGAGGGATGGGCAAAAATATGCTGACCTGATATCACAGATAATAAATACAGACAGAAAAGTGTCCTGAGGAAGTATGTACTTCTAGGAACATCTGAAATGAAAATAAAAAGAAAATAGACCCCAATCAGTTCAATATTCTTCTGCTTCTTATTGTTTCACAAACCTTTTTAGGAAACTTTTTTTCATTGAGAGGGTTGTCAGGCATAGGAATGTCCTGCTCAGGACAGTGGGGGAGTCCCCATCCCTGGAGGCATTTAGAAGGCATCTGGACCTGGTCCCTAGGGACATGGTTTAGTAGTTGACTGTGGTGTTACTGAAAGGTTGGACTGGATGATCTTGGAGGTGATTCTGTGATTCTTTCTGTATTCTGAGCCTTCAGGAGGGCTTCAGCAGTGCAGCTACCTACTCCTTGTCAATCTGTTGGTGGCAGACAGTTTTATTCAGGAAGTTGCATAAGAGTTCACTCAAGAGATGCAGTGGATGCACATAGCTTGCTGGTAGCCCTTTGTGTATTCTCTAATATTCTTCTAACAGAAGTTCCAATAAATCATGAGGTTTGATTTAAGTATCAACAAAATTGAGTATACCTTATGACCTCCGACTTTTAAGCCTTGGGGTGCGTGCTTACTCTATTCCCTTTAATCACAGCTGACCCTTTGCTATACCCTGAAAGATGTGTGATCATCTGAGATGGGTGACTATGGCACATGGTGCCCTGGATAACCATGGTCTGAAATGGTGATGCATATATTTTCTGTCTAGATTCCAGGAGCTCAGCTCTGGGAAAAGAAGCAAATAATTCAAATAATGGCACAGATTGGAAGTGCCTAGCAGTAGGGCTTATAATTTTTGAAGCTTTTACTCTTCAGATCACTTCCTTATAACAAGCCAAACTTGTTATTGTATTCTCATGTCTCTGGGAACAGAGGATTTAGCAAAAATGCTGAACGTAACCAGATTTTCCATAAAACAACAAGAGTGAGCAACTGCATTGCTTCAAGCAAGCAAAGCAGAGAACACAACAGCAGTTGCTTAAACTGGCCTATTAATCTTTAAAAGTGCTCCTGAGTGCAGGTGGGAACATTCTGGTTAGTCTCAAAAGAGGGAGTTATTTTTCTTGTCAGAAATTTTAAAATTCAAGTGAGTTTTCAAAGGTCCCTTTAAGGGGCTTTTTAGTGACATTGGAGTCTGATACAGACCCTTAAATCTAGGACCCACTCTCATGCATTTATCTCCACCATAGCACTGATCTCCATATGTAGGAAAGGATGGTAAGGCATTCCTATATTGGGACAGAGAAACAGAGCACAGAACTCACTGGAAATTATAGAAATTAAAGAAATTATTAAAATTAACTGTACTACTATTACAAGATTGTATTCTTAATAATACTTTTATCCTCATACTTTGTTCAAAGCCACTGTGCACAAAACACAGTTATTTGGATAATAAGAAAGTTGAATCCTGTTTTGGTTACAGTCTACATTATTGTGCCTCTTCCTCATATGACATTCTGTGGGCTTTTGGCACAAACTTCATCTCCTATTTGCATACTGTTTACTAGGAACTTTTTAGAACAATCTCCTCAAGAAAGGACCATTTTTCAGGGTTTGTCACATTAGGGTATCTATGGTGCAAAAGACAAAAAAAATTCAGAAGAATGAACAGTTTTAGAATAATCAAGCCAGGCCAGACCTGTCCATTTCAAGTGTAGAAATCCAGTTTCCATCAGTGTTGCAGGAGTCGTCTCAATAAGTCCTTCTTTAACCAATGTATTTGTTGAATGTTTGGAGCCTGTATATAGTGGAAAGGTACTCTAGGCCTGTGGGTCTGATCCTTTCTCCTTTGGGTGTCAATAAATTAAATCCTTTAAAAAAGTGTGGGAAGAGCTTCCTACAGCAGTTGGAGGCAGTTTATCTTTGAGGGAAGATATGTTGGTGACAAATTTTAATTTTGTGATATTTCAAATCTACGCAGCTACAACTCCGTAGGTATCTCAGAAATTTTGTTTTAAAACAGAAAGAAAGAAAAAAAAAGTTTTAGGTTAAAATGTACTTGCTCCAACTCAAAATTGATTTACCTTATAAACTTTTATAATGTTCATAGTTTCATTAATGTTTTGGACAGATTTTTTTATGACCTATGGTTGGAACCTTTTCACATTTTTTTTGTATACATTGACCTTTTCAAGCCTTCTTTTGCCTTTCTTGTCTATATGCTCTGAGAAGCTTTCCTATAGCTGGTGGCTAGATATGGCCTGCAAGGGCTATCACTATCACAGCTGCATTTTGGTCTTGTCTTGATTCTTCATTTTCATGTCTTGATACAACTTGAGTGAGGGACACACCAATCTACAGAAACCATTGACTTTGCACAAACCTTTATCCTATTCCCAGTCTTCACAACTTGAAAGAGTGCTTGCAGTTTGCCATCACTCCAGACCTGTGCTGTCTGATACCCCTGGATCATCAGAGGGAATAGGTGAGAGAAATTTTCAGACCAACTGCTCAGCACAATCACATGTTAAGGACTACATTGGAGCAGAACAGCTTTTCTGGACAGTCATGACTTCTTTGTGGTCCTGATGAATTTCTGTGCTTGTGTTGAATGTCCTATGACAAGGGATGAGTAAGGCCCATATTTATCCAGTCCTGCCTTGTGCCATTTTTACTTTTGGTCTTGGAGCTTAATTCTGCCATACTGTGTTACTTCTCTGGGCTGTTTCTCAGACAGAAAGACTGCCAGGAAAGGGAGGAAAACCAAGGAAAAAGCATAAGCCATGGACCTGGGATTAGAGCATGGATCTGAATATTGCCAAAGTTCAGAGCTCATCTTTAAGGACAAGAAGTTTCAGAAAACATCCCCTTTCTGGTTTTCATAATTTGCTGTTATGACTCAAACTGAATGAAGAAGAATGCAGTATGCTTCTCTTGTTGAATTCTTGCCTTCTGGCTTTCTAAATATATACCACTTCACTAGTAATTTTGGTAAATCTAATTTTAAAATTGTCTGATTTGCAAGGAAGTAACAGATCCCTGAGCTCGTGGCAAATTAAGCAATGCAAATGAAAAATGTATATGGTTTAGGTAGATTATCATGTTGTTTTTTAAAATAAATTTCCAGTTCCCATACATCTTAATTTTAAGAGGAGTGCAGGGGCAGGTGGTAGCCTGTAGCTAACTGGGTAAGAAGGATCTTAGTGTGGATTGTTTGGTAAAAATAGATTAAACCAGTGAACTTTATAACAGTAGTTATGCTTGATATAGAAATCCTTTCCTATACTCATGATCTGGTGTCATGGTTACAGGAGATGCTCAACCTGTAATCCTCTTAACAGCAGTAAGTGGTAACCATGAACCTCTAACATCACCATCTAAAAATTACTTTGCTTCTTTACCCCTTGTAACTGCTCTCAGCCCCTGATACTGAGGTTGCGTCATGGTCTTATGTCTGAAGATCTTGACACTGTGACTTTTCTTTTTTTAGTGGTAATTAATATAGGTGTATCACATGGTCCTGCTGGTCGAGTGTTCATTGAGTTTGCTACCAAAAAGAGATGAATTCACTGGTTCTAGTCTACCAGCCAGGAGCCAGGTCAGTCCCAAGAAGGTCAGCCATTCTTATGGAAATTTAAGTATGCTCTTCATGTAACCTCTTCACTAGAGGTTATGGATCACTAGATGATAAGTTATGGATCACTAGATGATAAGGACAATATAAGGATATATATTGTCTGTATTATACTTTCTGCAGCCACCTCAACCGGGAGAACTTGCTGGGAAGCAGTGTGATTCTTTATTACATTGTTTTAGCAGGAGTGTCACAATTACTGAATGGACTACTGGTAGTGGACAAAAAGGACTGACACGAGCCACCAATATGATAACAAGCAACAGCCTTTAGTCTATGAAACATCTCAACTTTTATACTTGTCATTATCTTGTCCACGAGTACAGGCATAGTTTGTGTTACTTTTTAATTGGTTATTATGAGCTGATCATACATACTTGTTGCAAGCTAATAGGCTATGGTGTCTCCCCTACCTTGTTTACTCAAAGCAGAGGCTCCTCTAACTTAATGCAATATTCCTAAAAAGTAAAACATGTGCTACTCTATTCTTTTGCCAAGGTCTTTTTATGTCTATTATCTACATTCTTTTTACCCAAAGTCATCAACTGCTTTTGCCTCAAAGTTAAAGTGCTAGCACATCCAGCCAAAGTCTTCAAAACTTAAAACACTATCTGCTGCAGATTACCTTCAGTCTCTAGCTCATGGAGCAAGTAAAAGCCATCTGTGTAACACTGAAGCAACAGTTTCAATAAAAAGAAAAAAGGAATAAAAAAATAAAGATTCAATGCTCAATTTTTAGAAATTATTATCCCAATCAAGACAGCATGGGAGCCAGTGTCAGCCTTCCTTATTTGCTCATGGACTTGTTCAATATTATCTGCCCAGACCTTTAAACCAATATGTTCAGCAGTACTGAGGAGAGATTGAGTGTAACTGGTCACATGCAGAGCAAGCCAGGATTAGAACCTGTGGTTTCAGGAAATGAGAGGGTGGCAAACCAAGGTTATCAGCCAGTAAGAGTCTTTGGTTAATAGCTGATGCTAATGCTTCAAAGTGCTTCTGCAGTTAGAGAAGGTTTCATTAACAGTGGAACACATATTTTCTATCTCGGGATAATAGATAGATATTATCTCCTTATCTCATAAGGAGAATTTATGTCTCCTTGGAATTAAATACTAAAGAATGTGCATGTGCTTTTTCCATACCACCATACCTGTATCTTAACTACAAGCTTCATTGTGTGTAGTGAATTACCAGGAAATGTTCTGGGTTTTTTCTAGCATTATGTGTGGTAAGTTTTGTTACCTATTGACGAGGTGTTTGATGGAAAATCTTTTTTTCCTCACTGGTAAAAATAGAAACTGGATAGCAAGTCAGAACTAGAGCATCCTTGATACCCTTAGGAAATGGAATGGAAATGTTCATTGCCTCAACCTAATTAATGTTCATTTATAATATATACATAATGTAATGCTACAGTATGAAGAGTTAGAAAGTGCTAGGTACAGCACAAGCAACAATAAAGTCAAGATCTTTAACATTATTCTTTGCCAGGCCTTTGTGCTCTTGCACATTCTGTGAAATTTCAAGTGTTGACTGCTGTCTTATGTAGGAAAAGGTGCTTCTGCTTCATCCCATTGCTGCCTGTCTTAAAGTTTTTCTAAGAGTGTATTTTTTGGCTACTAACAAGGAATGAAAGAAATATGAAAGAGCATGTCATAAAGCAGAAATACACAGTGAAAAAATTATTTCTGCAGTGCATAATCATTTGTCACAACATCGTATCTCTTTGTCATACAAGTCTGTTTTGGTGTGTTGGGTTTTTTACTGGAGTTTTATTGTCTTCCTTACATCTGTTGATTTTAGTTAGTATTAATTTCCCACAAATTTTTTGTGTTGCTATAGGCACTGTGCACAAAGTACAAACAAATGAATGCAAGGACCATAGTCTTTATTGTTCCTCTTTAGTTTTAAACTGTGTTGTTCTATTATCTGTTAAAATTTATCCAGATTCACCATCTAAAAATAGAATCATAAAATCACAGAATGGTTTGGGTGAGAAGGGACCTTCAAAGATCATCTAGTCAAATCTTCCTGCTACTGGCAGGGATATCTTTCATTACATCAAGCTGCTAGAAGCCCTTCTCAATAGAAAATGTCCATTTGAAACCAAATGTAGAATTTAAATAGATATAATGAAATTAAATATTATCTCTAAGCACTTAGAAAACAGTATTATTGGGACTTAAAGGGATTACATCTCACCTAAAAGAAAGTACCTGCCATAGGAATGATTTCCAATAACAATCAAAATTAATCCTTGGGCTGAGAGCCAACACAAATCCTATACATAGTTTAATAGCTTAAAAGCCATACACAATCAAGTGGGATTCTACTTCAGTAGAAGTGTGATTACTGGGCTGATCCTATGTTCAGAAGCAAACTTCTTACAACGAACAAGAGCATTGCTTCAGTGATGACTGAAGAAATGGGGAGTAGGACACAGTATTTCCCCTCTCTGCATCACTTCCATAAGTCCCACATGATTTTCCTGGAAGTCCTATTATCTGTGTTCTACTTGCTTTCCAATTATGACATCTGTCTGAGATATTATCAGCTGCTGCTAACTGCTGATGTATGGAATTAAGATAAAGATACGTTTATGTAAATTTAAATATGCAAATATATGAGTTTGAAGCTCAGAAGGCAGCAACTTTTCACCCATGATTAAAATTCCAATTGTTAAATGAATTCCAGAGAGACTACACTAAGCTGAAACTGAATCTCTTCCTATGAGGCAGCAGCATTCTTCCATAAGAAATAAGCAGTTTACATTATAACACCTGCTGAAGATTAAGCATTTTAGATACATCTGCTTCATGAATGCCTGAGACATTGGAAAACAGTACATAATCTATTAAAAAACTTCTAAATATCTGATTGTACTTTCTGAAAGAGTTCTTAACTTTCATGAAACATACAACTGAGAATAAGCCACTTGGGTGGCTTCTTTTGCACCATGCACAGGGTTTCCAAGCACTGATTTAAAAAATACTCTCAGAAGATATTAAAAACCTGTATATTCAGGCAAAGAGTTGTATTTTCTAAACTTCTGTAAATGATTATAAAGATGCAGGTTAATTTTTTAAGGTCTGGTACATTCAACTCACTTTATGGATAAAGAATCTCCAAGAAGTTAGAGAGGAGTCTGACTCAGCCACTGAAAAATTAACCTGCAAATAAAAAAAAAAATTTTTTTATTGATTGGCAGCTTAACATTTATCAGCTCAAACAGCTTACGGCTGCCATTTTGTGAAGTGATATTTTAGAGGTCAAGCTGATGCACCAAGTGGTTTTGTTTGCATTTCTAAAACTGATCTTTGCTAGGCCATCATTATCCGCTTTTACCTGCTCTGAGGACTCAAGACATAATACATGTAGTGAAAATTAATTATGAAAAGTTCTTCTCACAGACTTTTATCCATCTTTTCTGAATAATATTTTTTTAAAAAGAAGAAAAAAAGCAAGTGCTATGATGACATCTCTTCTGGTTTTAATCAAAGAATTTAACTATCCTGTTGCTGTTTGCTTCTCTTACTGCATCACAAGCAGCCTTGAAATACAGACATGTATCTGTGCAGACAAGAATCTCTAAATAAGACCATCAAATCGAGGAATTATTTTTAATAATTCTACCCTTAGAAGCAAACATACAGGTATTCCAGAAATTAGAGGTTTTACTTAAGAGAGGTGTTTGTACTGACCACATGCCAAATTCTTGCATTTAAAATGTTTTGGAAACATTTACTGAGCTGCTTTTCTGTGCAAATTCACCAATTTGAGACCAAAAAAAAGCTGTGACGCCAGCGCCAAGGATATCATACTTTATTACCACACTTGTGATAACAAAGGGTTATCTAGCAGTATTTGATACACACTAACCCACATGCCAAATCTGTATTCCTGCTCATCAAAGAGTTACTGAAATAGGTAAGAGTGAGTATGTGTGTGCTGCTTGACAAATGGCATTTCTTACAGTTGACAGTTGTTAAAAAAACTTGATAGCACTGTGCAATCTCTGGCATTGTTGTATGGAGAAAGCCTCAGCTGTTTCCTATCACTATATATTTATAATTGTATTTTCATTAAGCTGAATTGTCTGCCAGCCACAGATTTCACAAGTTGCTTCCATATCACAGCTGAAAATTTTCTAAACCAGTATCAAGAAATGTTATGCAAAGTCAGAAGACAAATGCCTCATCAACTCTAAATAATCCTCCAGCAACTCTGCATTTCTAGGGTAAAGAAGTTATGGAAAGTACAGCAGTATATCACTAAGAGAGCTTTCTTACTACTAACTACCAGTAACAGAGACTGGAAGGATGTAATTCATCCAGTATTTTTCGAGTGTGGCCAGAACTGAGGTAATTAACAGATCAAAATATCAAGAATATTCCTTCTGCAACTGGAATCTGCACCAAATGTCCCTTTGGTAAGGGTGAAAGTAAACAAAATGACAGGATGGATTGTCAAAGTGGGATGCAAAGGGAGAATCTGTGTCATGGCAGTGCTGACAATCTGGCATCTATGGAAACGAAACTTTGGTGGGCATACAAGCTGACAATTTTGCACATGTTTTTTACAGCTACCTTGGAGCTGAGGTGAGGAAACAGGAGTCTAAATGTAAATTATTAAAAAGAATCAATATAACTAATCTCACATTTATCTCCAATCAAGAGGTTGGTTTTTGACATTTAAATAGTGTGGTACAAGATGTTTACAAGATGTGTTTGAAGCTGAATATAATTTCATGTAATTATAGAATGGTTTGGGTTGGAAGGCACCTTAAGGATCACCAAGTTCCAAACCCCCTGCCATTGGCAGGGGCACCTTCTGCTACACCAGGCTGCTCAAAGCTCCATCCAGCCTGGCCCTGAACACTTCCAGGGATGGGGCATTCACAACATCCCTGGGCGGTGCCTCACCATGTCACAGTGAAGAATTTGTTGTGTGAAGAAATGTTTTTGAGTGCATTTTAAACTCACATCAGTTTCTAGAAGCAGGTTTCTTAGCTAAGCTAAGATGATGGTAATCTGGATGCTGGGTAGAGAGTTAAAAATAGAGCAGGGTGCTTGGCTGGAGACTTTCATTTGAATCCCTGGCAGCTGAGTCTGCCCTACTGCAATCCTACTTAAAATTTATATTTATTACTTAAAATTATTATGGTGGAATTTTGGTTTAGATTGTGTCCAGTACCACAGGGTAAAATTCTCTCTGGTCACTGTTAAAAAATTAGCTCTTAAGTGACATTCTGATCAAGTAAAAATGAAATTGCTTTTCAGGCTGTAAAACCATGGAGACATAGGAAATGGACTGAGGTTTACACAGTACCTGGTGTGACAGTTCTTCTGCCAGACAGAAAAATCCTATGCACACTTACAAAATAAAATAAATGTTTGCAATTTCCTCCCCCTAACCTTTAATGTCCTATTTACATGTTAGAATCAGTGGGGTGAGGGAAAAAGCGAGTTATTTAACTTATTTTCTTTAGAATAAATGAAGACATCTTCCATTGCCCTTGTTTTCTCTTAAATGACCCAAAGTTAGAGGTTTTCATGGTGGGTTTTTTTTTTTCCCTTCTTGTCTCCTAGGAAACCGATCTCATGACCTTTAACATCTCAATGCACCGCTCCTGGTGGCGGGAACACGGGCCCGGCTGCATCCGAAGGGTGGTCCGTCCTTCTGCCCCTGGCACCCTAGATGATTACTCCTACGTCTCCGTGACAGGCTGCATAATTGATTTCCAGTACCTGGAGGTCATTCACAGTGCTATCCAAATACTCCTCTCCGTAAGTTCCCGTTCTCTTTTTCTCCTCAGATCCATGGGGTCCTTTGGCGGGCAGCCTGCTGCTGTTGGGTGCCTCTGTCACGAAAAGGGAGGTGTAGTTGTTGATGGGTAGCAACAGAGGTTTTAAATTGTTTTTTGAATTAGAGAATTATATTTGTGTTATTAAATGTGCACTGCTTTTCTCTTTCCTTATATCCCTAAAGCTCTGTACAGGCACAGTCCCCATTCTGGCCTTTTCTGAGGCAGGTGAAAATTAATTCCAGTTCTTGGCTGTCATTCATTATAACAGGTACAGCAAAGGAGAACAGGATAGTCCAAAACTGATTAACCTAAACCTTTTCAAAGTTCACAATCAATGACAGTATTTATTCAGCCCTGCATGTAAATATAATTTACTTGATACTTGGTTAAGTTTCTTCCCAAAGTGAGATACGGATGTAACACTTGATAAAGGTCAGGGAAATATTAGGAATTAAATACTTATTTATATTTGACCAAGTTGTTTGTTCTTTCCTGGGACACATGCTATTGGAATACTCTGCTTCTGTAATATGTATTTTGTAGCCACAACATCAGTCAAAAACTGCAAGTACAAGAAGTTGTTATGGAAAATCTGCACTGTAGGAAAACACTGGGGCTGGGTGAGTTGTTTTGGGAACAACAGCCCAGACTTGGCCAGTCTTTCCCCAGCCTGATGTCTATTTCTGCTTGTGATTAAAAGGTTGTTTGGTATGGGCTCCACATGATCACTAGTAGTGGTACCTCTTTCTCTGTATAGCTGTGTGCAGAACATTGTGGTCTCAGATATCCAGACCTGTTCTGAGAACACAGATAGTCATGGTTAGTGGTCCCAACCATGGCCATCAATACTTGTCAGGCAGTAGAAGAGATGCAGTCTACAACCCACACCTACAAGTCATGGTTTGTTTAGGCAGCAAAGGCTTTGAGTGAGCTACCTGGCCTGGGCAACCACAATGGGTTAGTCTACTCCGTATTTCAAGCTGTTTTACTGACTGACCAGTAAATACCATTACTAGCAAAATAAAAGGGATCTACAGGCTAAACTTCACACATTAGTTGTAAATTATTTTCAAATTTTTCATTTCTTTTCAAGACAGGGGCATTTCTCTCAAGATAATTTCTGTGCATTACTTAATGACATTTGTAAGATGCCACCTGCTTTTTCATTGCCACTACTTATACACAAAATTTAAGAAACTTGTAGCTTGTAACAGCAATTAATACATTTCCATTTGTCAATCCGGGTCTGATTTAGTGCATTTGGTTAAGTGCATCAGTGACATCACATGCACCTACACAAGCAACGTGTCAGCTCCTGGACTATCGGCTTCTCAGGCACCAGTGACATCAGAAACTTCTACACAAGCCTTCTCCTGACTATTGTTTGCTTAGGCAGCAAAGGCTTTGAGTCGTGGTCTTTTCCAGTGAAGGCAAAATCCCTTTTCTTGAGGCCCAGCCCTGTGTATGGCAACACACAGTGCAATATTTCCACTGAAAGCAGGCCTTGCAGAAGGATTTTGCACACTGCATCTGCAAAGCTTACCTGAATGAACTTTCCTTACCCTTGTGAGCTTTCTTTACCTGATAATCAAAGCAGGTTGCTTCCCCATGAGCTCTTCATTCCCCTTGGGGCGTGGTTTCTGTCACAGCTTCAGTGAGCCTGTAGAAGAGATACTGAGGAGTGGTTGCCTTAAAAGGAGAAGACCTTAAATATTTCTAATACTCGCTCACTTCTATAAGAAAAAAAAAAATTGTGTTAGAAATTTTCTAGATTTTTTGTAATAAGAGTTCAGTAGAAATACAGGTGGTCATTGAAATCAGGAATTTTTTTTCTTATCAGTCAAAATTTACCAAATGAGAGGAACACAAACATTAAAAATTAGAAAAATAAAGTAAAAACATTTTATTTATACAAACTAAAAGTAATATGAAAATGGAAAAGTTTAAAAATAGTGTAATATTTTTTAACATAAGATGTAACAGGCCCTCCCCTTCTTGTAGAGAGACTGATTTCCTGGAACAATCATAAATAAATTCTGTATACAATTCATTGCAAGTTCAAAATGTGCAAGGAACTTGTAAATCTTGACTGTAAATAGTTGCCAGTCTCAGATAATTCTTTTGACAGATATACACAGTGTTGAAATTAATATTCAAAGTAATTTTTTTCCAGTCTTATTATCTTGCTATCCTATCTGTGATGCATTATCATTAGCGTAGCACAACTCTGTGATTCTGTTTCCATTCTGAATTCCATTTTTTCAGTGACTGTCACACAGGACAGAAGTCACCACCTAGGTTATTATATTTCCCTTCCATTTTTTTTAGTAATATTGAGCTGAGGAAGCTCCTGTTCATTTCAGATACATAACTGCTTTCCTGATTGGAGTACCAGTTTCAATTAGTTAAAAGATCATTCCGGTTGTCTGCTTACAGTACTGAAGAGTTGTATATCAGATCCTTTGCTTCTTTATTTTCCTAGTAGCTACTCCTAAAAGTCACCTATTACTTTTTGGACCTTATGACCTACTTAATTTTCATAACAGTTTTATATAGCTGTAGTAGCTTAACAAACCATTTTACAGTGTAACAAAAACTTCATTGGCATAACAAATCCTTTTATCATGCTAACCCTTGTAAAAACGACTGGGAAGATGAGTGCTTCCATTTAGTCGAGAGTTAAAGCCTCTGTGAGAAGAAAGTCCTCCAGGGGTAAATATTGGATACCTGACAGGATATATAACTAGCTAGCAGCAGTTCTTCAGTTTTGAAAAGTGGGTTTTATTGAAATCTTTTTCTCAAACTGGTATGAGAAATTTGACATGCACAGAACGCTGTACCTGTGAGTCCATTTAGCCCCTGCTTCAGGGAACAGTCTTGATAGACATTTATTTCATTCTAAAACAGTAAGGTTCTTCTTGTTTCTAAAAAAAAATTATCTTTTAGTGGTGAAACAACAAGTTGGTATCTCATCCTAATTCTGGGTGGCTGTTGAGGTGTTTGGGAGTTGAAGGTGCTTAACTTATTTTCTATAAAAATAGTACTTACCTATCCAAAAGTGTCATAATATGAGTGTAAATTGATGCTGAACACTTTTAAAAATAAGATCATTCATGTTCTTAGACTTCTCATCCTCACATTTGCAGATTCCTCTGCTTTAACTGACCAGGTAGGATGACTTAAATATTTTGAGTTATTATTTTTATTATTATCATAATTATCATTGTTGATGTTGTTTTTATTACAATTAATGGTAATAAACTTGCTGTGTCTTCAAGATAGTTACTTCCTCTTATTTTTGAGGAATTAATCTCTCACAGTTTTCTGGTGCCCTATAAATGTATTTGTCTCCCCAGAATGCACAGCATCACTTGCATAAGGAAATGAAAAATCATGTGATCTGGTTACATTATTTCTGAACATCTGTCACTGGTCAGTGCCTCACACTGTCCCCAAGATATTGCCTCACTTTGTGTCTTCAAAAAATCTGCCAAATATTGGTTATTTAATATGAAAATGAAAAATTACATTTAGTAGACTTAAGTGCTTTAGCAACCATATTTAGCACAACAGACATTAAAATGGAGGTCATGAATCTCATGTAAATAATTAATCAAAGGAAACATTCTGGCTATTGAGCTATAAACTAAGTGGCAATACCAGAGTGACTTAATGTTGAATCATTGACGCAGATTTTACTACTGAGCTGTAAGTTTGAATTCTTCTTGTAGTAATTTGGATGACTCTTCCTCTGTCCCTGATGTTGAGAATTGCCTTCTTTATGCCATTTGAAAAGCTCCAGCAGTTGGTCTGGAAAGAGATTGCAGAGAAGCTTTTGCCCCTTCCTTCTGTCTGCGGTTTGGTTCACATTCATTTACGGGCAACAAAAGGTTTAATGCTATCACTACATAATGTGGTTCCTCCAAGGCACTACAGCAGAGCCTTTTTTTCCTGTTAGTTATGGACCTGTTATTTTTATAATTGGGCAGAAAATGGTACTAGGAAGCACATCATGTATGTTGTTCTCCAAGGAACATCCCTGTAGAGGAGACACCAGTGTTCAGGCAGGGTCCTTGCTCTTTTTCTATTTCCTTGAGTCGCATCTGAATGACTAAGCAAGCCAGTCAACATCAGCATGTGATAGAAAACGTGGGAGATAATTTAGTGTTAAGGCCTGCAGGAATAGTATATGAGTAAAATATAGTTCTCCTGAAGGTATTACATCTTTTCTTAAATATTTGTTTGCAACTTTTTCATGTTTTTTTGTTTATTCGTTAAGGAAACAGTTAATGTTTTCTTTTCTATAACAAACAAGTGCACAAGTGTCATGGAAAATTAACTTTGCATTGTCTGCAGAGCTGAAATTCAACATTATTCCAAAGAGGCTATGAAAGATATACCTATTCATCATCATCCTCATCATCACAACAGCCAGGAACATTTCTGTCTTGGTCACATGAGCAGTCAGTCAAGGTGGGATGTTAGCTACTCAGGGATTCATTAATAATTCTAGTGAACAGATTGTTAAAAATGAGAAGAATATTTTCAGTCTGAGCAGTGTTACAGAGGAGCTGCTGGTCTCTGGAACAGACTGTAGAGAAGGTGGCTCGTGCAAATAGCTTTCAAAGTTACCCCCCCCAGTTCTTTGTAGTTGTTGCCTTATTGTATTTTTACAGCAATCTACACCTTCTTTAGTTCCTCCAGTGTTTATAGCATTTGATCAGGGATGCATACAGCCCTTTGCCAACAACAAGCTGTCAGTGATAAAAAACAAAACCAAGAGAAATAAAATCAGTTAGAGACTGTATCTGCATCTGCTTTCTAGACATGACCTTATCCTTTCTTGTTAGATTTATTTAGACCCCACTAAGCATGGTAGTGCATAGGTGGTATGTATATTTGTATATTTGTCTAACTACCAGTCTGGGTCAATAAAGGCACTACATGAGGTGGAATAAAGAAAAATATGGTTTTTTTACTTCTCTGTTGTCCTTTCCATGGCGTCTGCTTTTTGAAGCATCTCATTTCAAGGAACTGTAACCACTCACTTGCACTGTAACCACTCATTTGTTCAGCAACTTTTCTGACATGTATCTGTGAAAAAGAATGAGACAGCTTCTGCAGTAGAATTAGCTAAAGGTGAGAAGACAGGGGAGAGCAAGTTAAACACTTACAATATAGCAGTGCCTTCACCTTAATAACTAATCAATATAAGAACAAATTGTTCTAGACATTTTTCAGTGCTTGATATAGATTTTTTTATGCTTTGTATGAAAATTGCTATAGAAGTTTTTCAATATTGACCAAAAGTTTCAATAAAATTGAGTGCAGATATAAAATATTACTTACATAAAAATATTTAGAGTAAAAATAAAAGTCAATTGCTTTTTTAAAATTTTTTTAGTTGATTAATGTTTCAATAAAAATTATGCAGAAAGTCAGGAGAAAAATTAAAGATTTGGAAACTATCTTTTTTTTCCCCCCCCTCTGCTTTTTCCTAAAATTACCTCCCCCATGGCAGAAGCAGTGTAACAGACTGTATTTCTGGAATTTAGTTATTGTAATTCTTAGTCAGATACTTTCATTCAGATCAATTTCCAGTGTTTTCAAGTAAATCTGAACTGACTGAACAGAGGACTTCATCAGCCTGGTGGACAGTAAACTTTGTGGTTACTGATTCCAGTACAAGGCAGAATCTCTGCAAATAAGCAGGAGAGGTGGTGGAAGAGGTAATGACATATCAAAGTTCCCTGAAAAACTTGTTCTCCTGCATACTCTTTTTAGAGCTGAACAGAATGCTGAATTTATCTTACAGAAGAAATTTGGAAAGTGTAAGAGAAAGTGAGAAGTAGAACAAAGTTTTAAACTTTTTTTTTAATGAATGAGAAACCCCAGCATTTTCATTTAGAAAAATTGAAGCAATATTTCCTTTGGACTTGAAGGATATTTTATTAACTATATTTCCTGATGGCATGAACTGTTTGATGGGCTACTGAGACATCAACTATGTGGAAATTCATGTTTAAGCCAGAGCATAGTGCTCCTAAGAAAATTTGTCTTTGTGCCTGTCAGGACACTCCTGAGCTTTCAGCAGCCTCTGTGGCAATCAGCTCATGACAGTTTTCTCAGAAGGTGGAATCAAATTCATAACTCTCTGCCAACATGCAATTCAGGGCAAACAGCCCTGGTCCAGCTCAGCAGCGTGGAGCTTCAAGTCTGCTCTGGTAGCAAAGGTGTTAAACCAGCCAAGGAAATTAACTCCTTCTCTAGGATAAGTGTTCACATGATTGACAGCTCTGGCTGAACAGGATTGACTCAGTTCTTTTCTTATTTCCAGAAAACACAATTCTGAGTGATTTGTACATGCATATATGCTTTTAAATAATTAAAATGCATTTTACTAAGATCTGATTCCTTAGCCTGCATCTGCAGATGGAGTGCAAAGGACACCAGCAAACCAGAGGCAAGCCTGGTTGCTGATCCCAACCATAATAGATCTGTGCTCACTCATTTCCCAGGATGATTCCTTCCACATATTGTAGTTGATAACCATGTGAACAGACTTTCTTAAGTGGGTGAAAAATATTCGCTGATTAAAATCCATCCCTGTGTGAGCTTCCACTGACAGGACATTTTTCTTTTAATTATATACTGAATGCACAGTCTAGCTCTTCCATTAAAATGTGTCACCTGAATGTGACCTGACTGCAGAAATAATTATTTTATTTTCTTTACTATAGTCCCATACTGTTTGCAATTCTCTCTGTTTTGTCCTAGGGAAATATGAGAAGCCAGAGCAGGGATTTCACAAAACAAGCAGTGACACAGCTCATACTCTTGAAACTTTAAGGGAATGATTTGATTTTCACCAAGGAAGAAAGTCAATGTGCATATATGCTCCCCTCAGAACAACTCACAAAAACACAGATAAGGTTTTCTGGGAAACTATATTTTGATTTAGAAAGATTGCAGTCCACAGTAAGTTTTAAAAGGACTGTATTCTGTAGATGCTGCCATCACAAGCTTTTATCGTTAATGCTTCTGGCCCCACTGCTGTAATATATCTGTGTGTCTTGACTGTTCTTTGTTCACAATCTAGTACTGTGAAAACTGTCAAAAAAATGTTTCCATTATATTTCATAGACCCATTGAATGATTTGGGTTGGAAAGAACTTTAAAGGTCTGATTTCAACCCCCAGCGCAGGCTGGGACACCTCCCACTAGACCAGGTTGCTCAAAGTCCCATCAAACCTGGCCCTAGGGACAGGGCATCCACAGCTTCTCTGGGCAGCCTGTTTCTCTGTCTCACCACTGTAACAACGAAGAATTTCTTCCTAATGTCTATCCAAAGTCTACCCTGTTCCTCTTCCTATCACTACGTGTCTTACTAAAAAGTCCCTCCCCAGCTTTTCTGTGTACCCCTTCAGATACTGCAAGGTTGCTGTAAGGTCTCCCTGGAGCCTTCTCTTCTCCAGGCTGAACAACCCCAACTTTCTCAGCCTGTCTTCATAGAAAGGGTGCTCCAGACCTCTGATCATCTTCGTCACATTCCTCTGGAGTTGCTTCAATAGTTCCATGTCCTTCTTATGTTGGGGGCTCCTGAAGTGGACACAGTACTCCAGATGGGCTCTCACAAGAGCAGAACAGAGTGGGAGAATCTCTGTCATATGCCTAAGTGAGAGATTTGAAAATGAGGCACAAAGGAATCTTTACAGGGCCATTCAATCCCATGCTACAAGTATTTGCTTGGTTCTTACCAGCTCTCTGGAGGAAGGTGCTGGGCATAGAAACAGCCCAATTTGTACAAAATCCTCTGATGCAGAGTATGAAGAAAGGCACCAAGCTGCATTAGCTGCCAGTGGTTCTTCTGCTACTTCAGTGCCTGCCTGGGGAGATGACTGAAGCAACACTCTATTCTCAGAGTAGGTGTGTAGCTGCATGGAGGAAGTAGAAAAGGGGGATTATATCTTATAAGACTCATTCACGTAGGTATCAGAGAGTAGAGTATGGCTGACACTTCAATCTAACACAGGAGGCTAATAAAAATTTGTATATAAGTACTGTCAAGATGCATGTTGATAAAACCTAAGAAGTGATGCTTTACAACATCACAGTAGCAACTGACATAGAGTTGCCTCATGGTTTTACCTTTTTTTTAGTGTGAGTTTGTTTTTTCAGTGATTGCCACTGTTGCCTAAGGGAGTAAGCACTTCAAATACACTTTTATAAAACAAAAGAAATGAGTCTCATGTCGTGGAAAGAAAACCGACAAACACAGATGAGAAGGATGTGGGTTGAGATTTTGGCTAGAAATAAGTATATATGAGGATTTTTATGTTCTCTGAAGTTTCAGAATAGACAATGACTGAGTGAAACAGATGCTTGAGGCATTTCTTTGCTGTGATTTGGTTATGATTTGAATGAGTATGATTGCTAGTGGTGTTGAAAAGTAGACTGATATGAATTACTTTCAGCTGGTACAGTTTTTTCTGGTATCAGTAACTATTCTGAGAGAACAAAATCACCTTAAAGTAGAAACCTGAAAAGCAAATTTCATCTCTTCTTTGTATATGATGTAGGCGGCTTCTATTGAAACAATTGCTCACGTGGAAGAACCAAAATGATGAATGATGCTGTTGCTTCATAATTCTGATGTTTGCCTGAATCAACATGATGATCAGATAAATCAGGTGTTATGAAAGACACCTCCTAGATCTCTGTCTGAATCTATGATATTGGAAAGGAGTTTTCAAGAAATCATTCTTAGAAATGTGAAACTTTTCTAGATTAGCTTTCTATACCTTCTAGGTAAATTTCTGCTATGTAGATTGATAATTATTGTGAATGATAGCAAAATGTGATAGATAATTAATCAGCCTCTTAAAAGAAGATGATAATTTCCATTTTTATTTGTGGTTAGTTTAATTTATGCTTACCTTATTTATTAATGTATAATGCACCTGATATATTCACACAAGTACATGTATAGAAACTAAAATAAATAGCTAAAGTATAAAGACCAATATAGAAAACTAAAGCTACATTCTGGTCACTTACACCAGGTAGTTTGAGTGCTTATTCAAGTAAAACAGGGATTTTCAGAAAAAGTTTTCAAGAAACTTTGCATGGTGGGTGTTTGAAGTACCCTCTCCATCAACAATAAGCTTTTATTATAAATTTGATCTTCCTGGTAGTCATCATCTCTAACAGCCAGTGATTGCCAAGGTCCCTGGATGCTGATTTTTGACTTGGAGAAGCAGGAGTGAACTGGAATGAACCAAGTGTTCCCTTATTGCTCCTTTTCCCTTTCATCTTCCTGGGAACATGTTTTCACCAGTTACACCACCTGAAGGTGCTCTCCCTGGGGTTGCTGCCAGAGAAGCTGAGTTTGTAACACAACTGGACTGCAAGCTTTGCATTTCTTTTACTTCTTATTTTCTCTACCACTGTGTGGTGAGATCTGACTGAAAGATAAACAAGGACATCTGCTGCCTCACTTCTGTGACTCTGCCATTACTTTAGGCAGCAATCTTTCTAAATATGTTGCTATAGATACAAATAACCAGAAGCAGAAGTCATGGGAAGCCATGTAGTACTGGGGTTTCCCATCACTGACCTCACAAGTAAGCACACATGCTAGAAAGAGAAGCTATGCCTTTCTAGCTCTTCTCTTAATTTCTGTGTTGTTTGTCTGAGTTTATCTTGCTTTGTCTGAAAAGAGTCTAGCTTTGGAGTCTATAATAATGTAAACTTTATTTCAATAACAGCTACCCCAGACCATTTCACCTAACTTTTTTTCTTGCTTGCTATTCTACAACTTTTGAGAGGAGATTACATCTTTAAAAATATTTTTTAAATAATTTTTTTTTTTAAAAAAAAAAAGAATAAAAAAGAAAGGACATTTCATAATTGTAATAAATTAATTCACTTCATCTCCCTCTAAACATCCTCTAAAGATCACTTTCCTACCCAAAATGTTGAACAATATCTGGGGCTACACAGAGGTGACACTGTCCTGGACCTGCCATGGGCCTCTCATGCCATGTATTCACGCATTCAATAGGGCATTGACCCAGCTGCATTAAGGCACACCTCTTCAGTCTCTCTGAATCAAAGATGTGTGAAAGAAATATCATATTTGTATTTTTTGATTCATATTCTTCCCTGATATCTTACATATCAAATGTTTTGACAGTCTGTATTTCTAACTCAGTACGAAAAAATACAGAGATGTATTTTACACTGAAAAATAATCCAGTCTTGATATGCTGCAAAACCCACAGTTCATGCTTAATTATTGCAATAATGAACAAAGCTGTTATTGTATCTTACCCCTTCTTATGTTCAAAACACCTTTTCTATCCACATGGCAGCATTTAAGGCACTGTTCAATGCTCAGGTCCTTACACTCGCAGGACATGAGAATTATTTTGCAACCACCCGCTTAACCTTGTTTTCTACCAGTACAAGACACAGCAACAGTTCTTGTGTAGAAGAATTACAACCCAGAATCAATGTTTTTTGTCCCACAATAACTTTATAAATGTTTATTGGTAGAATTTGCACCTTTTTTTTGTTTGTTTTTCATTTGTGGGGAGGAGAGTGTTCAACTAATATTTGAAGGTCCAATGTTTCTGACTTTCTCCATGGTATTTTTCGTTTGTTTGTTTTTATTCAATGTGCAGAGATTGTGTGCTGGGGTGTGTTTTGGGTTTGGGTTTGGGTTTGGGTTTGGTTTTGGGGTTTTTTTGGTAGGTTTGTTTTGGTTTCATTTTGATTTTAGTTTGTGTGCTCTTTTCCTAAAACTAGCACAAAACTTTTTCCTTAGTACTTAGAAACTTGTAAGAAGCTTTGAAGTACTAGATTAAACAGATAGATTAAATTGCTCTATTACTTTTATTCAAAACCAAACCACATAAATCTACTGCAATTAAAAATATAAGATTTATCTGCATAAACTACATAGACACGAATATCTGCCAAATTCAGCGGACATTTGAGGCTTCCTCTATGTTTTGGAAAGCAGAGAGTTTAGTGTCCAGTTGATTAGAAAGTGAAACCATCAAAGTTATTCTTGACTAAACCAAACTACATAAGAAAAAGAATATTCTCCTTGCTCCGCTTGATATTTTTAGAGAGTTCTGGAAGCCACATTCAATTCATTTTCAGACTCAAACCACAGCCTCATATAGACACATTTCAGTCTTCAGTAGTGAAAGTCTCATAATCTGTGCCATCATCTTGTTCACTGGTAATGTGGACCATATTCAGCTTCATGCTACCAAAATTTAATAGGTGATAGAATATAAACACTTATCAATATACAATCTAGAACAGGCCCTTCCAGCTGGAAAGCTTAATAGATATAACTATCAAATTTAGTGACTGCCTTGAGAAATCGTCCTATTACAAGATGCCTTTTGGCCTTACTTTTTTATTTTCTTGTGCAAATCCTACACAAATGAAGTAAAGACGGAACCTTATTCAGGTCTTTTTGTACCAGAGAGTTTGTCTGCTTTTCCTAAACATGGTATTTTTTCTAATGCTAGCTATAACACTCATACAAAATTATATTTATACAGTGTAATGTGTAGTTTTATTAATATTATCATATGATATATAATTAATAATTATAATATTTTATTTCTCCTTTGCAATCTTACTTAACTACAATATGATCCAAGTAATTATACTCCTAGGAAAAGTACAAAAGACTTCAGGATATATTTAATCTGCTCATTTTTCCACAGCCAACTAAAATGGATTATGAAAAAGTCATAAAAAAAGCAATTCACTATTCCCCTCCAAAGCTCTGCTTTCTGTACCAGTGGTAGTTATTAAGAGGATGTACCCATGTATCCAAGACCCCTTGGTGTGCGTTGCAGAGTTTCAGTCTAGACCAATAAACCCAACAGGGCCAGAAAACTAGTTTGAGCATCATCCTTGCATCAGGTTTGAACTTTAGCATCCCAGTTTTGGTGGCCACATTGGCCACCAATGCTGGGCACAGTGCATGTCAGGGACTGTTCTCAGGAGCCAGAACAGACAAACCTACCCTGTTTGGGATGAGCAGAGGGAGAGATGAGGAGGACATAGATACAAGGTGTGAGCCATGACAGCCACACCAGTTACCATGGGGCAGCTGGGATTGTGCCTTGGCCCATTTTATGTACTCCTGCTACGTAGCCCATGGAAGCGAGCACACTGTGGAGTTTTGTTGCTTGAGTTTGCCATGATTCACCACTGTGGGTGGGACATTTCCATGGTGTTGTCCCTGGTACAGATACAAAAATTGTTCAGGGTTTAGGACTATTTTGGTCTCTTTGTTTTTTCCCCATTCTCATGTCCCACACCTGCCTGTCCAGTTTTCTTTGCTACAGGGGGGCTGCATTGGCCAGTTATGAGATACACATAGTCCCACTTTAACAAGAATTCATACTTCACCTCCAGGAATTCTTGAGCTAATAAACTCAGTTTCACAGGAATGTGACTGCTTGGTACCGTGTCAGTTTATTACTACACAAAGAGCACTCTTCATCTCCTATACCAGCCATGGAAGGTGTCCAATTTATTCTTGTAATAGAGTAGCTGAAAGAGTCAGCTGTTTGATTTTGCCTTTAAGCCTTTCAGAAATTCTTCTTACTTCACTTATTTGTACATTTTTGTCCCTAGATGACAGAGATGGGACTCCATGGGAGGTCTGTAGACAAAAAGCATAAATAATGTTGAAATCCCCCAGGCACTTGGGTTTTCATGAAGTTATGTTCACAGATTCTCATGCCTTTGGGCTAAGAATATTTTATAACCACTGGTGTTTTCTCCTTTAGCCTGTTAGTTCCAGTCTAGAGATGCCACTTGAAAATAGCTGATTTAAGTATTTTTCTTTTTCACACAGGATTCATTCATTTTTATTAAAATATTGTAAACTAAGACCACTAAAACACAGCACCATTTTTACCAGAAAAAATAATGGTGGGGTAAATTGAAATCTGAAGTGGTAAAGCTGATGCAAGTGAAAAATAAGCCCCTAGGTGCTCAGATAAAGAATTTGTATAGGAAACAACAAGTAAGGAGAAGATTGCCTAGACCTTGCAGTTTCCATGACTTTCACATATTTCCTAGCAGCCTTATTGAACCCAGGGCACTCATTACAATAAATAGCTTGTTCCTAGTCACTCATTTCTTTGTAGGTTTTTACAGAGAGGATGAAAGGTATATTCCCATTGCTGAGAAGAAACGCATCTATAAAGGGTGCCTGATTTCATGAAAAACAAAGGAGTTTCATGATGATGTACTTATTTCTAATTACAGCCACTGCGTATCAAGCCATCTGAGAGAATAATGTCATCTGGAAAAAGGATTTACTCATTTTTTTTTTTTTTTTTTTTTTTGTAAATTAAGTGCTTTGAACAGAAATGAGATTGAAAAGCACTTGATCGACAAACCCTTCCAAACCAATTGTTTTTCTTTCATTTTAAAATTCTTGACCTTTTTCTGGGAGGAAGAGTCTTTCATCAGCAGGTGTAAATATAGGAACTGTATCTTTTGAGGTCTCCTCTACAGCCTGAACAGAGATCAATTCAGAGAGGGAATGGAGAGAGTTGGCTGATGAAGAGGCATCAGACTTCCCTTCCCCCTCTCTCCTGGGAAAAGTTTTATCATAAAATGGAGGGATTTTACAATTGCAGCTATTTTTCTCCTTTGTTGGGGAAGTCACTCAAGCCACCACACCGGCCCACAGAATCTGCAGCCTGGTAGTGAGGAAAAGAGACAGACTCCCTGCTTTCAGCCTTAGGAACCAGACAGGCAAAAATGTCCAGCTACAGGGAGTCTGACCTTGCTTTTGTCGACTGAGTGCCAATGACTGTCATGTGCATCAGAAACAATTACACTCCTCTTGCTGCCACTGCTTCAACAACACCTGCTCCACAGACTGAGGACCCCTGATCTACAGAGGAAGAAATTTTGAGCAGAGCGGAGACTGATGACTTCCATCCAGTGAGAAATTGAATCACTTTATCATGTAAAATATGGCAAAGACAAACAGTAAATAGAAATATCCTCAAATGAGTTAGGAACTTTGTCATTTAGCCTGGTGCAGAAGAGTTGGACTTTTGGGGAATGCTGTGCCACATTTTTGCAGACACTAAAAAATGAGCTTTGATTCTTCTTCTACTTGAGCAAAATTAAAAATGCAAACAAAGCAAGAGGGATGTGGGATTATCCATACAGCTTTGAAGTGGCAGTTGGAGTGCATCCATTCTTATGATCCAACATGCTCAAAACAATAAAGATAAAAGTAGTGCTTTACATGAACATCATCTGTGTCTTTAGCATATGCAAAGACTTTGCCTTGAAAAGTTTTGCACATTTCCATGGTGAATTAAACCCTTTCATTTGAGGAAATAGTCTCTTGAGAATGAAAGTGCATCTGCACAGCACAGACTCACTTTCCCACTCCTTTCATCTCTTATTTTTCAGTTTCTAATTTGTAGCTGAAATCAGCATTTCAGGCTGTGGCTCAGATTATGGTTTTCTGATAAAAGAGAACTGTCAACAGCAAATAAGCTGAATTGTGGGGAACAATAAGAATAAATGCAAAAAGACAAGAGTCATTTAGGCTTGAGCCTGTCTCTTTACACCTGTCAGAAAGAGCAGACCTTGCCAATTGCCCCAGTCATAAATATATTAAATTGAGTCACATCCTCCACCTGATCCGTGTTCATTTTGAACATAAAGTAGAGAAGTAAAAAGCAAATGCAGTATTCCTTTATTGAAACTGTAGAGCTAAGTTGCTATTTGGGTTTACTCTACTTGGTGATAGAATTGCCTACCAAGAGCAAAAATATAGGATGTATATATATATACTATATTGATTTGTCTTTCAGAATGTATTTATGTGAATATAAACCATACAGTATATAGCTTTGTCCTTGAAGAATACAGGCACTTATAATCTGTAAGATGCCAGGTCTCTGGACAATTACAGTTCTATATAGCTGAGCTCAAATTCTAGGTGCCTCAAGGAGCTCAAGTAGAAATTTAAAAAAACAAAAATGTGTTTTGTAATTGTGTTCTGTCAGATAGATTATATAAACCCAGGAGCCGGGCTGGTTTACATCAGCATGCATTTGGTTATTCACTACTCAATGGACTGAATAATCCTATAAATATTTATGAGTAAACCACAGAGGATTTACTCTTTCTTCCAGCATAGGGAGATTTTATAATGTGCACCATGTCAGTTCAAAGTAAAACCTAATATTTTGGTTACTACTTAATACATCTAACAGCATGGTTCTGCACTACATATACATACTTTCTAGACAGTTACTCACAGACAATATTTTGGGGAGTAATTGAAGATAAACTAGTCTATGGCTAGCTAATTCTCAAAGCCAATGCACAACAGCATATGTTGGCTGGAGAAGATGTAAGGTAGGATCTGCTTTGCACTTTGAACTGAGGCAGCATCAGCTGGGCTCTGTGGATTAGCAATATTTAAATGAGTAAAGATTGACCAATAATCCTAGTGAAAAGGGATAGAGACATATAAAAAACCCAAGAGAATCAAAGTAAACTTTATTGGTTGGGTTTTTACAGGTACAATGGCTTTAAGAATGCCAACCACCAACTCAGTGAGCCTTATGGTCTGTTAAGTTTCCCTGTTCCTGAAATGGTTAATTCTTTTCACTTCTGATACTATCCTATTAACAAGTCTACACTCAGCTCAAGTTTAATATTAATATCTTTAAGAGGAGAGTAATTTCCATGCTTCCCTCATCTACCCCTTCCATGATTTACCTTTAGTCATAAAACAGACTGTAATCAACTCTCTATAGAAAAATAGATTTGTTACCTTCTCACTTTCCTCCTACGTATGAACTTCAGGACATTTTTTTTACAATTTGTCTGTTGTTCTAATCTGAGTGTTAAGTCATTTATCTTCTGGTTTTGACATTTCTCTCTGCTACTGATCAGTCATGTCACATGTGTTCCACTCTGAAGAGTGGATATAGGAAAATGTCATTTACTCATGTTTCTGGTGAACTCCAAATCGGGTCATGTTTAAATCAGAACCTCTAATTCCAGAATCAAGAGATTCCAGATGAGCCCCTGCGTCCCAAACCAATGGGAACAGGATCCCATTTGATGATAACCGTTCAACAAGTCTTGCAATTTTATCCTTGGTAATGGTAGCATGCATTTATATTAGTGTTTCATTTCCAGTGAGTGTTGGATTTTACAGCACGTCTCTCAGCCAGGCCAGGTTGCTGTGCAGTGGATTATATCAGGGAGAGATCTCCAAGTACATGAGCTGGATTCCCTGTGCATGAATCTTAACTTGAAGATGAGCTCCTGCTGAGGCCAGAGCCAGTCCAGAAGCCAAAGCCAAATGAAACAGAAGAACCTGCTATGTGTCTGCTGTGGGTATGAGGTTCTCAGGCTGACCTGTTTGACTGGACAGCTCTGCATTGTTTGATAGTGTAGATGCAGCCCTGGTCATTGTTGCCATTAAACTTGCTTAACTTTATAAAATATTTTCCACTAGCACATAAACCTACCAAATTTGAAATGTTCTGCTAAAGCTTGAAGCTACCTTAGCTCAACTATCAAAACTTTTCTGAGAATGAAACCAAGATAAAATGTTCTACCCTGCCAATTAGAAAAAATCAAGGAGACACCCGTTGAACAATAGTTTGAAGTCTGCAGGGAAGAAGAGATGAAGGGGAATTCCCTAACATTCAATATTTTTTCTTTCTGACTACACAGAAATAGCGTGGAGACTTGTTTTAGTAGCTTCTCTTAAAGATGTCATGTTACTTCTCTGATTATTCTATTACTACAAAGTAGGCTCCAGCCCTTAGAGCTGCCTTGCATGGTCCCCATAGGTGATCTGCAAAGGCCCAATGAACCTTTCACTCAAAGCAGGTCCTCCAGCAATGACCAAAAGGCATTGCTTTTTGATCTCATGATTTTGCTGATGACATGTGAGGAGGCAAAGTAAGCAAGGATTCGTAGAGAGGGCAGAAAAGTGAAAAATGTATGAAGAAGCTCAGTAATGGAAGGAGATGGGAAATTGTCCACTTCTGACATTAGCTGTGCTGTTCTCTTCAGAGAAGATATATAAACCAAATAAGGAGTACTTTCACATCCTGTAGAACAGGTGCTCTGTTTCTTGTACACATTTGAAAACATCCTTCACGGCTAGTGTTAAGCACCTTGCCACATCAATACCTGAACTATCGTGCATGCCTAATACAGCCTGACATTTCTGGGTTAAGTGTTAGCTGCAGTTAGTGTGTCTGAACTCAAGTGAAAGAGCATTACTAATTAAGTACCAATTTTGAAATACTCCATTTCTCTTAACTTTATTCTTATATGCAATTATGTTGACAAGAATTGACACTAGGCTATTTCATACCTGCTCATATTAGGTCTAATTGGTGTTTATGCTTTTTCAAGTAAAAAAAAAAATGGATACAAAGGCTCAGAAAAATTTCTAAATTCTGCTCAGGTGACGTGTACTGTAAAATCTAGGGCAAATTACACTATCTTTATGATTCTTTTTGTCCTTTGTAGTGTCTTGGGTAAATTTTTACTCATCTGTCAGATTCTGAAAATAAAGCCACAGATGTTCAAAAGCTGCTGAGCATCTCTCAGATAATGCTCTTTGATGCAGATGTGTTGGCTGAGTGATTCTGTTTGTACTTGTCCACACAGGTAAGCACAATGCTGGTGCATAGCAAATGGAAACACCGTCATCTACCAATGAGTAAAATAAGACAGCCCTGAAAAAAGGGTGCCTCATATAGCAATGGTCAGGCTCCCTTGTATGCACCACACCACATGATACTCTAAGGTGATTTTCCCCACTCTTTCTTTACTCCTTTTCCGTGGTCAGCAATTGCTTGAAAGCTGTGCTTAGACTCTAGCCAGTTACATGTCTGAAAATAACCAGTCTGCTTAAGAGAGTGGGTCATCACTTTCACCAATTTGCATGCCTGGTGTTTGTCCACTGTCATACATTCACAAGACATGGTCAGTGCCATGGAGATTTGCCAAAGCTTCTTCAATATAATTTAGTGGCCAAAAAAAAAAAAAAAAAGATGGTTTAGATAATGAGATCAATTTCTTTTAGAATTTAAAACCTGAATAAGCAAGAACACATTGCATCTGACTGTCATTTACTAATTGTCATTTTGAGTTTCTCAGAACATTAATTCACTCAAGTTTGAGTAGTGACTTGTTTGTGAATTATGATTTACAGTAAGCCAAAGTGAGACATGGAATGAAGCAGGCAGAACAGCAATGCCTGTCACACAGGCATGTACCTGCTTTTTAACAACCAGGCAAAGATTTAAATGAGCAAGGAGCCTTCAAAGAAAGTTACAACCCCAGTAAGCAATAAAAAACCTACTGTCATTGAGACATTTTCTACTAAGCAGACACACTCAAAGCAGTGATTGATATTTTGGGACTGGACAAAGCATCAAAGGAATGAGTAGACACTGCAGAAATTCCTCATGGTTTTTATTCAGAAGTACATCATAAAGAGAAAGGAACACAGTACTCAGCTAAAGAAGAAAATTATCTAGGTTCCATTCATATCTGTGATTGTGCAATCATTACTTGGGCGTGTTAAGCTGGAAAGAATACTTGGTGGAGTCAACTACTTGCAGCAAATAATTACATCTAAATTTTTCTCATATTCATTCTTGGATCCTATGTTAACAGACTGTCATTTTGTGGGTCTTTTTTTTAGCTGTGTGTTTTAAGCCCTTCTCTGTAGTTATGTGAACATAGAGAACTATTAAGATCAGGTGCTTCAACCTTTGATTCTCTCAGGTAGTAAAAAGGAATATTTTCTGTTGGGATGAGGACGTGTCTAAGCTTCAGATTTCGCATGGGCAAACTAGGATTTATTTTCATTGACATCTTTTTCTTTTGTAATTCATTTCTGTGTCTTGATACTATATGTCATCTTCATGAGTGTTACCACACTTCCTTTGGAAGCTTCTGGTTTGCCCTTCTTGTTTACAAGCCTAGATTCTATCTCCCCTAGAAGTCACATACAATGAGCATGACTCCTTGAGCATGCTCCACAGTTCCTGGCTTGCCAGCCTGCCTGAGACCACCCCATCCCAGTATCACTGCTCTGATGAAACAAGGGTGTGTTGCTGGGTGTCATCCTTTGCTGCTCCAGTTTGTGGGCTGTGGGGGTATTCCTGGGTAGGGTGACATTATGATTGCTGGTACCAGTCCTCTCTGGAGAGAGGGTACCTACAGGTGCCTCTGAGTGATTAACAGGACCTCAGCAGGATCAACTTGCAGGTCTGCAACCGAAATAAAAAATCTGGGATGGCAAGCAGCAGTATAGTAAAGCAGAGGAACTTCTGGCATTCTGGAGGAGTGCTAGCAAAATAATAGGGCCTTTGGGAGATTTCATAGAGCCTAAAACATGTGGGAAGGAGCTATCACACATCTGTTGGAGGCCCAAAGATGAGAGGAGGCTATATTCAGTCAGCATAATGTGATATTAATAAGAGTGTAAGAAAGGTTTAAAGTGTTCGTTTCTGAGCACGATGGCATTACCATCAGTCTAATCATCTTTCTATCCTCCTGAGCTTTCAGTCTTTTTTCTCTAACACTCCTACTACCTACTACTCAAAATGGGGCACATATTAAAGAACCATATTAAAAATATGTGAAGACATAGATGTTCCCCTTCCAAAGAATGCAACACAGCCACTGTGTAGTGCTTTTCTTTTCAAACCCTACTCAGAATTTTTTTTTTGGTCCTTCCTTTTCTCCATGCCCAGGGTGAGAGAACTTCTTCATGGGCTGACAAGGCTAACATTCAAGAAAAGAAAAGTGTTTAAGGCAACAGACTGAACAGAAAAAGTAGCAAAGCAAGGGCTTGTCATGTGGCTGCATTTAAGGACTGGGGTTAGAGCTGACATGAAATGTTAGAAGATAAATTGTGCATTGTATGTTGGTTTTCAGATGTGAAAATGGGGGCTTCCAGTGCCCTGCTTTTTCTCTTCATCCAGCACAGAGCCCACTCTGCCAGGCACTGCCATGAAGCTCTCCTCATCCTGTTACCAACCTTTCTTTTCTACCTTCCTCTTCTGCACTAGCTCTAAAGTAAAGAGCAGTAACAACCATTTCTTAGTTTTCTTGTTGCTTTTCTGCAATGAGCTCTTCAGTGCCTTTTTTGAAAGATCCAAAAGAAACAACTTTGAGACATGCAAAAAGAATTAGTCACTTCTCTTTGGATCTTTCCACAACAGGTACCAACCCACACATTGGCATTACGTGAAGACATAGTGGCTATTGCTAGCACCTGCTTTATCTAACATACAGCTTATCTAACATTCCTCAGTTCTTTCCACCCATTATCATACACCCACACACACACACAAAATTTTCTTTTAGTTTGCTAATGCACATTATGTCTTTCACAGAAAGATTTATGTGGAAAACTACTGCTGAAGCCCCCAGGACTGTGGAAGGCCTTAGGAATATACATTGACTTATTATCCTCTTTCTATCTTTTTCCTATAAGAAAGTAGTCTATGTGGTTAATTTACTGCAGATATGGCTGGTGGGGATAACAGGAAAGCAAACAATGGCCTGGATAAATGGCCATGGAAATATAAGCCTGCTCTCAGTTTATCTTTTTCCTAGTCTACAATGCTATGGTTCAGCATGACACATATTTGCTTTAAAAAAAATTAATCTACATCTGCTTGCAATGCTTGCAATTATGTAGTGCATGTAATAGGTGTTTATTAAGACACCACTGAATATCTTAAAAATGCTCCATAGTATTTCAAGAGATCATCAGGTAATGTATCTCTCTATATAATTTTTTTCACATATTTTAAAACAATTATCATATATCCTCCTGCTTATCATAGTCTTTTCTTCCATAGATTAGCTGTATTAATTCTTCCAAATGTGACTTCAGGTCAGTTTCTCCAGGATTATGATAACTGCCATTGTGCTCTAGATTCTCTCCAATATTTCCTGAAGTGTGATGCCCAACAGAGAACATGGTAGCCAAGGTAGACTTTAACCACTGTTGTCATTTTACCTCATACTTGCACTAAATTCCCAAAATGCATCGTTTAAAAATTTCACCAAGAATTTCACCAAGAATTTCACCAAAATAGTTGGATGGTGATCGTTGGGTCATGATCTTTTTTCTTCAGGAGTTGCTTCTGCTCTCATGGTGTGACTGCAGAGCATGCCAAAGCCTGGCCCTCTTCTGTTTTGCCAATCTAAACTCTGATTGTTTCTCTTATTCCATCTGTGAGGCACTTCCCCAGGCACCTACAAAGGCTGTACAAAGCTCAGGCAACAGCAACCAGACCAATGGTTTTAGCTGGCAAGAACAAAGAAGGTTCACTAACAAGAGCTCCAGAAGAGGGCTAGGATGAAATTAAATACCTGCTCTTTTTCTTATTAATCTCCTCTTATTTCTTCAAGATACTGATCGGGATTTTTAAATTATAATTATTCAAGACACAGAGATATTCATATATACTACCTGCACATTTCAGACCATGCACATTTTTTGCCATTGGTATTAAACTAAATCTATGCTAGATCTTAATCAGGCATTTTTTTGCCAGCATGGCCAACTGGCCAGCTTTGCCTTATTGACATTTTCTTTAATCTGAAAATGTAACAACAATGAAGAACTAACACACTGCCTATAAACACCTTCTCTGTTGCCCTAATGGACCCAAGGCAGTGTTCTTCAGTCAAACTGATGGTTAAAACCATCTGACATTTTGTTCTGGGCTTAGCTATAAATTGCAGCAAATCTCTCAGCTTTAGCAATGAAAGATGTCTGGGAAACCAGAGAACTCACCGGTCTGCTGTGTTTGAGAATGAGTGATCAGAGGAAACTGGAACTATCAGAAAGTACTGGGCAACCCTCCTTTCTCTGTGTGGCTTCACTGACTGTAAAATGGAAAATAATGACAGCAATTTGTTGCCTTATGCCTTGCCCTGAGTGGTAACACAGAGTTTGGGTTGGCTCTGCCCTGCTTCACTCTTTCATTTATTGCCTTGTTTTCTTACAAGAAAAGGTAAAAATTAACAATCCATTTAAATCACAGAAGCAAAAAATAATAGTTCTTCTGTTCAACATCCATACCAGTCCAAATATTCTGCTTTGAAACATATAATTATTAAAGACAGTTTATAATATTTATGACTGTTTAACACCAAAAAAACAAACTTATTCTCATTCTATCTCATCATAACTATTTTCTGATTCTTTCCACTTTTTAGTCTTTGAAATATTTGTTCTTACACATATAATATATATGTATATAAAATAGTTTGATATACCTCTCCAAATAACGCTCCAGAGTAATAAAATATTGCTACAGCTTTAAGAAGAGTAGAACGTGAGCATTCAATGAGAACATGCTGAAGTGCAGAAAGTTGGTAATGGTAAAGGAATACCATTTACTCACTCTTGTTATATCTTTGAGCTAAATCTTTTTTTTTCCTCTTCAGTTTTTTACCTCCTGAAATCTATATTCTTTTATTTCAGCACTTCACCTAATCAATGCATAATGGCCAACAACTGAAAATGAAAATTAAAGAAAAGAAACCTTAAGAGGGTTAATCTGCTGATTTTAAATCTGTGTTAATGCGTTTGCTTTTGAAGTAGCTTTCCTTGAAAGTTGTGCAGCAGAAACTCTTGTTCTGGAAACAAATACATGTTGTACTTGTCATACATAATTCGTTTATAAAGGTAGAGAGCCATAAAATCAGGAATCCAGCATTATATTCCCACTTTTTGAGTCCGGGGTGGGTTTTTTTCATCATTATCATCTTTCCACCTGTGAAAACTCCGTTCTTACTTACACATATTAAATTGTTTTCCTCAGGATTTCTTTATGTTTGATGGCATCTTCTCATACTGAGGTAGAAGATTCTGGGTTTGGCTTTATCATTGCGTGTAGAAAGGTGCTGTCAGTATGCTAGCACGCACACTGGTTTTGTGTATCCTCCACAAAATCATACTGCCTTCCTTTGTTTCCCAGTACAGATCCATATCCCATTTACTACCCTGTATTTTCCCTTTGTCCCTCCCAACATTATTGCTTTCCAAGCACTTCTATCACTAAAGTTTTATTTTAGATTATTATTTTCAGAATGTGCTGGCCTGTTGAGGTGTTTTGCTGTCTGAATCTGAAGCTCCCGTCCTTGCCCATATTGCCACCTTGTTCCTTGCAATTTGGTTTGGGGTTTTTTTTGTTCACAGCTTTTCCTAGTTTAGTATAATATGCATATTTCAGAAACGTATCTTCCTCTGAATAAAACATTAACCACTTGCACTAACTGGACTGGGTGTTTGCTGTTCTCTCAGACCTACTCTAGCTGCCTGTATTTGGACCAACTGAGTAAAACTGAAATTCTGACTTTACTGAGGTCAGTGCATTTTTCTATAGATAGATGAAGATAGATCAGAGTTTGAGGCTTGAATTTCTAAACATATAAAATTTTTTTTTTTTTTTTTTTTTCCCTTTAACAAGGTCAATTTACTTATGGTGTAGCTAATTAATGGAATTGTGTCACACATATGGATCCATGCTGTGGTTAGTTTAGAATACAAACCAAATAACTAGCTAATGCACATATGCATTTATTTTAATAATTAATGCATTTATTTCATGCCTTTACCCTATAGCATGTATTTTAATTCACAATACCAAACATATTTGGAATATAATTTTTTGTTTAGACATTATATATTAATGATATTGTGTTGCACAAAAATCTGTATATAATCTTACAGGCAGTTATAATGTGCTATTCAAATATTAATGAAATAATATTAATTTAATTCCTAGCCTTGCTGAAATAATCTTAAATGTCATGATGCTTGCAGTCTCATAAGTGTAAATCCTGCACAGATACTGCCAACAGAATAAATGAATAAAAGAGGAGCACATGCCATGTGTTTAACTGCATAACTGAAAGCTCCCTCTGGACCTGAGAAAATAAAAGTCTAATTTTCTGCCACTAAAAGACATTTCTTCTTCACAGAGAACTGAAGGCTCTACTAGTCTCTATTCATCACTGCTTCAAGACTTCATTAATATCTATTTTCTGTGAAGTTCCAGTTAATAGTAAAAGGCTTAGGCTGTGTTGGAAGGGCTGTGAGCAAAATCACTTAGGGAATTAACATGCATTTTTAATAAACATGGCCTTGCTTCATTCTCATGTTATATCCATGAGTACTCATTTCAGTCTTATTGGAGCATTTTTTAAATTTCCAGATACTGCCCTCCAGTTTTGTTGCTATAAAGAGGTGTAAGCTCAATTTGGAAAGCAAAGAAGTCCAAGAAGGCTAGAAAAAAAAGATAATGATTTGCTGTTCTGATATAACAAATAGAAAAAATAGAAACATAGCCCTATCATGGGTTTAGATAATATTGTAGGACAACAGAGGAATTTAGAACAGTTATAACAGGAGAAGTAAGAAGATTAGTTTCTGTGTGAGAATACTGTTACAAACATAAAAGGAAGGGAAGGGAAGCTAATCAAAACTGACTTTAATATTTTATATCAAAGAAACTCAGATAATATGGTAGCTAAAAAAAAAAAAAAAAGAAAGAAAAAAAAAGAAATATGACAGTAGTTTCATTTTCAGCATAAGAGGTGCAGCAGTTCTGCTTTTGGAAGTGTCAACATTCCTGAAAACAGAGACATGCAGATAAAATAGCATGATCAGAGTGTCACACCACGGTTGAAGAGCTGTGTTTGACAGCCATGAGCAGGGACTGTATAAGAGACTGTAGGAGCTGATGGGGTAAAGAAATGAAAAGTTATGGGAATGAGGAGAGACCACGAGAACACTCAGAGGAACAAGGAGGTCGAAGATGGGGACTTGTGAGACACTGAACAGGGCAGAAGGAAGGAGCCAATGTCACGATGGCAGGGTCTGAGGCACAAACAATGATAGAGGGTGAAGCAGATGCCTTATGAGAGATAAAGGAATTGATATGGCACAAAGAACAGAACATGATCTGTCTTTGGACCTCATCTATCATACCAGCAAACTACAGGGGAAAACAGTAGGATTGGAGCAGCAGGATAAGCAAGCTTTGTTTCACAACAGTAGGGCTCAAGAGTGGCGTGAAGCAGTATCCTGGGATTTTTAGAATTCCCATTAAGGAGGGGAAATGCAGAATTAATTTTAGTGTGGTGTCAATGGTAGTGTCTGTGCTGTTTGTTTTGTCAGCCTCTTTATTTGTCTGGAGTTGATCAATAGGTTAGATATCTTCTGCTTTCCACATTGTACACGGGAAGAGTCACCACTGCTTTTATCTTCTACTTCTTTGCCCTAAGAGATCTTGGTTCAAGAATGCATTTGGATTTAAAAGCTATTTTCAGAAAAAGGAGTCCTCTTGACTCAAGAATAACCTTTTCTCTTCTCTTTAGAAATTCAGAACTGCAGCACTGCCTTGTAGATGTTTTAGACAAAAAGTGTATCCCAGAGCTCCTTCAGAGTTAAGTAATCCACGACTGCAGAGAAAGAAAAAAATGGAAGGTATGGGCAGGGATTGAGGAGCTGAAGACTTAATCCTAGATCTTGGTTTACATAAATAATTCCTAAATATGTTCACAGATGTATCAGCTTTAAGTATGTGTCCTAGTTGCCAGTAAAATGCTCACGGGAGTAAAAACCAAAATGAGGATTAGAAAGACAAAGCTTAAAATTGTGTCTGGGCAACTAAATTTACCAGTACGTATAGGGAGATTATACCAGTCAGTAGTCATGAAATTGATTCATGTTAAATGCTGTTGGTTTTTACCCTTTTCAACATTTTTAACATTGTGGAAAGCCCACAATGAATGAGTTTCATAGGCTTATACAAAGGCATGCTGAATGCAAAGCTACTGAATACAGGATATAATATTCTCATTAGAAATGGTCAGTTAGACTTCAGGAATATTTTTTTTAACCAGGCTCAATGGTAGTGGCAATCTATAGCCACTGATGTAAAATATTAGGATCTTCTAAAAACCCCTGATAATAATTGACAGTCTAGACTCTTGATAAAAGCATAAAATATGGATCCTACAAGTAAGCATAGGACAGCCACAAAATGAGTTTGAACATCATAAATATAAAATGAGGATTCAGAAAAATGGAAATTTGTCTTTTTCAGTAGGTCCTCTTGAATCCCTTTCCTTTCTCTCATTACTTTATAGCATTTGCAAAATGTCTGAACCATTTTTATTACATACATATATAAAAGACACGATTTTGAAAGATCAGTGTGTATTTCCGTCTCTGTGGTTTCATGCACATGTTTAATTGAGGATACCTTTTTCTCCTCCATGAAGTGTTACTTTCCAAATTAAAACAGGACTCACTTTCTTTTAAGCTCAGGGTTTTCTTATTTAATTCCAATGTTGTCAGTCAATATAAGCGTATCTTAATACAACCACGTAAATGCATGCAATGGGAGGGTTAGGAGCTGGCAGACAAATCCTCTGAAATTAGTTGTGTCTAAGTGTTATTTTTGATCCACTCTAGGTAAATTATTCTGCTCATGCTAGATAGAAACTCTAGAAGAAACATGTCCATAAAGGACACTGGAAGGAAAATAAATCTTGAAGAGGTGCCTGGAAACTGCAAAGCCATTATGATATTGAGAACCACAACTATGAGGAATAGTGTGACAGTCACAGGTGAAAAAATAAGAAGACAGGAGGTGTTTAAACAAGAATTAAATGACACTGTGAGGGAGTGAAGGATGTTAGCAGATGAAACAAGCATTGCAAACATTAATTGTTTCTGCTCAGCCATCCTCCTTTCATATATCAAGATAATTACAGCCTAAGTTGTCTGATTACAAAAAGAGAGAGCATGGTTAAAGTTCAGAGTCTGAATGAACACTTGAAAATACTCAGTGGGCTCTTGAGCAGCTCATACTTTCTGCTCACCATAATAATAAATGTATCATGCTATGCCTCTTATTGATTTCAGGAAACTTTGTATCAGCTTTCCAGTGTGAAAGGGTATTATAGTCTCACTGTTGTATCTGTTAGACATATGCAAAATAATCAAGGGCAATTACAGGTTGAGGTGACCATAGCTTGTAACACTTGCACATGGAAAATGCAGCACCTTTAGAGCTCCTACATGCTTGGTCAGACCATAGCAGTCATAAGGTCCCCTGGAACAAAAAGGTTGAATCGTGATATGTTCCTGCTTGCACCACTATATATAAATATATAGCAATCTATAATTTAATTATTAAGAATTAGAAGGCAGGAATGCCGCTTTTGTGTGGCATAGCTCAGCCATTCAAAGGGAGTGCACATTGGCACTCAATTTTGAATGTAAGAAGCAAGACGTGGCTAAGTACTGGGCAAACGTTTTTGCTGTAAAAGATACTGGGCTGCATTTATGAAAAGAAAAATGGGTATTGTGCAAGGTTTGGTTTTTTTTTAATTATATGGCAGAAATTAATCTTTTCATATGATAATAGGGCACAATGTCTAATGGCCAAATTTTGATCTTCCCAGAAAACATATTTATGTGAGGATACAGAAGGGTCCAAATCAATGTGTATTTACGTATTAAAACCAACATTTTTACAACAAAATACTTATATGTGCTCTTTGTTCTATTTTTCTCATCTAGTGCTCTCAGTATCTCCTTTTTTTAGGTAACTATGAGAAGAATATGATCTACTTGTTATAAAATGTCAGCTCATTAAATTCCACTGTCCATCTTTTCTCTCATGAAAAATATATAGCTCTATGACACTTTATGCACTCATTTATTTATGGTGTAGGGAAGCTCATACTCCCCAGACAGCAAAAACTCACTCTTTCACTCTCCACTGGGCATATTTCTGGAGCACCAGAGTCAGGTTTTCCTGATGTTGTTGTTTTGTTTTGTTTGTTTTGTTATTTAAAGCAATGAACCTCAAGGAGAGAGGTTAAAGGCAAGAAAAGAGACAATCTGCTTGTCTTCTATTTCATTTGCTCTTTCTATTTTTCTCTGGCCAGCTTTATCTGCTAAGTGTCTATCCAGTGACTCCTCACTTTTTCTCTAAGAACATCAGAATACTCACAAATAGAGTACGCTGCATTCTTACACTCTACTCTGTCTTTGATGGTGCTCAGACTTCTGACACATATTTCTAAATGTTCTCGACATATATGTCTGCTAATGGTCACTGACCTGCGTTTCTCATATGGATTATGAAAAATAAAACTCAACGAAGCCTTAGTGGAATGTGAACTATAAAAGCCCAATACTTTGCTTTTTTTTTATTTTTTCCTTTCTCTTTTTAAAAGAAGGGGGGGTTGGACTAGATGATCTTTCGAGGTCCCTTCCAACCCCTAGGATTCTATGATTCTATGATTCTATGAAGTGATAAGCACAGATTCATGCAGCATTTTCACAGCCATAAATATCTTGTCCCACTGGCTACAGTGGAGCATTTCAATCTCAAAATATTTTCCTGGCCAGTTTTCATTTCTCTTCTGTATACTTTCAAGATTTTTGCTTGGCTCTGTAAAGAAGAGCTAGTATTCAATTAAAAGACACTGCTTGCCTATCAAAGCTGACTGAATGTTGCCTCTGATTATCAGGTTATCAATAGACAGCTATTTGTGGTTTTTTGGTATGGGTCCAGGTTGCTGGATTTTTAAACCATTCCACATAACTCTGCAAGTGACATAGTTAAAGAAAACAGCAATTATCCTTTACTGTGCCTTTCAGGAGTATATGGCAAACCAATCCTTATTCTAAAGTGTCATTCTGCGTTCATACGTGTTCTTTTATTCTGTGCCAGGCAATACATTTTATGCCCTTGGCAAAGACAGTGTCTTTGGTGCTGAGAGAATAAGCACATAATACTACATCTCCAAAGAAAAAAAGGAGAGTCTGCACTTAATTCTCACTTCACACTGATTTTATGTTGCAGTGCTTCTGCTGCTGCTATCTGAGCAGCCTTTAATTTATTCTAGTTTAAGCAAGATTAAACCAAGTGCTCTATTCTGATTGTTGGCTTTATGTATCTTGTTATTACTTGTACAGAAATGAAAACTCATACAAATGAATTGCTTAGGTGTAAAGCTTGTTGTTATAAACTAGGGTTATATATAATTATATATATATATATAATTAGCACGCCAATGTAATCTCTTATCTTTATAGGCCGATGTTAATTTCCTTTCCTAAAACTGTTTTTCCCTTATTTTCTCTAAAACTGAAATTTAGATGACTTATATATTTAGTATCTATACCTTAGACTTATATTATGTCAATAAAAAAAATACAAAATGCAAATTAATTATTTAATGGCCCAGTTGATAAACACAATCATCTGGTATATGTTAGTGAATTCTGATTTTATCGATAACTCCTATCTCCATCCATGCAGAGCATTTTATTATATTTGTCTTGGGCAGAAGTATAGTAGATCTATTCTCTAGCTCTCAGATTAACCATACATTTGCAAGCATGTGAAGAATGAATCTGATTTTTAATAGAATTTGGGCAATTTTGAGCATTCTTACATTTGCTGTAACAACAGAAAAAATATGTAAATGAGTGAAGGAATAAAGTGGGGTCGATTTGCAAAGACGAGATATAAAGAAGCTGAGATAAAAAGTCTTTTATCTAGTGCAATGCAGTGCTTGTGAAACAAATTGAGCCTTTTAGTCCCCATATGGCACCTTTAGAGCTCTATTGTTGTCCTTATCTCCTAGACCTCTGCTCTAACCAACCAAATTTCCCCTTGTGCTCTGCCTTGTTTACTTCATTATGTGCCATTCACATTTTCCATTTGACCACTGATTCTGATTGGAAGGAAGAAAATGATTCATCTCATAAGAACAAACGAGTATGTTAGTGGAGACAAGGCAGTAAAACTGAGCAGCTGTCTCCTGCTTCTTTTTTTTTTTACTGATTAAAAAAAAAATCCAAACTGTTTTTTTTTTTCCAGTTGATAAAATCAGAAGCAAAGTCTGCTACCCTGCAGAGAGGCACCATATCCATCCCAAGCATACACCACATGAGACACTAAAGTCAATGGTCTAAATATAAATATACTGGATTAAAAGCAGTCACAATAGGTATCGTGACAGAAATATGGTATGAAACATAAAATTCTAGACTTAAAGAAGATGGAGGACAAATAATGGCTGATCTGGGGAGTTCTGAAATAAATGTGACTGTTTCCTTCAACTTGAAAATAGGCTTTTAATCAAATATAAAGACATGACTTATGAAAGCATCTATTGGAAAATGAACACAGTAATTTATTTCTAGGGAAAAATTCACACACATTCAAAGTCATGATGAAAGAGCATCAGAGAAAAATGTGATTTTCATTCACATTTTAATAAATAAAAAGAGAATGAGAAAGGGGGAAAAAACTGAAGGCTGAAGATTTGAGATTGTAAGTCATTTATTTATAAGGAAAGCTCTGCCACTGCTTCTGGAGTGCAAAGTAGAAGCCTCATCCTTCACAAGGCATGGCTTTCCAAGTGGAAGAGGCCCTCCAGGCACAGCAACACCAACCTGTTTTCAGAGTAGGAAAACACTTTCAGACAACTCTATTCTGAGTCAGCATCAGATCAGCTGTCTCTCTAATGAAGCAAATACTGGTGCTAGCATGTTTTCCATATTTTTCTTTATTGTTTATTATTTTAAAGCTGTTTTTTCTTCACCTTTTCCAAAAGCTCAGATGTTTCCACCATCCATCTTACAGCCTGTGTGCAAAAGCAGTTCCAGCAGAACTGGGGAGAAGAGCAGCAGATCATGTCACAGGCAAACAGGAGACACTAAGGTGAATTCAGGGTGAGGAATCCTCCCTCACTGGTGATGGAAGTGCCTGGATTAACTTCAGTCTCTCTTACCAAAGTCTCTGCATGCTGAAACACAAAATGTTTTGATTCTTTCCATATAGGTGGAAACAAATGAAGTCTTTAAATCATCTTGCTCAATTGCTTGTCAGATAAGAGAGAGAAGCAGTTAGCAAGGAACAGGGAGGAAAATAGTTCCAAGGATAGGAATTTATTTTTAGACTTTACTGTTGTTAGTAAAATGAGAAGCAAGAATCAGAGAGAAGTTAAGAGCATGGATGAAATTTCTGGTTCTGGTGCAATGAACCACAAAACTCCCACTGGTTTAAATAATAAGGGAAATATTTGTTTTTGAGGGGCACAGGTTTTACCATATCCAACAAGTACATTATCCAGTGATTCTTAAAAATCAAAAGTGCTTAGAATTTCAATAACTGTAGTTTAGAATACAGAATAACAGCAATTAATGAAAAGAATCATAGAATCATAGAATAGGCTGGGTTGGAAGGGACCTCAGAGATCATCGAGAAAAGGAAATAGCACATCAGTCTCTAATAAATGTTTAGGTACAATTTCCTTGCAACAGCAATAATTACCACAATAACAATGAAAGGTACATGAAGCTCTTCACTTGGGATCTCTGTCTGTTGCTGGGAGCATGGAAATCATTACAGAACACTATATCCTACTTACTTTCAAGTTAATTTTACCTCCTCACAGAAATTCCTATTCCTGTACACCAAAATGCTCTTTTTCACTTTTGTGCATGTTCCTTGGCTGCCAGTCCTCCTACCATGGCCAACTTTGCTGAAGCCACACCAAGTCTGAAAGCAAGCTTTGGCACTATGTCAACTGAAGAAGCTTCTCAGCAGAACAGGCAATGCCCAGTGCAAGGATGTTGGACCCCGTGAAATACACATAAATCCTCTTAAATGCATAAATATTTGTTTAGTCACTTTGTTCTCCATGTCTAAATATTTGAAGGCAGCTGACAGAAACTCTGGACAAGGATGAGTGTCCAGTCTAAATTAATTTTGAAATCAACAATAATTTGGAGAAGTGCCTTGAGACCTCCTCAGACTGTTTGACCTCCTGCATACCCAGACATAAATCTTGAAAACTTCAGCCTGGATTTCCATGGCTGAGTTTGCATGTGAAATACCATATTGTTTAGTTCTGTTGTGGTGAAGCTGTGAAGGCTGAAAATATGAAACCAGGCTTTATTAAAGGAGAAAAGCTCCTGTTTTCAAAGCCTGAGACTAATTCCTCCACACAAACAAGTTATTTAGTGGTATTCTAAACACTCAATTGCTAATTCTGTAAACACTAGATGAGATAATCCTTAGAGAAAAACATAACTGACAAGAAGACTGTTAAAACCAGAATGACTGAGCCAAAAAAACAAAAAAAACACCAAAAAAACACCAAAAAACAAAAACAAAAACAAAACACAAAAATCCCCCAAAAAAACCTTCAGAAGCTTCAGCTTCAGCAACATTCAGCCATTTGCCAGTGTGGTCTAAAACTGTTATTTGTACATTCTTCTCTGTTATATTGTGAATTGTCCTCAGACCATCTTTCACTGAGTAAGGAGAGTGGAAACCAGGAAAATTACAGAAGGACACAGGGCATGAAAGGCAGGAGAATTCCTTCTGTATGGCTGGCTAATAGTCAAGAAAAAGCAGCTTGGGGAGACTTTTTCTATTATTCTTAATTATTAGTGGGAGTTTCTAAATGCAGGGGCAGTCAACAGTGCATCTGCACATTAGCATTAGTGCAGTAATGTGTTCTACAAATACAGTATTGATTTCTTAGAAGAAAAAAGCATACACCTTTAGAAATTGTCCCTACATGACAAGATTTGGGGCTTTTTGCCTTTTTTTCTCCTTTGCAAATGGTTCCACAACTTGAAATGGTCTCCCTGGCTACAGCATTTGGTACAGTATAGTTCTGCTCTTCCCTTACCCTTTAATTTGACCTTTCTAGATGCAGTCTAATAATTTTCTATCCTATAAAGTTAATTAAGAATTGAACATTTCCACCTGTTAATGCAATAAAGTGTGGTTGTTCTTTCGCTAGAACTTATTAATAATGTCACTAATTGAGACAATATTTGTCAGGAAGCAGGATCCCTCATTTTGTTCTGAGTACGTTTTACCTGTGGGAGGAATAGGCTAAGACCTGACACGGTTCTAATGAGAGAATATGTTACAATCACCACGTAAGGCCAGGGATACACAGTAAAAACTATTAGCTGCGAGCAGGAGAGCTTTCATGGGGTTATAGCATCCTTACATTGTTACTGTGGACTTTGGCACAATCATCCACTTAATCTGGCCAATTGTCAAGGTTTAGGTTCAGCCAGTAGCAACCAGGCATCTGCTCCCTCGCTGTGAGACAGGCAGGAGGAAATCCACCCAAAGGCTCATTAACCGAGCCCAGGACAGGGAGGTTTTCATTCCCCAATCCCGGTAATGGGCAAAAAGCAGACAGACTCGACTTGGAAAGAAAAGAACTAATTTAATCAACTAGGAGAAAGAGAAAACATGACGGGATTTTAATACCTCCCCCCATCCCTCCCTTCTCCCCTGTCCCGGATCCCTTCGCCCCCGCCTCCCCCTCAGGGCACAGGGAGGGGCAGGGGGGGTTTAGGGTCAGTTCCCCACACGGTGTTTCTGCCGCTCCTTCCTCCTCAGGGGGAGGACTCCTCACATTCTTCCCCTGCTCCAACGCGGGGTCCCTCTCATGGGGGAGAGTCCTTCAGGAACCCCTGGGACATGAGTCCCTCCCACAGGTGCAGTCCCTCAGGCACAGACTGCTCCAGCCCGGGATGCACACAGAGTCACGGCTGCTGCGGGAGCAGTCACCTCCTCCCACACGGGCTCCTCCAGGGCTGCAGATACACATCTGACCCTCTGCGTGATTCCTCACAGGCTGCAGCTTCATCTCTGCCCACCTGTGACACTTCAGGGGCTTCAAATACGCATTTACCCCACTGTGATCCTTCAGGGACTGCTCGACTCTGCTCCCCCATGGGCTGCAGGGAGCAGCTGCTATCTCACCATGGGCTGTAGGGAAATCTCTGTTCCGGTACCTTCTCTCCCTCCTGCTTCATTGACCTTGGTGTATTTTCATTGCTCTCTCACCTACTCCTCTCCTCCGGTCTGCAGATCTTTTTTTTTTTTTTTTTTTTTTTTTTTTTTTTTTTTTTTATATATGTATATATTTGCAGTTTTGTTTTCTCTTTCATGAATGTGTTATTTGCAGAAGTGCATTCACCTTCCCAGATCTGCTCAGCCTTGGGCAGAGATGGGGCCAGCAGCTCCCAGCACCTTCTCACAGGAGCCACTCCTGTGGCCCCCACACTTCCAAAAAAGCACTGCATTAACCCAAGACACCAATATTACTGGTGTGGTGCATCTTTATTCCCCTGCCTTTCCTTTAGAGGAGTGTAGTGCTGCAGTGCCTCGGAGCCTTTCACTGATGGGATTTTCCTGCAGTGAGTGAGTCGGGGGTAAGTGGGTGGCATGGAGCAGCCTGAGATCCGTTTCTGGAAAGCCACAGAATCACTGTTGAGAGCTTTTGGGTACAATTGATTTTCAGATTAGCTTTTCAGAGCAACATGAACCTCAGCAGAATTGCACTTCTAAGGAGCAGCTGAGAGAGTGACAGTTGTTTGCAAAGCCTCAGGTGGTGGGATGCAACATCCCTAAGGAAGAGATGCACCGTTTCACTTGGTTTTACTGAGGCAATAGGTGAAACAGAGGACACAGTGGACTCAGTGGGATGATTTGGCAGATCTGAGAGAAGCAAACAAATTTATTTCATGTCGGGTCAGGTCCTTATTCACTATATGTCTCAGAAACACCACTTCAATGATTTTATTAGAAGTGAGAGTAGATTGTCTTCTGCTTCGCCTTGGAAAAATTCAGTGTGAAGTACAATAGTACTTCAGAAGCATTTTAGAGATGTTGGTAGCATGTGACGTGATTTAGAATCATAGAATCATAGATTCATTTTGGATGGAAAACACCTTTTAATACATCAAGTTTAACCACTAACCTGGTACTCCCAAGTCTACCACTAAACCACATCCATAAGCATCATGTCTACATGTCTTTTAAATATTTCCAGGAATGGTGACAGGACCACTTTACTGAGCAGCCTATGCCAGTGAGACAATACTCTCAGTGCAGAAATTTCTACTAATATCCAATCTAAACCCCCCTTGGCATATCTTGATGCCATTTCCTCTTGTTCTATTGCTTGTTACCTGGGAGAAGAGGCCAGCACTCAGGGAGCTGTAGAGAATAAGGTCTCCTTTCAGCCTCCTTTCTCCCAGACTAGCCAACCATAGTTTCTCTTCTTTGGACATGCTCCAGGACCTCTATGTCTTTCTCTTGTTCTTCCAGGCTATAGTCAAACTCCAGTATTTAACTTTTTAAAACATCATTTCAAGACCTTTTGCCTCTTTGAACTGTGTACCTTTAAAACCCGAGTCAAAGCCTTAATGCTTTTCTGATGGAAACCTGTAGCAGAGAAGTTTTGGTCCTTATTATTGGTCTGTGTGATACTGGGGCAGGAGGGGGGATAGCTACACATCAATATAATCATAACTTTTAAGTTATGTCCCATATATGATGGTTAATTACCAATGTTTGTACTTACAAAAGCACTATTTTTGCTTTTCTGTGAAAGAGAGGGGTTGGAAGTTATCTACTCTGAACTCATTCTATGTTGAATAGCTCTGTCTGTAGCTAATGTTAGAGATAATGATTATTGTGATCTTTGCCTTTAGGTAAGTCTTGCACAAAGTGTTAAAATAAATATTTGCTAATCCTTTGTATATATGCCTTTCCTTGCAAGATTTGAAGTCCCAGTCAGTTTTCTTCAGCAAGGTAGGAAAAATAAAAAGCACACCTTCCTGTGTTTGAATCACAGAATAGAAGTGCATTATTCTTGGCTACAGTTTCTTTGCTTTTATATGCTGTTACCTTCTGCCTGAATTCCGTGCATTCAAGCATTCTCTTGATGTTCATAACTGCTGCTGCCTGCTATTTAGATATCTTCATCAATCTCTTTATGATTGTTCCAAAGGATTGTTCTTTTCCTGAGGATCCAGGCTGTTCAAAGCCCATTGGTGTGCTAAAATTCTGATTAAACTTTCAGTATATCTGACAGGCCTAGCAGTGGGGATTCCAGATTAACCATCTGGAATCATTTGATCTTAAACAGCATTAAAATAGCATTTCAATAAGCCATGTATGAATGCTACCATGTTTATAATCCAATAAATGAGATCTCAATATCAGCTTTTATTCACTGAAGAAATTATTTCTCTCTCAGCTGCTTCACCTGCAATACTCAGGCAGTTTTTTCAGAGGTTTTGTGAATTTATCTTAGTAAATTTAAATATCCACTCTTTACAACAGTCTGTCACATTTTTATTGAGTGCTTGCTTAAAAATATGCTGTAAAAATAACCATTCAGTTATTGTAGTGCTTTGTAAAGCCTCTAACAAGTTTTTTAGGAGTAGAAATGTTTTTCCTGTACCACGTCCAAAGAGTTCCTATGGACACCCATTCCTCTGGCAATGCATCAATCACCAGGGCAGTCCAGGTGGATTTAGCTGAGATTTCAGTTGTTCTCCCAGAAGTTTCAGGTGTGCCTTTCTAAAGCTGCCAACCTGATCAGCTGCTAGAGCAAGATTTTAAAGTAAAGAAACTTCTTTCCATAAGTGTTTTGTTTCTTTTTTAATTTAGCAGAGTTTTGAATGCAGGTTGCTTTAGATCTATAAATCCTAAAACGTGAGGTTCTTCTTTTTGTGATTTTGACTCATCTAGCTTCACGAGAGATGAGGACAGAAAACTGCTAAGCTCCATGATGGAGGGTGTCCTTGAGCTCATCATCTGAAGACACTAACCATAACATTCAAAATGTGCAATCTATATGCAATATAAATTTCCAGTAGATCCTTCTTTGAAAGGGAAAATAAACAAGGCAATAACATTAGAAAGCACAGTCAGTCCAGAATCCTTGCTAAGCTGCAGATTACACACAGCTATTTCCATAACCCTTTGTGGAGTCAGTTGGCCTCCTGCATGCAAGCCATGAGAAAAGATAAGGCAGGATTTTGCTCTGGTTTAGCCAGTCCTTTTCCCCACACAATCTCTAGTTCACTTTCAGTATCTCATCTTATTTTGCCTTACATCTTTTTTTTTCTGTCAGTTTTCATCATGCACATGAAAAAAACCTTAAGAAGCAAAATAAGATAGGCTAACTGTTAATGCCTGTTGCATTTTGGCCATGTTAGACTAGCTAAGCTGAGCAGAAGACAAAATTTCAATCACTTAACTGTGGGAAGATAATGTTTTCATATGCACTGCACCAAAAAGAATACTTTATTCTTGCTATTCCACTTTAAAGAAAGAAGGATATTTAAAATACAGATTAAAGAGAGTCTTTAAAGCATTTTATCTGGAAAAAGATAAACATTAAACATAAACATAAACATTAAACTGATGTTATTAAAAATATAGGAAATACATGGTAGAATCTTCTGACAGTAACACTGTACCATATATAAAGTTCTCACCCACTGAATCTTCCTTTGAATTAACTGCTTTCCCAAAGTAGGAATTCTGTTACAATAGGGATTAATTTTTATGTACCATGATTAAATAATTGTTTTTCTAAACAAATAATCTAAGAAAGTTTCAGATTAAGCACAGAATTTTGAAAACCATTTGGGAGAGATATAATGCTACAAATGACTGTAAAAGAAACCAGAAATGCCAATCAAAATAACTCATTTTCCAGGGTTCTGTACCAACAAATAAACTGAGAAATTTCTTCCAGCTTGGATTATTTGCCTTCTTTAATACAGATAAGATATGGTGCAGGTACGAAGAAGATTGGATAGGCATATATTGAAAAGAGAAAAGAAGAAAATTAACAAAAAGCAGTAAGGAAATTGCATTTACTCTTTTTACTGGAAAAACTACAGCTTCCTTTCTGGCAAATTAAAAAAACAGAACTAGAGTTATTTAGCTGCTGTAACCTCTTGATCTGTCTTAGAAATATGAGGTGGGTACAGTTCTCGGGAGTTTTGTGTTGAAATATTACAATTATAAAATATTTTTCATTCTCTATAATACTGCCCCTTTTTTACTACAATAATCACTCATTTTTATACACTATATTTTAGTCAACTAAATTGTAATAAAACTATATAAAACTTATTGACCAAAGTTTTCACAAAAAGAATCGCCCTTTGTGTCACCTCACTGAATTGCAGACTTTTATTACTGGTATTCAGCTTCTTTCTCTATTCTCTAAAAGTCATTTGGACTGTATCTTAACATATTCTAAGGTAAAATTTTACTCCTTTTATACTCTTCATCCAAATTTGGAAAGCACAGACTTTTAGTTTTGCATATGCTTTCAACAAGAATCTAGTTTGGCACTGATGCAGGAGTAGGACAAGTAGTCAAATCCTTATTCTTCACTGACCTCTTGATGTAAAGCTCCTTTTCTGCTATTCCCCAGCCACTAAGCACAGAGAATCAAACTGTTCTTGAAAACAAAGTTTCACACAGCCAGGCACCTCTGCTTTCCTTTCAGGTCCCTTCTCCTTCTTTGGAAAACTGACAACCCTCCTGTTTTTTGCAGATGACCTGGAGAAAGTTGATACAGGGAAGGATGTAAAAACGGTGCCATGTCACTCTTTTGAGGGTCCAGACCTAAGAAAAAAATACTGCCTACACTCTGCTGTGATTTTTTTTAAAACTAAGGAATAAACCAAAAAATAATAACTCTCCTTTTCCTTACCAGTACCATCTTGGAGTCAAGTAACTCCTGATTCCTAGCTTGCATTAAGATTGTCCACCATCTTAACTAATTAATAGTCTCTGACGTTCCATGCAGGATCAGGGAAATTGTCATTACAGACTTTGGATGAACTTGGTATTTTCTCAGATTTTGGAAGGTTATCTCCATAACTTGCACAGTATTTTTAGTACAACACATATATTTCATCCATTCCATTTAATTTTCATCAGAAACTTGTGTTTCTTCATGTCTTTTGACCACAACACAAAATCACACCTTTTGGAAGAAAATTCTCTTGCGATTCCCTTGTCCTCTATGGACCAGTTCAAGGTTGCTGCATTCCTCTGAATCCTCTGGGAAGTAGATTTTAATCTACATATAACCACCTTCAACCCACATGTAATTCAACTTGTCTCTGTAGAGTGAAGATGTATTACTTAGATGGGAAGAGTATCAAGAATTTTATACAAGTACAACTGTACAAAACCTAATCATATTTGAGTCAATATAAGTGAGGTAAAATGTAGGCAATGAAGAAAAAAATTCTAGATAGTTATTTATTACTCTTCCCAGTTTGGAAGATATCTTGTGCCTTCTAAAATATGTGGTGTCATTGCAGACACATAACACTATTGCACCAAGTTTTCATCTGGCTATTTTAAATGCCTAAAATATCTGCATATTGTAAGTGGAAGTGAAGTGAGACCTACAAGGTATTGACGTCCTGGAGTGGCACCTGGAAACTGTGCAAAGTACTCTATGATTCCTACAATTATATTACATGAGTACATGTAGACATCTATCCATCTTCTGGATAGGGGTGGGCATCTGGATGTACTGCTGGCCATGTTTCAAAGGTGCTTCCTAGAAAGAATGACAGAATTATCCTCCTGTAGAGCCCAGGGTCCACCACAGTAACATGTATTTGGTTTACTGTTGAAGGTGTTTGCTATTTGTCACTGTTTGAACAGGAGGAACAAAAGATGGAGGGCTTTTGGACACTGAAATGGGCAGAATGCAAAGGGATGGATCTATTCCCTCCCATTTCCTGCCATACTCTATAAAAGAACATAAAGCCAGCAGCTTCTCCCTTTTTTTTCCTCCCACTTTCTGCTAGCTGTGTTGCTGTTTTTTACCATCAGCTTGCCACGTGCTATCAGGTTGTATATATATATATATATATTTGTATATATTTGGGTTTTTTGTTACTTTACCCTTTATGTTATTACCTTTCCTTTGTTTTAGCAAAATCTGTATCCAATTGTTTTCAGTTTCTATCCTAAAGTCTCCAGTCTTTATTCCCCTTTTATCTTCCCTTTGTTTGTGTGGGGAGGGGAATACAGAGGAATTCTCTCCTGGGTTTGTAGCTGGCCCAAACTGCTAAGCTGTGACACTGTTTCATGGTGATTATTAATTTAGCCCATTGGGAAGGTAATATCCCACCTTGAATAATATCTCTTCACCATCAGAGAATAAATACCACCACAAACTTTGTTTCTCTTTTCAACTTTGGATAGATTACCTGTGTGTCATGTTTCTTGTACAGTAATTGAATCTTTCCCACATAGAGCCAGCACAAAATCTGCAGTGATTGGATTCTGCTTTGCAGCTCCTCTCCTCTTATTATAGCTGTCAGACAAAGTTATGCTCTGTCTAAATTTGTAACAACTTTAACGATGTTTTTCATATAGTGGCCTGAAAAAAGACAGTTGAACTGTCTTAAGATTTTTCCTTTACAATGGGGACTCACCAAGAAGTATGAATCATTATTGACACACTCAAAATAATCTGTCATGAACCTTTAAAATACTAATGAGAAAACCCTTAAGTCTTTCGATATTAGTAATTTTTTCATGTTGTAATTGAATTTGAAAAACTCTGTAGAGATTTTTATCCTCTGGCAGTAACTTATTATTTCAAGAATAAAATTGTTTGATAAGTGTTTTACATGGCAACAGTCTGAAGAAGCCCTTTGCACTTCATTTTTCTGTGAACAATGTAAGCTAACAATACACTGTAAATGCAATCTCCCAGATGCAGAAGTTCTAAGGTGTGTAATTTACTATAAGCTTTCCACAGAGGTCATGCTTTCTAAATGTTTCATCATCTTTATAATTCTCATCTGGATTTCTCCTAATTGCTTCTTGTCTTTGCCGAAGGCAAATCTGCAAAATATACACAATCTGTCAACCGCTGCCTTATTGGTGCTGCATGTTCGGGCATTCTTGATTCACCCTGAAATTCAGTTTTACATCCCAGTATGCTGTCTAATTTTTTCCCCAGCACTATGATATTATCAAGTCACAGTCAGGGCATGATTCATTAGTCTGTGGAACTGCTATGTAGCCTGTTGTTCATCCTCTTCTCTCTTCGACTGCTTCATTATTCCTACTTAAGTATAGTAAATTAGACTTGGCCTTAATTATATCTTGTATCTTATTTTTTTAAGACTCTTTTTCAATTTGTCAGGATTACTTCAGTTCTAATCTTGGCTTCCACAGACCTTACAACCTTTGCCAGCTTGCTTCCATCTGAAAGTATAAAAGGCATATTATCTCTTCAGATGACCAAGTGACTAATGAAACTAATGGATAGTACTGGACTCAGGTGGAATTCTATGGAACCTCATCAGCTACTGTCTTTTAATTTGATAGAAATTAACAATACTTTGGTCTAAGTCAAAATGCTTACAGAAATCAAGATTATTCCCACCTGTCATTTCTTCTTCATCCACAAAGCCCATTATCTATCCTAAAAAGAAACAATTGATTTAGCATGATTTAGTTTCTTATGAAGTCATACTGGCAAATACTTACCACCTTGGCTTCTTAGTAGTATTATTATTTACCCACTAATAATTTGTTTCCTTGTTTCCATTAAGTTTATAGCAAGTGAAGTTAGGGATATAATTCTGCAGGTCCTCTTTCTGTTCTCTTTTGCTATTCTTGAGACGGGGACAATCTTTGACTTTCTATTCTTTAGCCTCTCCCATGTTAATAAGATTCTCACGAGTATATTCTAACATGCTTAAGTTTGCTTTAGCCAGACTCTCACATACTTTGAGGTGAATTTACCACAGCTAGTATGTCTGAATTTCCTCAGATTTCTAATCTATGCAAATAACCAAGGAAATATTCTTCTTTATTCTCAGCTCAGTCCTTCCTTAGTGTCAGTGGCATTACTTTACTGACCATGGTTACCTCTTTGTGCTGAAGAAGCAAATCAAGGGAAAATATGTGGGATTTTTCAGCCATCTCAAAGCCATGGTTTTGTATTCATTTCCTAAAAGGCAATGCCATTTAACATATCTAAACCTTAGCACCAGTTGCTCAAACCCATGTCTTCAGCCATCTGGAGAAGATGCTTGCAAACCTGCAGTGGACTGCCTAGCTGGTGGGTGATCTGTGCATGCTGGAAAATAATATATGCACCTACAACCTCAGGGGCATATCACAGAGGACTGTGACAGCATATTGCTTGAGCTTGCTCTTTATTAAAAATATGCCATTTGTCCTGATTTGGGCCAGGACAGAATTAATTTTCTGTCTTGTAATTTTGCTTTCAGCTAAGTATCTTTTAAGTAGCTATACTCGCTGAAATTAACAGCAAGTTTCTCAATCAGCGTCTGCTTCTAAGACTTATAACTCTTGATATTTATAGTGAGAGCTGGAGAATGTTCTGCAGAACCAAGGTCACTGCTTGGCTCTGAGGAACATCTTATGCTCTGGAAAGAGAAAAGAGTAAAGGGGTCACATCTGAAACCCTCCTTTAGGGAGGAGTGGACAAGGCAGCTGACCAAAATTGACCAGATTATTCCACCCCATATGATTCATCCTTGGTATAAATTTGAGGGGTCACAAAAGTCACCTCACTTCACCCTTTGCTCTTCATTCGTTCTCCACCTGTCCCTGTTTGCTTGGGCATCCTGGGAGGATTCCATCCATTTGTCTGCCTGTGGTCCTGATCCGTGCCAGCCTGAATCTGTGTGTTCCTGCCTCCAGCTCCCGACTGCTGCTGACTCCAGGAGTCCAGCTTGGACTTTCCCAGGGCTGCCCTGCAGCCTCCGTGGTGATGTGTTAGTGGGGGAAAACAGAGAGGAATACCGTACCATTTTTCTGTATATTTGTATATATTTTATTATTTTTCCATTTTTATCATTACTGTTTCATTAAAGCTGTGTAGTTTAGTTTCCAACCCATAAGTCCCTCTCCTGTCTTTATCAGGGAGGGGAGGGTGATTAATAGAGAGCATCTGTCTTTCAGTTAATTGCTGGCCCAACATTAATCCGTGATACCATTAAATATTATGCTTTATTCTCTTTTTAGTTGTATCTTGTGTCTTGCCCTTTCTGAGTTCACCCCTATATTCTTCCAGTTTTATTTTACATTTCTGGTAGTCTGTATGTAGGTCATCCAAGAGATTATTATTGAACTAAATCCATCAATTTTATGCTTCTGCTTGGAAAAGTTCGCAGTCTTTTGGTGTGTGTTCTTTTAGTCAGTTTGCTGGCTTTCTTGAACTAATGTTTCTGATAGATTTGTTTGTGCCTAGAAGCTGCCTTCCATTTCAGGTCAGTGTAAGATGGTTCCTGGATGTTCCTACTATCTGAAAATTACTTGTTTAGATTAATTTTGGAAATTGTATTAAAGTATTTCCTTTAATCCTGTGTTTACCTATTCTGAAATATCCACGCCACTTTGGACACAGTAAATGTCTTTTTTTATTGCTTGTGTTTATGATCCATTTTGCAGTCTGAGAGGACTACTTATTCTATAAACTTCTTATGGATTTTATTAAAATATTTAGCAAATAAATAGGAGCCTAAGCACATTATTAAGGTAATTTACTTCAGTTCAGCTAATGGAAAGAATGGAATATACATTCAGATCAAGACAGCAATTAAGACTGAGTCAGTGAAGCAGTGAGTTCAGTTTCTCACATTATCCAGATAATCAGATTTAGAGCCACTTGAACTAATTAATTGTTATTTCTTTAGAGGCCATTTTTCCTTTCTGCTTAAAACTCTATCAGTGATCAATACAATTTTAGCATTAAGCATGCCAAAGGCATCAGGAGTCACAGGTCACAGTTTAGGTACAACTTACATATTGGCAGTGACTACGGTGTTTTAGCTATGGGGTATTTTCCAGAACAAAGAGAGATGTCCCTCATTTTTGTCATGTAAAAGTATTTTACCATTTCTCTCTTAAACCTTATTCTTACCAAATATGATTGGTTTATATCTCTGTTCCTCTTCTCGTGTAGTAACATGGAATTTTTCCCTTAATGTAAAAGAAATTAAGGTCAGGTTCAGCATAATACAAGTGTTTGCTTGATAATTATTTTCAAATATTTAATGTATGTACAATTCAGAGGTTACAAATCTTCATTGTTTAATGCTGGATATTTTTAGAAATGTCATTTTTTTAAGCACAAACCCTTTTCCAATTTAAATGGAAAGAATGAGCCATATCCCAAGAAAATAGAGGAAAAACAAGGAAGCAGGAGTTCTAGTGAAGTTTGGGGCCATTTATCTGCTAAAATTGACCATGGATTAAGCAATTTTGAAAAAATCTGAACAATATGAAGTGTTCATAGGTATGATGTGTACTTGGAAGACTGATGCTACCTTTTGGGATAAGATTGTGAATGACATTCCCATAGTCAGCTAAATATTATTTTAGAAAGGTAACGATTGATGTAACACATGCTTTCATTTATGATCACTTTTTTTCATGCAGTTCTTTCAGTTTTTAAGTATTGATATGTTTCTACCAAGAAAGACTGTCTGACTGTTTTGACTTTTGGACATGATAAAGATTTCAGAAACAAATCCATAAAGTACTTTGACATATTTGTTATAGCAAATTTACTCATAATTAAACAATTAAAAATTTTCCTGGACCAGCTCCAATCACAGTCCATATTTCTGACAGTGAATAAAGTTGTAAGGAAATCTTGGATTACAACCATCTGAGAATGATCCTGGAAATCTAGCATGGTAACTGAGTACTGCTCATATCTATTCTCAGTATTTTATATAGAAGCAGAAAGCATTATGTCTTTCCTTTCATCTGCCATAGGTAGAATACCTAACTGAATAATTTCATTTAAATTCCAAAACCTGAATGCAAACAAACTTCAGTTAATGCATTTCAATTGAACAAATAGTGAGCTGGATTTATAATACATACATTAGGCCTAGAGCTAACATTTTAATGTCTTTATAATTGTGTAAGTTAGTCTTCCGTGCTTCTAATTTTCCAGCTATGTGATTTACAGCTGAACTTAGCAAATGTAAATCATAATACATTAATGTGTTTAATGCAGTGAACAAAAGAGCTTAACATCTCCTGGCAGTGTTGCCTGGGACTTCTTGGGACAAATCTGTTGTAGCTCAAATGTTTCTCGTAGCCTTTGATGAACATGTTTTACCTGAACATGCCTAATCAGCTTTTGAACCATTTATAGGCCCCACCTCTCCAGCATGATCTGGGCACTGAGTTCCACACCTCTTAGTCTGTGATCCAACAACTTGGTTTGCTTTTCTTTTCATTAAAAAAAAAAAAAAAAAAAAAAAAAAAAAAGTGGAATTAATGATTTTATATTCATTTTTCTGAGCCATTTTTTAAAATATATAATTCTGTCAATTGTCTCCGTTCCCAAGGAGAATTTTTTTAATCTTTTCTTATTCTAAAGCCACCCACCACCCTTATCTTTGATTATCTTTAAACCTTTCTCTGTACTTGTTCTTATTCGACTGCTTCCTTTCTGAGATGAGGAGAAAGAACTGTGCAAAGCACTGAGGATGCAGGACACAAGGGATTTGAACAATGGCATAATGATGAGTTCTACTTTATTTTCTATTGCTCTCCTGCTATTTCATTCTCCTGACAGCCACTGAACACTGAGATGATTTTTACAATGAACTATTAATATTTTTTCCCAAGAAGTAATAACAAATGCAATATTACTGCATATGTGTAGTACAATAGGTTTTCTTTATGTGCATTACTTTGCACTTACTGGCATTGAATTTCAGCTCTGACTTTATCACCCAGTTGCTCAGTGTCACAAGATCCATCTAGAACATTTTGCAGTTGATTTTTATTTTGTTTTGCCACCAATCTTGATTGAGCTCCTCACCATTTGTGAATACTTGAAATGCAGAGGGCTGAGCACAGTTTTGTATAGGGAACTAGAGATTTCTTCCCTCGCAATGAACACTGATCTACTGTCATGGCTTGGCTTCGTGGATGAAGATTTATGAAAGACTCTCCCCACACTTGCTGCAAGTGTGCTGATGGCTGATAAGGCCAATGTGGGACAGGCACAAGTTGCAAAAAGTATGGATGCCTTTGTCTCTTTGTCTTTGTTCCACCTCATCAGAAGATGCCTGACCACGGGTAGCCAACCAGGAGCAGGGTGGTGATGAGCTTTGGTTAGGCCTCCTTTTCTAGGCCCCTCTCCACGTGGAGCACGCAGTGCTCTCCTTGAAAAAGGCTGCTTGGTCGCTCAGGATGCTGCCAAACAAGACTGGCATCTCCTGGGTCAGTCTCGAGCGACCAAATTCCTGAGCTGCCTGCATGCAGGGTTGGGTCAGCGCCTTCCAGTGCACCTCTCACCTCCTGTATCAAACCCCGCCTGTTGCTGCAGGGATTTACAAGGACGGGTACACCCTTCCAGCCTGCGCTGTGGACTTTTTTAGGTGAGGCCCACCCTTTACTCCTAAGGTTCATCTGCCAGGGCCCAGCAAGCTTGGATGGTGACAGCGAAGTCCTCAGGATGTAGGTTTAGTTAGAGTATCCTTCTCTTGGATGGTCTTATAGGGCTAAACAAGCTCCATCTGCCCGGGTTTGGAGTTAGAGCTGTCCTTCTAGGATGTTTGCCTGACGGCTGGTGAGCCCATCCTGCCCATGGACACACTTTGTCTGACTCTTCAGTTGTGATCTGTCTGGCATGGGAGACCTGGCTGGAGGCATATGCCACTGCCAGCATTGCTCACAACCTCACAAGGGCACACGAGCTCCTCCCTCACGGCAAGGGGGTGCCTGTGGAGGGTACTGGTCTACTGATACACCATTTAAATATCCCTACACTTTGGCTTTTTATTAATCTATGAGATTTACACCTTAATGATTTTTATTTCAGGACAACATATAATTCTCGAGAAGATGTGGTTAGGGAACTGGTTAAGAAATTTTTAGAAGTGCAAGTGCTCTGTGTCAGCTGGATTGCTTATCACCCAACGAGCTTCAACATTGGCTTTCCACTTCCATCACCTTTCATTCTTCACCATTCTGTCATGTTTGTCTCTGTGTTCAATAATTACAGTTTATGCCTCTCCCTTTCTTTTTTCTTTTTGATGAAAGTTGTCTTTTGTAAAAGTTAGCTTTTCAAAGAACTCTGAGAATCAACTAAAATAGACCTGAGTTTTCTTTAACTGAGCTAGCTCTACTTCTGCTCACAATATAAGGGAATTGAAAGAGCAGGGGAATGAGTCCTGTAAAGCTTAACTTCCCAGATATTTTAGTCAGCTTGCCTGTGCAACACCACAGGGTTTAGTAGGCTTAAACTTATTTGACCCTGCAAAAAAAAACAAAGAAAGGTAGTTCAAGTAAACAGCTGGTCCAACATAAACAGAGGAACCATAGAAATAGACTACAAAGGTCCAATGCTGACTGTTTTGGCCGTGCTTTCAGCCTGCCCCATGTATATTAAAGTTTCTTCCAAGGACTAAGGACACAGTCCTGAGGTGCTGGAGACCCTCACATACAGGGGGGAGATTTCTTGGCAAAGATGTGTTCCAGCTCTGGATGCAAGGAGAAGGGGGAGAAGTGGGGTAACATTTTCTCTGTCTGACTTCCATTCCTTCAAGCTCTGTAATTCAGAGTCTCTCTTCATGTCAGAGCAAGATCCAAATAAGCACCATCACTAATACCCTAGATTTCTTTACTGAAAAGAACATCTCCATGCTGTAGCCAAAAGCTTAGTGTAGGTGAGCCAGAGTCAAGGACCCCAAAGACATACTTCTAGTTAATACCTGTCTCTGGTCAAGACATACTTCTGAGGCAAATTCTTCATGTGCTCCTTTTGTGATTGCTTTTACCTGGTGCAGACTCTCTTGCTGCATTTGCATTTCTGTCTAGCAGTAGCCTCAAAGCAGGAATCAGGGTCAAATGTGTCTCCCATTTGCTGAAGCCCCCTGAGAGCTGGCTCTGTGACAGTATGTTTGCTGCTGCCCATATGATCAGCACACAGGTGTACTCTCAGCATCTGTGCAGGGATGCTTGTGCTGGTTCTGTACTGAAAGTGGGAGACAAAGCCCTCTCCAGAATGGCTTCAGTGTTGCCTGGGTATTTTGCACACTGCCTGATTGAAGGCTGAGGTTAGGCCCCTTGGAAAAGAATTACTGATTTTGGGTGGACCCTGGGCTTTGGGCTGTACAATCAGACCCAGGTGAAGATAAAGGGAGTAGTGGATGTACTGGCAAGGGAAAGCTGTTGGTGAGAAAATGGGATGAACAGGACATGAAGCCACAACATATATATGGTGAACATACACTGCAAGAAAATAAATTGCCTGGGAGAGGTGGTGTAAGAGCTCACACTGGGTAAGATAGGACTGGAGAAGCCACTTATGAAATTCATTAGGCACTGATAGAAAGTGAAGCTTCATTGCAGTTCTTGATAGCTTTTATGCCCAGTGGGAATCCAGCACAAAAGCCTTTTAGCACACAGTTTAACTGGGAATACCTGAGCAAACTGATAACATTGATGCTTTTATGGTAGCCTTGTTTCTCACATATCACAGCAGGCCACCCTAAAAAGCATGATAAGGATGTGTGTGAATGTCTGTGTGTGTTTATATACCTCCATCTACACATTCAAGTAGCAGACTGAAAGAATTAAACAATACTATCCCTAGTATGAAGAACTACAGTGGGAAGGATAGCTGTAAAAGAAAACCATCATACAAGGGTTTTTCAAAACTACCTCCATTGCTATTGTAGAATTCTTTGTGTTGCACAATTTTAGATGTTGCAGCTGAGTGAAGAGGCTGCTATGTTACCTACCAAACACATAAATCCAGCCACATTTGTGACTGTAGTATTGTTTCTTCCAAAGAGGAAAAATAGCTCAGCTGTAGCTCAAAAGCGAGTCATTTATTCTGTGGTTTGAATACAGCAGATTGATACAGAAGAGGCAGATCATCTGCACACATGTGGTAGATCATCTGCTAAATATCCTGCTAGAGGGAAATTGATTAAGAAAAACAAAGTGATGATCAGGAACCTGTTCCTTATCTTCTCCTCTCTGTGATATAATATTGTTCAACACTAGTATTTCAATGGAAAGACAAAACCCTCCCAAATTATCAAAGTCTATTATCTATGTAGAAGTGGTTAGTTGGTTGTGTTTTTTTTAATTTTCATTTTTGAGAATCAAAATTCCTCATGTTTACCTGTTTTGTCTTTTCTTACCATCTAAAGGATGTAGGTAAACTTTCTTGCCCAAGAATGGACAGACTTACAATCTGTGGTCCTCTAGGGAAGATAAGCTTTTAAGAAATTGCCAGTTTATATTTACACATCCTTGAAAAAAATATCAAAAATATTGTTTGTTTGTTTATGATTGTACTTGTTTGTGTTGAACAAAATATGAATAGAAAAAGAAAAATGAACTATGCAATGTCCACAAATAATTTGGAATAGGGATCTGTATTCTGCTTTTCCAGCCCCCCCTACAGACTAGATTATAAGAAAAGTTTTCAGGCCATCTGTGCTCATCCATGCTGATTTAGTTTAATTTCTCCACTCTTGCAAATTTTAACCAAATTTTGGTTATCATTCAAACCTTTTTTTCTCTGTGATTTAATTAGTGCTGGTATGTGTCTTTCAGGCCTTGGAGCTTACTTCAGAGGTGCATTTCTGTGACCACCACTCCTGAAAATCCTCTCTGAGTGTTCCACTAGGGCTGCTAATATGATCAGCCTGGTATGAGAAAGAGATTAAACCTTACTTTGCAGTTCATTAGATCATATAACATTTCCTAACATGAGTTAATATGATGGGTTAGGTTTTATCTGCAGGTTGCTTTTTTGTTGTTTTATTTTTCCCTGAGGTATGCTCTGGCACTTCTGTTGTTTGTGAAAGCTTTGCATTTTTTTCCCATACAATTTTCAAGCCATATTTATGGATTAACAGGAGCTGGAATACTAATGTATTCAGTCTTAGCTGTTATTGCCTAAGTATTTAACAAGAATCTATAAGGGAGGTTACAAAATGGTAGGGATAAAGCTCTAGTAATTCTATTCTTGCACTAACTGTCACCCCGCTGAAATCTAAAACTAGATATTTTTATTTCTGCACCACAGTTTCTCTACCTTTAAATGAGTACTGCCTCATGTTGATGTAACAGTTTAATGCACGTGTTATTTAGATGGGATATGAAGAGAAAGAAATTATTCAGTAGAAAATAAGCAATGCTTGCAGACTGCAATGCATTGTTGGAATTAAAATGCATTCTCTGTTTCTATCGCCACAAGTAAGTGGAAATAATACCCTCGTTATGTGCCTTCTGATCTAATAAGGAGGGAAAAAATATCTTCTGGTATTCTATCAACAAAGGACATCTTTCATAATTTCAGTATAGGCAGTGGAGGAATATTAAAAGGAGTATTAACATAAGAAATGGACAAGATTTGCAGCATGATGTTGCTCTGAATGGAGTTTACTTTGGTACCTCCTACACGCATAATTGGTTTCCCTGGGATTCAGATACTTTTCCAAGTACATTGTCAGACACCAAAGAGATTTACATTGACTCCAGTCACTGGCAGGCATTTCCTTCATTCTTTCTTCTGATTTCATTACCAGCTTTAAAAGTGGTACGTGCTACTTAGTGGAGGTGAGGTCATTACCTGATGGATACCTTGAAGAAAAACTCTGGGTTTCAAGACACGACTGAACCTGAATTTCTTTGCTTTATCAAAAGATGTGAAACAGCATGTCACCTGCAAGTAGCTCTGAAATCCTTCTTAACACTGACAAGTTAAGGTAAAGGCAAAGAAATTAATTAGAAAATGGAAAAACAACACAAATTCAGGTTTCCAGAAATCAAAGGTCATTTTTCTGTCTGCTTATAGTAAAATTAGATGTAAGGGGTTCTCACACTCCCTGTTATTCATCTGATAAGCTAATTAGCCATTAACCTAAATATAAGAACTTTAACGCCATTCTTAGCAGAACTTTTGTTTTGTTTGTTTTGTTCACTGGAGGCAAACAAGATCTAGAAACAGTCTTGCTTGCTTATGCATCTCTTTTCTGGTGATCAGAGAATCACAGAAGAATGATCAGAGTTGGAAGGGACCTCTAGAACTTGTTAGATCTCTCTACTCTCTGTCTCATCACCCTCACTCCCTTCTCTTTCCCGTAATTTTACTCTTTAACTTTCAAGGTTGGAGATTTTACACTTCAAATTTCACCTTATTCATTTCAATCCTTAACAAGCAATGAATATGCTGCAACATAAAACTGTATTCTAAGCAATCATGTTTAATTGCTGTGGTTTTACATACTGAGAATTTAATTTTATTCAGAATATGAAACTTAGATGCCTATCTTGTGATAGACACCAGTAATAAGGGTTAATGCTCTGGTTTGTGCTACTGAAATTAGTAGACAGTGCCCCTAAAGTCTAAATCTATTAAAATCAAACTGAGTAGATTTTAGGAAGATATAGGAAAAAAAAAAAAACCAACAACAAATGGTTAGCTACCATAAGGTACTTAATAAGTTGCTGATACCATATCCTGCTATATTTTCTGGACTTTTTTTTTGTGTTTTCTTCTTTTGTGCTTTTAGATTTCTAATTCATTTAAAGTTGGGACTTCTGTGGCTGCAACTGTAAAATGTTGTGCACTTCATCATTTAGTTCCAGAAAATGAGAACATACCTTTGAGACTGTTTTCTGTAATTAAAACATTGCAGTTTTGAAATTGTGTATAATTATGTAGTTTTACAATATATTTCAAATAGAATATATGTAATCAAGCACTTATAGTGCATAATTATATACAGTCATATAACTGGATAATTATATACAATACTATGTAGTATGTAATCATGCAGTCATAGTGAATGGTTACTGCTTACTACAAAGATAAACCACTGTCACTCTTGATCCTGTTTCCTTTTCTCCAGATTGCATTTTTGGCTGTCTGCTATCATTGCTTTGAAATACATGGAGCTGTGATTTCTTCATGCATGATAGCTGTGTTCATATTCCTACTCTGATAACTCCCATATACACACAGCTCCTTGTATAATATCCTATTTCTTTTATGTATCTCCCATCCTGATTTACTGTAATGCTTTACTAGTCTTTACAGGCAAAAAAAGGGCTTTAAAGTCCTCTTTGCAGAGAGAGTGTTAAAAATTTATCAATTAGGTCACTGAGAAAATGAACAACTCATGTTCTGTTCTTTCCTCAAAATTTGTTAGTTCTCCTGAAAATCATAGTCAAGAAACAGTCAAGTAATCACATGCTGTGAAAGTGGATTTAAATACCATAGCTGATGATGACAAAGCCAAGCAGAAACATTTAAGTCAAAATTATTTAAATCATTGATTATAATAAAATTATTATAATTATTTTATAATTCAGAGTTTATTTATATTAATATATTATTTATATAATATATAAATTATTGTATATTCAGACTGCAGAGAATATCCTTGATTTAAATAATAACTTCTAATTTTATATTGCATTTGTCCTTGTTTTTCTATGGAAAGGTTAAGCCACATTAACTGGTAACTGTTAAAATGCATTAATTTGCAAGTAAATATGCGTTTTACAATCACTTTGGTTCCTTTTAATGGGATAAATTCTAGTAATATTAATTTATTAAAGCAATTATATGCCACAGCATATATTTGCTCAGATGTTTAGTTTTGTCATTACTTATATGCTTTCGTAGTTTCTTACAGTTTAATAATAGACAATTATATTATCTAATTTCACTTCTATTAACCTAGGCATTTATATTTCATGCAGATGCTCATAGCTTCAGCCTAGAGATTTTAGTTCGACTAAAACATTATGTCCTCTAGAGACTATACCGCACAGGAGAAAAATAACAGAGACTCCTACTTCATTTCTACCTAAGGCTATCAGCAGGAAATAAATTATGCTTCAAAAGCCTTGCTAATAGCATCATATCAATGTCCCCTTGTTCCACTAATAAGAAATCCCTTTGTGTGCTCCACACTGAAGTCTCTGCCAACTTAGCCTCAGTTTGCTGACTGTTTCCCACAGCCTGAGCCTTCCCATCACTGTGATCTGGAGAATGTGAGCAACATTTCTTGGCTGGTCATTGAAGGAATATGTTTTTGGGTACAAACGTACTTATAGTTCTGAAAATATTAGAAATTTGAGTTCCAAATGAGAAGCAGTAAAAAGCTGTGTCTGTCAGGTGACACTACTGGGACTACTCTTCATTCATATCTTCATTAATGACATAGCTCACCAGGTTTGATGATGCCACCAAGCTGAATGGTGCAGTCAATATACGAGAGAAAAGGGATACTAGCCAGAGGCATCTTGGCAGACTGAAGGAGTGAGCCTGTGTCATGAAGTTTAACAAAGCCAAGTCAAAGTCTTGCACCTGAGTCAGGGCAATCTTTAATATCAATACCAACTGGAGGATGAAGGCTTTGAGACCTTTACTTCCTATAGAGAAGGGTTTGAGATCCTGGTGGATAAAAAAAAAGGACATGAGCCTGCAGTGTGTGCTTGCCACCCAGAAAGCCAACTGTACCCTGGGCTGCATCACAAGAAGTGTAACAAGCAGGTCAAGGGAGGTAATTCTGTCTTTCTGCTCCACTTTCATGAGATTCCACCTGGGTACTGCATCCAGCTCTGGAGTCTCCAGCACAGGAAAGATATGTACCTGTTGGAGTGGGTCCAGAGAAGGGCAATGAGAATTTTCAGAGTGATGAGCAAACTGTGGTTATTTAGATCTGGGGAGACCTTACTGTGGCCTTTCAATCTTATCTTTTATAAGAAAGATAAAAAGAGGCTTTTTCTCTTGGTCTGTAGTGAGAAGACAAGAGGCAAAGGTTTTAAACTGAAAAAGAGTATATTTAGATTGGAGATAAGGATGAAATTTTTTACGATGAGGGTGGTGAAACACTGGCACAGGTTGCCCAGAGAAGTTGTGGATGTCCCATTCCTAGAAGTGTTCAAAGCCCATGGGACTTTCAGCAACTTGATCTAGTGGGAGGTTCCCCTGCCCGTGGCAGGGAGCTGGAACTTGATGCTCTTTAAAGGCCCTGTCCAACCCAAACCATTCTGTGACTCTATGAAGTATAAGTATGAAATGGGTATTTTACATATTGCTTATTGTCTCCAGAGCAAGATGTGGACCCTGAGCACTGTGTAACTGGATGAAAGCAGGGGACAAGAGCCTCTTCCTTCAGTTTCCTGCTTGATTTTCTGCAGAATACCACTGACAAGTGTCTTCTGAGACAGTTTACTAGTCTGGGCTTTGCAGGAAATACAGAAATACCCCTTTACAGGGCAGGGATCCCAGAAGGTTTCCATGCCTTGAACCTTAACTTTGCTAGGGCAAGCTCACCTTAGCATCTAAATTGTTCTCTGGATCAAGCCAGAGATTCCCATTTATACTTTTAGATGCTTTGACATTGGATGCTTTGATGCTCTGGACTTCCTGTTCCAAACACTTCATTGGTCCCTTTGACTGATTACCGGAACCCAAGATGAGCAAATCAGGTACCTTCCAGCTCATTTGTATCACATTTTCTTTAGTTATAAGAGAACACATATTTAAGTCTATGACTTGGTGCCAGGCCAATAGCCAACACTTCCAATATCAAGAAACCAGGCACTTCACATCAGTCAGCTCATTGCAAATGGGCAATTCACATGATGGCAAGATGGGTTCACATCAGCATAACATTATTAATTCAGCAGCTGGGTTGATCAAGATAGCAAAAGTAATATGTTGGAATAAATATTTTATTAGTGTGTCCATAAATAAAGAAAAGGAAGAGGTTTAAATTAATTTCTTTATAAAAATATTCACACTGTAGTGGCTATAACTCTGTTTAAGGACCTAGAAACAGGTCTCATCTGTTGAAGAGTATATTCCTGCTTTATCACTTCATGTTTATTCTACTTTAGACATCAATTACCTGACTGCAACTACTAGTATGTTAGTTACAAGTTAAGCATTGCTATCCAACTCTGAACAGCAATACCTGGTAATTTATGCTAAAGGGCTCTTTTTTCACTTTGTTGCTTTATTATTTTAGAAATGTGCATTCTGCTATCTAATTAAAGACACTCTGGAAACATGGTGGGTCATGATATGTGACCTTATCTTTCTTTCCCCCCCCAAAAAAGGACCATGGCATTGAGAAATTAATGGTGGATATATATATATATATATTATATTTATTTTTTTTAATTCTCCTTATAGTAATAACCAAGGATGGGGGAAATTCTGTGTTTTAAACATTTCTATGCCATAAACATAGCAGGTGGCTGTGATTTCTATCTGACGGAGGAATATTCAACTAATAATCTTGAGAAATACAATAATGAGAAGAATTGAGAAAATAATGAGAAGCAGAGAGAGGATACAGATTTTGCAAGAAAATCATGGATTTGAAATAGTGTTTCAAACACAGAAGAGAGTGGGTAAAGATTTACCTTAAGCATAAGATCTACTGAAAAAGCAAGGTGTAAACTCTAAGGACAGCTAAACCAATCAGGCTTGCCATGGCCCATACTTTTTTTGGAGGGAAAACTTCTCAGAATAGTTTTTTTCCTGTTGTTTTCTTTGTGAAAGGTAGTTTATTACACATTAGAGTGGAAGCCTATTTCTGTGCTTTCGTCACCTGTCCAGCATCTTAGACATGTGAGAAGTTTGCTGGAAGCACTCATGGATTGGTGTTTTATGTGATATGTGTGGATATGGAGCACATATGTATATACAGAGAAGGAATTGCATTTACAGAACTGAAGTTAATTCAATAGGGATTACTAACAAGAATTAAAAAAAAAATAAAAATAAAAATAAAAAAAAAAAAATTAGAAAATGGTAAATAATTCTAAATATTTGGTCTTTCTTGATATACATTTAACCCACAAACTATACTACATTTTTTTTTTTATCACATCCACTGTTTACTCAGCAGTTTTGCTCTTCGAAATATTTCAGTCTTCTTTAGGAAAAAAACCCAAGTCCAAGTGACTTACACAGTCAAATTACACAACACCAATGGTGAACAGGAAATACTGTAAATAAATAGGTGACAGTCCCTTGTGAAAAGCCACTTCTTTTTTTCCTGGTGTTTGTGTGGTAGTAATGCAGTAATTATTTAATCTACATTTAACATTCGGATGACACAAGGAATATACCACAAGTACGATTGTTTTTTTGGTGTCTTGGCCTTTGTGTACAAGCCCTTGTGTCATATTGCTTCAGCTGTCATGCCTGAAAGATGCTCTGAACTGTGAAGCTGAGGGGGAAAACTACTCCAGCAGGTAAAGATGGAGTCCCAGTGAGGCAGCCAGCCCCACCACGGCTCTGGGTCCCACCCGGCTGCAGACATCAGGCACAGAGGGGCTCAGCAGCTCAGTCCCAGCTCAGTCCCAGCTCAGTCCCAGCTGCGTCCCAGCTGCCTCCAGCCAGCACCTCCCCCAGGGCTGGTTGGTATTTAGCTTGCTCAGAACATAACAACATCCACTTGAGAGAGGTTGTGGTAATACCACCTCGGGAACCCAGACCCCCTGAAAAAGCCAGGGGAGCTGCCCATCCTGCAATCTGCCCAGAGTGAGTGGAAAATCGTATTAAACTCACTTTCCTGAAATACCAGTGAGCTGAGTGCCGTGGAGAGGTGGCTCTGACAGGACTGTGTGTTGGGACAGCTCTCATTCACAAGTAACTCAGCTTCAGTGCACCGCAGCTTAGATCTCCATGGAGAAGATTAATCCCTTGGAGGAGGATTAAGCTACAGTGAACTAAGGCCACTTCATTTCTGAATGGGAAAGGCCACACAGGGATTTAATTCACGTTATCTTATGTGCATTGATTTCACAGCTTCAGTTAATTCATCTTAACCTCCCTGGATTCTCTTGTGTGGACAAGCTTTTTGTCTTCAGAGAGGCTCTTGGAACTGCTTGCAAAGCTCCTCAAGCAGCCCAAGCAGAAAGCAGGTTGGAATGATTTCTGTGCCCCTGAAGGAGCTTATACCTGTGTAGATACTATTAAATTACCTCTTTCTCAGATGGCTGATCCGTGACACCCTTAGAAGAACTATTTTAATTAGATTTTTTTGAATAGAGAGGGAAAAAGAAGCTTTTTCTCTGAGCTGTTTTAGAAATTTCTCATGAACAGTATTTTCAAGGCTTTCAGATAGCACGGATTGCATAGAGCTGCACAAATATTTTCTCAAGCACAGACATGTCTGGACAGTGCAGTTTAATGGGCTTCCTTGCCCAGTGGGACCTCCTTCTTTGGTGGTGAAATCATTTTGTCACTATGGAAAGCAAATGAGAGAAGTTTCCATTCCCTGATCCTAAAGGTCTTAATCCTTTCCTCTCAGTGGCCCAAGTGACACAGATCTAGGTTAAAATAATGGCATGATTTTGCTGGTGGCCTTTGGGGAAAAGAGTCTTCTCATTTCTTGAATAGGTAATGTGATTTACTGATAGGCCCTTTTGATAAGGTGTTTCCTGATGCAGGTGAGTCATAACCCAGCTTTACTCTTTAGCTACATCATGCCATTTCACAAATCAAGTTATACTTTGTCATCATTTCTTCACCGAGATGCTTTATGCAGCACAAAATCACAGAAATCACAGAAATCAAGGGAAGTTAGTGGTTGGAAGGGACCTTGCAAAATCGAGTCCAACCCCTCTGCCAGAGCAGAGCACCTACAGCAGGATGCCATTGGCCTTCTTGGCCACAAAGGTACATTGCTGGCTCATGGTTATTCTTCCATCCACCAGCAAAAGACAAAAAGACATCTCTTGTGGATTCCATACACGCTATTCTATGCCTTAATTCTGTAGCCACCAATAAATATTGTGTGTAAACCATATTTTTAATATGTGGTCAGGTGCCTAGGGGACCTGTGTTCATGTGGGCAACGTCATGTGAGAACAGAAATACTGAAGAAAAAAAGGAATGTAATCAATAGCTGACCATCACAGTCCAAGCACTTTCCACCAATATTACCCACAGTGATCTCAGTGGGAGCAGGAAGAGGTTAAAATGTTATGCAACATGAAGAAAAAAGATAAAGTCTCTTTAATTTAGCTGTTTCTGACTATTTACACTGAAATTTACACATTGGTTCAGGAAATGGAAGCAAATCTTTCCTAAATACAGCTGTGATACTTGTATTTATATAGAATTGTACTAGAGGCTTAGTAAGTGTTCAATGTGATCTAATGCTTGCTTTTCCTCCTCTTTTGTGCAGCTGATTGGATTTGTGTATGCCTGCTACGTGATCAGTATTTTCATGGACGAAGAGGACAGCTGTAAGTACTGATACACACCTCTCCTGGGGTGAGACTTAGTCTTGCATTAACCACCAAGGTGGAGAGCAAAATGTGAAAAATAGCAGAATCTACCATTCATGGACACAAACAATATTGCTCAAACACGTACTTATTTAGGTACTACCACCTTATTTAGGTGTCAGGATTGTACTTATTAAATTTCTCAGGCATCTGTGAATCAGTTGCATTAGTTGGTAGTATCGCTGAAAAGTCTGTGATTTATGTTGTGTGTGTATAAATATATATATATACTCATATGCATACATATGTTTTTTGTATGTACATTGAAATTTGAATCAAAGCACCTGAAAAGATTTCATCTGTTTTTTCCAAATGTCAGCTTTATCAGCAGTAACATTAGTGTAGATAATAGGTCAAGCCATTTATAGTGTACAGTAACAGTGATTAGTAATTAACCAGACCTGTTCAACATTTACAAGTAACTAGATCATTCACTTGAAATGCTGAGCCCCTGTTCTTAACCTGTCTTTGTCAAGAAACTCCACTATACATACCCATACTGTTGGAAAAGTTTCAAACTCTGAACACCTTTCAAAAATTATTTCTTGAAAGTTATTAAATGGGTACTTGAAAAATCTGCATATGTTGAACATTTCGGTAAGGCTGCTATGTGAAAAGAGGTTATGTGAATTGTCTAACAAGCTCACCATACCCATATGACTAGCAAAGCAACTGGTAAAAGCCATAGTGAGACTGGAATGAAACTGGAGGAGCAAAGAGGAGTGAAAACAAGAACAAGTCTATTTTTAAAAAGGGAGAAAGTGTGGTCATGTCAGTTACTTCCTCCCATATGTGAGGACTTAATCAACCTCTAGGAAAAGAAAAAAAAATAGGAACAAATGCCAATGCCATTTTATGGCTGTAGGCCCTTATTTATTCATAAACTTTTTTCATAAATCTTAACGTAGTCATTTTATTTCTTCACAGAAAGGCACTAGTGTGTGAAATAAATACAGTAGAAAATTCATTCAGTTTGTAGGAAAGCATTTGATAGTATCTGGGAAATCTTACCAAAAACGTATTTCAAGTAATTCATGGCTGTGATGAAAAGAAAGACTTTTTGATTCATAACAGAGTGAAGGACCATAAACAAGATTCTTTTCCATTGCTACAGATGGTGCAATGTTCAGCTTTCCATCATAAAACAGCAGACATTAATGACAAATCTATTTTAGTGCTGTCACTTAAGTTTGTAAGAGAATGAAAATATATCAAAGAGATTCTCAGATAAAACTGAGTGGGAAGGAGTCCTGAGCATATTGTGTGCCTAATGTACGGGGGAAAAGCAGAAGGAGCCTGGGCAAAGAGTGGTGCTGTGAAGGAGAAACTTGAACACTTGGAGAAGCAACATGAAATGAAGGTCTTGAGGAGGAAGAAAAGCCCAGACAAGGTTGCCTTGGAAATCTGGGAACTACAAGTTAGTCAGGAGCCAGTAATACGTAGTAACAGGAGAGGCTGGCACGGGCAGCTGTATAATTCAGGATGAATAAACAGTCTTTGGTCAGTGAAATTCAGAGACAACTGTCCTTTCCATATATCTGTGGTGAGGCACGACAGGAGCTAGGACTTCATATAGATTTAGGGAAAGTTTGTTTCAGGAAATTACTAACAAAATTCCTGGAAGAGGGAGGCTGCATTAAATGAGTGAAAAGGACAGCAGACTGTTCAGGAAGACAAGAACTGTGGTGCCTTTGAAAGAGTAGTAGTGAGTGTACATGCACACCCACATGCAAACACAGGTAAGACAGACTCTTCACTTTTACATGAGTCTGTTGTGTTATTGTTGGTTTTGTTTGGTCCTTTATAGCATGCCTTACAAATCATGTTTTATGCATGGATGAAAAAAGGACAAAACTTCCACCAAAGAATACAACATATTCTTAGAAAACGCTCAAGAGTATATGCGTCTATATTTAGGGCTTCACAAGGGGGTTATTGTCAAGTTAGTGTCCTTGTTCACTTAGAAAATGTGTACACTTCAATACAGTCAAGGCAGGGTCTGTCTTTGGCATCAAAGGCCTGATCTACTTTCTTCTGACTGTGACCATATTTAAGGTCTTTTGAGAGTTTGTGCCATATGATACCAATAGAAATTTAAAACACTGAGGATGGACAACAGCTGACATATATATTAAGCAGTAAAACACCTGAAGTGCTAAGGTGATCCATTATGTAAAAGCAGCTCTGTGTCCATTGTCTGCAAAGCAGTCAGGTATCTGCATTTAATTTCTGATTCTTGTCCAGAACCACCAATGGTGTTTTGTAACACACAAGTTACTCATCTTGGAAAGTACTGTGTAATTTAGCTCTGTGTCCTTTGTTAGGAATGGGCAAGTTTGCCATCCTTAGTTGTACCATTACATACAATTTCCCAGATTCTTGTGTGAACAGATTTTATTTATTTATTTATTTAGCCTAGTGGAGGATAACCTCAGGCAGAGGGTGAGAGAGGTGGGCTAGAAAGAAGTACAGAAGTGAAGAAACAGAATAGATGCAACTGGGAGATTTTACAGCCAGGGGAGGGAAATAATTTCTGGTTTGTCACTTCTTTTTTATTCCTTTTAAGATTCTGAATCTGATCTACAGCAACTAAATAGCACCTGAGTGTCTCACTTTGTGTTAATTTGTGTCTTAATGCCCATCTGTATTTGGGAGTTCTATCTGCTTATAGATATATATATTGAAGACAAAGACTAACTTATTTACAGCAGTTCCACAGATCTGTTTTAAATGAAGAAACATTTGTGTAGGACCCAGTGAGAAAATGGTAGAGAAGAACAAGACTTTTTCTTGAAAACTTCATATTGTGAACTTGCACTGTAATGAACAGAAATTTATTTAAAATGGAAATACATGGTGTTTTAGATCAGTCAGGTTAAAACTAGACAGTGATTACGTTAGAATGAAAGTCTGAGAAACTGCATCGAACGAGTAATTTTATGCATTTTAATAAGATGTAGCACATCCTTTTCTTAGGTAGATGCAGCTATTCTGTCATTTTTTCCACAGTTTGCACAGAATAAATCCTCAGTCATCTGAAAGGCAAAGCCTCCCTAATTAAATATGCTCTGCAATATTCAGTGCATCAAGTTAGCCCCTGTTCTTGGTCTGAAACCCATCAGGCAGACTTAAAAATTAATAATAGCTGTCTGTTTAGCCTCTGTTCTGTGCTTAAATGGATTTTCAGCCTGACATTTCAGCTGATGGACACTTTTCTGAACAGTAATAATGCTTGAGGAAACATTTATTTCTAGATATTGCTCACCTTACCTATATTTCAGACTATAGTTAACTTTTACTCAGAAGGAAGATGGTAGCAGGTCAAAAAGAATGAAAAAGAAGACAGGTAAAAGCCACAATGCTATAGTGGTGTTAATACCTTCCATCATTCGTCCTAATGAAAAAGTCTGTTTATATCTCTTCCCTCCATTTTTTTCATTTCTTTTAGATCTATCAATCTATATAAGCCTTTTTGAAGGAACTGAATATGTGAAATCTGTAATCATAAAACCCTGTCACTATCCTGTTTGGGAATCATTTTCTCCTAAAAATGAACTCAGAAGTTTGCTGCTACCTTGTCAGAGGTAGTGAGTAGTTTTAATAAAGTGGAGTGTTGTGATTAGGCAAAACACATTGTTAAAATCACTATTAAATTTCTAAATAAGTTCTGGATTTTCAATAGGTTCTGGACTTTCTTTGAGAAGCACCTGATAGCAGTATTGCTGCTAAATGCTAATTCATAAATATGACATTGATAAGTGTCAAAAATCATGGTGCTTTACCCTATGTGAATTTGTGGAGTGGAAGTTGAGTTGCATACAAATTGCACAAGGAAACAAAAATTAAATCAGAGATTTGCCACAAACCTACAATTGTGATTTCAGCATTTATTATAAAAACAAGCCTGAAACAACAAGGACAATGTGAGAAAGCTCAGGCCTGTTTGTACTTGAGCTAAAAGAAAGGAAAGGGTTCAGCATGAAGACAAGATTTATTCCCTAAATGAAACCAAAAAAACAAAACATTAACAAAACAATAATAAAAATAAAACAACAAACAAACAACAAACTTTCTTTGTCTCTTCCCTATGCCAGTTGTATTCAGAGCTCAGCTCTGTTCTTTCAGAACAGGGAGGAAGATTAATCTGTTTTTAAAAAGAGTTTCCCATACTGTGGTATCAATGGAAACATCCATATGCCATCATCAGAAAAATGTTATGTAAACCAAGATATATTATTAACGCTGTTGAAAAAATACTGAATTGTCTTACCTGACATATGAAATTACATTTTTACCACACCATTGAGCATCTGTTGGCAGTGATCAAACAAGAAAGAATTCTTCATATTTAATTTAATATTTGTAGTTACACAGTAGGTCCAGCAGTGATAAATTTCTTTAAATTATGTTATGTTTTTGAAAAAGTAATGGAGAACTCGCAATAACTAATATTAGCAACAGACCTGCATATGTCAGTATGTGTGATTACTTTTGTATATAAATATACATGTTTCCTTAATTAACCAGTTTTGGGGAACCCACTACTATCTTTACATCAATTGTAATTTGTCATGTGGCTGAGTCAGTTTACCTTCTGGAAAAGAGTTTTTATCATAAAATTCTTAATATAAGGGATGACCAAGAAAGAGAGTCCTGCACTACATTTCTCTTGGGCATTACAAGAATCAAAGAACCCGAGACAATCACTGTCCTAAATTACCTCACTGAAAATGAGGGCTTATGAACCTTTCCAAACAGCAGCCAGCAGCACAGATCATCACTGGACTTTTGCACTTGCTGATCTTACCCTTCATAGAATCACAGAATGCTTTGTGCTGGGAGGGACTTTAAAGATCACCTGGTTCCAAGCCCCTGACAGAGCAGAGCTGCAGATATATGTCATCAGGTCCCATGCACTTGTGCATTTTCAGGTTCTTTAGATGGTTTCGAAGTGCTCTTCTCCTACAGTGGGCGGATCTTTCTTTTCCCAGTTCCTGCCTCTGCCTTCTGCAACTTGGGTGGTGTGGCCAGAGCCCTTGCCAGTAAAGACTGGGGCAAAAAAGTCATTGAGTACATCAGCCTTATCTATACTCTGAGTGACCATGTCTCCTGTTTCCTTCTTGAGGTGGCCCACATTTTCTCTTGTCTTCCTTTTATCACTGATGCACAAACACAAGTAGAAGCTTTTCTTGGTACCCTTGATGTCTGTGGCCAGATTTAGTTCTGTCTGGGCTTTTACCTTTACTAACAGAACCCCTGGCTACTCAGACAACTTCTTTGTACTCCTCCCAGGCTACCTATCCTTGCTTTTACCCTCTATAGACCTTCTTTTTAAGTGTGTGAATGAGCTTCTTATTCATCTATGAAGGTTTCCTGACATTCTTGTCTACCTTCCTTTTTTCTGGGATGCATTGCTCTTGAGCTTGGAGAAGGTGACCCTTGAATATTGACCAGCTTTCTTGGGCTCGTCTCCCCTCCAGGGCTTTAGTTCATGATACCCTACCAAGCAGATCCCTGAAGAGGCTGAAGTCCACTTTCCATAAGTCCAGGGTAGTGAGTTTGCTGTGCACTCTTCTTGTTGCCCTAAGGGATCCTGAATTCCACCATTTAGTGATCACTGCAGCCAAGGCTCCACTTAAGCTTCACATTATCCACCAGCTAGTCCTTGTTGGTGACAACAAGGTCCATCAGAGCACCTTTTCTCATGTGTTCCTCTACCACTTGGAGAAGAAAATTCTCTTCAATGCATTCCAGGAGCCTCCTGGATTGCTGGTGTCTTTCTCTCTTGTCCTTCCACCAGATATTGGGGTAGCTGAAATCCCCCGTGAGGTCCAGGGCCTGTAAGCAGGAATCTACTCCTAGCTGTCTGTCTAGAGCGGGCCTCATCCACTTTTTCTTCTTGGTCAGGTGGCCTGTATCAGACCTCCACTATGATACCACCTGCCTGTGCCCTCCCTTTAATCCTGACCTATAAGCCCTCCATCAGCTCCTCATCTATCCCCAGGTGAAGCTTTAGCTGGTCATTGATGTATAGGGTGGTTGCCCTTCCTCTTCTCTGCTTCCTGTCCTTCCTGAAGAGCTTGTACCACCTTTAGGCCACTGTGGCTTGAGATATTAAAACAAAATATTTTGTTACTGACCAATGGCTGTATATCTCTGACGCAGACTTAAAATTGTAGGATTTACTGCCTGGCACTAAAACAGCACTAAAGCTGCCAGGTTGACAGCATTCTCCTGGCTTTGGCATTTCTGTAAAATGACAGTGACTGTCAGTGTTTTTGGAAAGCCTGGAAATCAATTTGCATATTTCTGTTCCTCTGGACAAGTAATCCAAAACCCCAGAATTTTGGTTAAAGAATAGAGTCAGTTATTTGATTATAAAAAATTTGGAGTACGTATCTACTTGTTATTTGATCACAAGTCTTTCTCTTACCAGTGCTCTGTGATCTAGGTCATAGCAGGACTCCCTTTAAACTAAATTTACACCAATGAATCCTGTGAGCTTCCAGATATGAAAAGGCAAAGAACTGCAGACACTAGCTCTAACCCACAATTTTGGATTCTGACTGTAGAAATATCCACATATGTGCATACTGGTTTAAATGAGACTTCAGGAGTACAAGTGCAGCATTCAGAACCATCTGCATGGAAAGCAAAACATTTTTATGTGTTATTTGCAGAAATTACCAACAGAGCAGTATTATGTCAACTTATTGGCCAATTTTTATCTGTTAGGATAAATATTTAGGATATTTACCTGTTAGGATAAATAACTACACACACAAAAAGCCAACCAAGTCCTGGGCTGCATCAAAAGAAGCACAGACAGTCAGTCAAGGGAGGTGATTCTCCCCTCTACTCTGCTCTTGTGAGACCCCACCTGGAGTACGGTGTCCCAGGCGTAAGAGGGACATGGAGGTCCTGGAACATGTCCTCAGGAGAGCCACTAAAATGATCAGAGGGCTGGAGCACTGCCCCTGTGCAGACAGGCTGAGGAAGTTGGGGTTGTTCAGCCTGGAGAAGAGGAGGCTCTGGTGTGACCCTGTAGAAACCTTCCAATATCTGAAGTGAACCAACAAGAAAACTGGCGTAGGGCTTTTTGTATGGGTGTGTAGTGAGAGGACAAGGGAAAATGGTTTAAAACTTGAAGAGGGAAGACTTAAGTTAGACATTAGGAAGAAAGTCTTTCCTTTAAGGGTGGTGAGATACTGGCACAGGTTGCCCAAGAAGTTATGGCTGCCCCCTCCCTGGAAGTGTTCAAGGCCAGGCTGGATGGAACTTTGGGCAACCTGGTCTGGTGGGAGGTGTCCCTGCCCATGCAGGGGGTTGGAATTAGATGATTTTTAAGGTTCCTTCCAACCCAAACCATTCTGTGATTCTACATATGTATATATGTGTGTAGATGGACATGTATATGCAAATGATGGGTATGTATTGAAATATGTAAGTACTTTGTTTGAAGCACAGTTAAATACATACTCCCCTTACCTTTGAATTGATTTACAGAATGATAATTAGAAAGGAGAGTTTCAAAGACTATTTCAAAAATAACTCATAAATTTCTATTTTGAAAGAATAATACATGTTAAGCATTTCTGCCACTGATTCTGAATAAAATATGCCATACCCCATATATATTTAAACAGACATATGTATACATAAAAGACAATTAACTTCAAGTAGGAATGTAATTATAATATAATTGTCCTTAAACTGGGTGACATCCCTTGCTTTTTCTTTTACTACAGTAATAAATAATATTCTTAATAAAATGGAAATATACGTCTGATTAGAGGGCATAAATAGTTTAGTGAGAGTTCCTTGACATTTCCTAGGTCCATGCATTACTTTCCTAATCTCAGATACTAAGTGTGCCCTTTTTTTAACTAGCTGATTTGATTCAAGCTTTTACTTAGCTAATTTAATATTGATTTTTCTTTAGTCTCCTCCTTCCACATCCTTGGCCTTTCTGTTTGAATTAAATCTGCTTTTAAATGGATGCTACCCCAACTCCCAGTCACCACACCTTAGCTTTTTCACTTAAATTGCACCTTCTGTTAAATCAATCTTTCTCCAGGATCCAGCTCCTTCTCCCCAGCTTTCCATGTGACATCACATACAACTCTAAGGCTGCCCATTCCTGTCCCTGCCTTTCACCCAGCTTCTCCATTAAAATGAGAACTCTTTACAAATCCATTTTCTGCTTCTAGTACCAATCTTCTTAATTTCTAAATTGAAACATCTTTGTGTCTGCTTTAATCTGTGGAGCTTGAAAAGAAACTTTTCAGGCTCACCCCCTTCTATATAAATAACATCTCCCCCAAGTCTTAACTTCCATGCTGACAGGTTGCCCTAATTTCTGGGGCACACCTTAAGTAATAGTATTTCATTGTTCTTGTGGCTTGAGTGATAATTTTCCAGTTAGAACCTCACACCTAGATCTGTCTTTTAATAATTGCTGCCTTTAGCATGGCAAGCATGAGCCTGGAGTGAGTGATGTACCTGGATGTTGAGATGGTGTACCAACCCAAGAAGGGTTGAGGATTAATCAGGCTCTGCCCTGAGCCATAAATTATCTTGGTTATATGCTGATAAGGAATGTTTATGTGCTGTGGATTCAGTGAGCTGAACAGTAACAAATGAGATAAATATTCCCGTGGCTTCCCCGTTACTCATATCTCAACATATTTGACACACTCAAGAGATTTCTGGATGAATTGAGTGGCCAGAGTTCTCAGTGTCCTTTATGCTTTATACTCATGTCTGGTCTGAGAGACTGACAATGAGGTTTCATTTTAGAAAAAAGAAATGTCCTCCCTTTTTCCTTACAAAAAACTGCCTCAAAAATGAAAACAGATCCATACAGAAAAGCTGAGCCGAGAGATTGCCACTAAATTTTCCTGAAGCTCAGGTTTATTTCCAATTCCTTTCTAAAGTGCTTTGAAAAACAGCACTAAAAAGACAAAACTTATTTTTTTTATGTTAAGGGAGTCTCCCTGGTAAAAATCATACACTATGGGTCCCATTGGATGTAATGGATGCCAGTGTATGCAATCATAAATTACAGTCTTAGAGGTTATTCAAACAACTCCTTTCTAAAGAAGCTACTGTATAAACTCAAAGACAGATGGCTAACCAGCAGTAGTCAGTGAAATACAGAGAGCCAAAACATTAATTTCAGATCACAGTCAGGTCATTCTGAAACTTAATTTTACTTGGTAATATAAATTTTCTCAAAATGTGACAAAATAAAACAATTCAAATAAGAATTAATTATCCATATTTTTACCCATCTTTGAAAATCTCAGCTGTAAATCTAAAGGTAACCAGAATGTTCCACCAAGAACAGTTGTCAATTTTGTTTGGGAAAGGAAAAGATAACCATGTCAATTGTTATTAAAATCATAGCAAGAAAAAAATCCATGCAAGTATCACAAGGATTTTTTAGGATAACCACAAAGAACAAGATACTAAAATTTAAAAAACTAATTTAAGGGATTTTTTTTCCTAAACCCTTTTCTTTATCCTGTTTAATTTTTCCTGTAACCTATTTTTTAGTTCTCTTCACTTTGTCTCAGATGTCTATCACACCTTCAACCCTTCATGAAATAACCTTTCTAAATGCCTCCTATTAGTAAACCTGGACTTGTTGTTTGTATGTTGTACTTTTCAGATTTTCTAGTTGGACTATTTCAATAGCCTCAACGATTTCAGAGAAAAAGAGAAGCAAGATTTATAGCAAGAGGTGTCATCTCACTAAATTGGGTAATATAGCTGACATGGTTTTCCAGGTGGGCCAGTTGGTCAAATAAAATATATTACCTCCTCCTAACAAAACTATTTTTCAAAAAGCTTACTTTATATTTATCGTATTCAGTCTCTGGTGCTGATGTGCTTTTACTGGCTCTGTATCATAACAAATCTTTCTCTTACCAGTGCTCTGTGATCTAGGTCACAGCTGGAGTCACTTTAAGCTTCATTTGACATTCTTTTGCCTTGATATAGTAAATATACAGTTGGTTTTGTTAGCAGAAATTTAAACTCAGTACATCTGTGTTTTGCTCAATATTACAGGTTAGCTGCAGTAAAATCAATTAATGCTATATGAGTCTCACAATTTATATGATGACTCACTCTTTGGCATTGGTTTCTATTCAGGATTTTTGTCCTCCTTAATCATGACAATGTGTTATTTTGGAGGGCTGAAATTAGAGAGTTACAAGGTTTCCATAAAAGTGTATTCTTTTACTTCATCTTCCCTCAAGGAGAGGATTTTTTTATTGATGAGACTAGTATTACATTATCTTTCTTTATAATTATCAGATTGATTCACTGGTAGTTCCAAAATTAGTATTAATCCTTTTACAGACTCTATCCCCCTTTTGCACGTTCATCTTTCCTCTAAAATAAAATGATGCCAGCTTTCTAACAATGAGAAAATATTTTCCTAGCCATCACGTTTGCTGGTACTCATGATATTTCTTTTTTCACTCCATCATATAAAAGAGGACCACTAGCCACTGTAATCTCCGATTTTGTAATATTTTATGGTCTTTAGCTCTATTGCTAAAGCTGAAAATACTGCCATGCTGTATTTTGGTGTTTTGAGGACCTAAATTGAGATGATGACAGACATGGTAATATTGAAATATTGAGAGATGACTCGAAGGAGAAGGTAAAGCAGGGCAAAAGCAATAATATTCTGAGGTGCAGTGAGTTTCCATTTGCAGAGAAGCACTCAGAGACAAATGAGTCCTCATTGCTGCATTTGAAAGGGATTAAATAGTAGGCTTACTGAGTACATCCATGATGTCTTTGAAACACTGGGTGATCAGAAATTCTGGGGCAGGCTGAGGGTACCAGAGGAGGACTTGATATTGCATTTACTGGGGATAGAGAAAGCTGCCATGAAACTGGTTGACAGAGGGGTTATTTTGCTGGCTTTCCAATCTTGAAAAACTAAAAGCAAGAACAAATGAAGATAAGAACATGCTTGTTTGTACTCATACGGAGTGATAAAAGATTGAAAGGGGAAGACTGATTAACTAGAGATCACGGAAGGAGCTTATCCATTTCTTTTTCTGGTCTGTAGACTTGAATTCAGAGAAGGCACAGCAGGACCACAGGTTTACCTGGTGGTTAGTTAAAGAAGGAGGTTGAGGGATTTTCTGCTGGGAAGAGAAGAGGAAGGTTTCAACAGAGCTGGGGGCAGTGTTGCCTGCTTATCAGAGGAAAAAAAGGTATCTTGGACTTTAAAGAAACCAAAATCCTGGAAGATGTGTGGTAGAAAGCCTTGGGGTCTAATTCCTCAAGTTAAGTGTGGTATAGCTGTAATCAGGGGTCGCAGAGGAAGGAATGTATACAACACCCCATGCTAAGGAGCAAATGTCATGTGGAGAAGGGGAATTTCTGCACGGAGTATCACCCATGGTCATATGGGCAAAGTCAGGATGATAAATGAGAAAGAGGATCTGGAAATGGAAATTGTTTTATCTGAAATGGAAAACAATGTTACATAATGTTTAGATGGTTAATATGAAGTGGAAAATTTCACCAGGTCAGTATTCTTCTGGAACAGCACTACTTGACCTCTCAGGCTTCTGGAATCACAGCAGGAGCATCAAGGTCATATGTTAGGTCTATCAAATTAAAGATGGTAGTTCTGTGCCTGGACCCCAGCAAAGACAGCTACTGATAAAAGAAGGAAGGGTCAAGGGAGGAAGACGATTCTCTTGACTGACAGCAAAAGACATTAATGAGTAGAGATGTTAAGCAGATTTTAACCCAGAGGCTTGAATATAGGGCTATAAAGTAAATACAAGAAAAATTGCAATATGGACTGACTGTGACTGAACTTTAGTCAGTCACATCTTTGAAGTAGGTGCACACACTCCTCTTTGTAGACAATTCCCAAAGAAAACCACAACACAAAACTCAAAACAGGTAGAATTAATTGGATTATAAGACAGCACAATTCAACAGAAAACTCAAAGTTATTCAGTCATTTAGAACAGCATGAGAGGCTCATAACATTTCCTCCCTTATTGTCTGTGTTTATGTGTTTGGAGAACTATGATTTCCATCTGAGTTTTAGCCAAGTCTCTGGCTTCTTGCATTGCAGCAGACTCTGCTTGGCTTCTGTTGTCCTTATCAGTGCCTTCTCCCCATTGTCTCAAGGACTCACCTGGTTTAATGCTCCCCACTGCAGGCTCAGCTTTAGGAGCAGATCAGCAGCTCCTTGCCAGTCTGAAATGTCCTGTGCTGTGGCAGGCACACAGACATGTCCTCCTGAGAATCCTTGGTGCGTTCCTGTTCACTCTTTTAAAGACGTGATACAAACTCATGAAGCAATATCGTGTCAGAGAGGTTAATAACATCAAAGCTCAGGAAGAGTTTTCCATCCCTAGAAAATGGGAACAAAATCTATCACTGAATGATAAAAAGGTTTGTTCCTGTCCTACAGCCTAGGTTTTTAAAGTATTTTAATATTCTTCTGTTGTGAACGGATGATGGGAACTTTCTTCTGTGTATGCAAATCCTTCCCTCCAAATGTCACTACTGTTCTGAAAGTCAGCTTTATCTCATGCATTTGATTGTGTGAATAGTTTACTCTAGGAAGTTCATGTTTAACTATTCAATAAACATGGGCTGTGTTACATAAGGGGACATTAATTTCACATACTTAAGCACCTGTGGTTTGTATTTAAGGCTAGAAACAGCAGTTGTGATATATATGGATATATAATAACCAGGCAGATATACTTAAATTTTGTCTCAAAAATAAGTAATTGGATCACAGTGACAGATAACTGAAGCAAAAAGACATTGGTATGGATACAAAGTGAAAGGGGTAAGAAATAGAGCCCTTTGGGACTCAGATGATAAGTAAAGGAGCAACTTGAAGCAGCAAAACAACTACCTTGCCACTTAGCAATGAACTGTAAGTGGAGCAGATCAATTCCAGTCAGTCCTAGCATCTGCACAAAACATTTTTACCAGACCTCTGTAGTTAGTGGTGTCAAGCTCAGCAGATGTATAAAGGCACACTAATACATAACACATATGCCTGAATCAGGCTACCATAAAAGATCAAGGCATAACTTCAAAAAGCATATTCAGAGTTCTGTCTCCTCTGAAGCCAACTTGGATGCATTTATCATGGAGGTCATGAGTTTGGAGGTGGGACTGAAGCTGCTGCAATCTTCTGCACAACAGCCTTTACTCTTGACCTCTTGAGCTTCCATTTTAGTGGATTGGCTGGGTATGTGTTGTGAAGGCTAAATGTCACAGTTTCTCTCTTGGTAATGTGTGAATGTGATTGATAGGTGTCACATTTGTCAGTATTTAATATGTTCTATGCATGATTATTTTTCCTTTTGTTCATAGGCACTATAGGAACTTTAACAGTAAAGAAAAGAAGGAATCCTGAAGCATTCTGCACCAAAAGGGATTAGATCAGAAAGGGTGTCAGAGAAAAGAAAATCATTAATTAGCAAAGGCAAGCGAGCCAAGTGTTTTCACATTCCTAAATTTCTAATGCGTAAAAATCACCTCGGAAGTTGTCATTGGAGTTTTTTGTAATCACTTTGGTTATAGGCAGAAAGAGGTCTCCCCTTCACTGTATTTAAAACCATGTTACTTTAGGACTAGCAATGGCATCTTTATATACAATACAATTTCCGTACACTTGTTTCCAAAAATGAATGTCAAGTTGTTTAGTTATTAGTCTTTAGACATATATTTAAGTCATCAAGACAAAAATTAAAAATATTATCATGAAAATATTAGTCTCTCTATGAAATGAGGATTAGAATAGTGATCTATACAGGAAGAAAATGCATCATCAGAAATATCATGCTAGGAGAGTGTTGCTGATGAATAACATCAGCTGTAGCTAGCAATACTGAAACCTATGGGATGTTTGATGCCCAGGCTGACTTTGTTGCTAAAAAGGTTGGTCTCCAATATGTGTTTAGAGGGAGTAGTATACATTTTAAAGTAAAATGGAAAATTATTCCTTATCAATTTAAGATCTGAATGTGAGTTTGCAGAGAGCATAATGTCATGAAAAATGGATGTTCACTGAAGCCTAAAGGAAAGAATTCTTATATATTTGCAACTTAAAGTAAGTTCTTTTCTGATGCTAAATTGGTGATAATTAACATTGAAGAACTATTTTCTCTATAGACATTGTGTGCAATGTACTCTTATGTACTCTTCTAGGGACTCTCACCACTTAATGGCAACGAGTCTTTAATGACTTAAAAGTGATTGCAAAATAATTCTTTTAAGAAATAAACTGTAATTAGGCAGCCTGTCATTTAACTTCAGTAATGGGGTGGTATGGCTGTAAATAGCTTTCCAAGGCTTGACACAGAGAACATTTTGGAAATGTATTTTCATATTTGGACTGATTTGGTTATCTGGAATAAGAAAGTTTGAGCTATTTTCACTTCCTAATATCGTTGTTAATCCTCATACTTATTTCATCTTGCAGGGTAGTCATATCCCCTGGATATTCTATATTACAATCTTGGATGTCACAACACTGAAAAAGTTAGGAGAGAGTTCAGTAGCAAAGATCATAGTTAAGTTTTCCATACCAGTGTTCTTTTTAAGGCAGCTTGTGAGAGCATGCTTCTTTTGGTTCAGTCCTGCAGAGAAGTGTGGCTCTCGTGTTACAATGTAGGGCAATTTTTGAAATTATGATCACTAGATGAAAACCAAGAGGAAAATCTGGTGAAATTTGAATAATCACTGTAGAACCTTGAATTATTCCCCTTCCAGCTCCTGATAATAAAAGCCTATGTAGAAGGTTGCCTCTTACTAATATTCTACTACTTTATCCTGTCTTAACCTGATCACCATCTGCTACTGTTTCATAGAGAGAGAGCAGCAATCACAGTGCCACATATGGTTACTAATGTCTCTTCTCCCTTTCTTAATTGTCTTGCACATGTTTTCTTTCCTTTAGTCATCTTCATAAACAAGAAGCTATTCTTGGCATTCTGCAAAGGAATATGTGGTTCTTCTGCTACACGACTTAAAGCTTAGGTGCTCAGACTCAATATGAAGAAGGGAAAAGGGGAAATATTGGCTCCAGGCAGACAGCTGGGTCACTCTGGCTGGTACAGTGAAGGGTATTAGAATACTGTGTTTCCTGAGAATGGAAGGCAACTGAAAATATATAAAAAACAACCAAATAAACAAAAAAAACCAAACAAACATGCATAAACTACAAGTGCAAACATTGGAAAGTTCAAAGGTTGGACTTTATGCATCTGTCACTGAGTTATCATCAATCCCTCAATTTTTTCTTCATCTTTCTTGTTGGCTTTGTCTCCTTTTCTTACCTGGCCTTGTTTCTCCCTCCTCACTTTCATAACTTTTTGTAATGAATGTAATTGTATTAAGATATTGGCATTAAAAAAAAAAAAATCTCAGCACAAGGAAAAGAATTCAGTGCAAAATAGTATTTGGAACCCCATAGGTTAAGAAAATCATCTGTACATAAAAGCACTTGTTCATGCAGCTGCTAGTCTGCCCCTCTCTTGGAAAAGAGACAACTGGAGGTGCCAACCATTCAAGCCATCAGTTTGGGGGCTTACTCTCATTTATAAAAATGGGAGGCAAGCATCAATAGGATCTTAGGAACTTAAGGCCAAGAGACTGCAGGTTGTACTAAGAATTGTGCTATATGCATACCACTGCTCTGTTTATACCCTGCACCTCCAGACACGTTTTGAATTTGACAAGTTTGAAAGGAGAAATTAGTAATATACCGGTGGGCAGACAAGCTCTGGCAGCTATTTGCACAGGGCTTGCCAACAGGTCAGTGGGACACTGCTAGAGAAGCTGAATTCCAAATGAGGTGGGAAAGGAGAAAGAATTTTTTTCAGAGCTCTGATTCTTCTGCACTGACTTCTAAGGAAAGCAAATTTTAACTGGCGTATGGGCAAACACACTGGATTAATAGTTGCAGGGCAAACTTAAATGTCATCTGTCTAGAAAAGAATAACCCTTGAAATTACTGATGACAGTGAATACACTCTCTTCAGCCAGCAGCATACTGTGCTTTTTCTCACTCTGGCAGATTATGACAATGGTTCCTCTGATATGAGTTGTGAGTGAATGAACATCATTTTAATGTACTACCCACAGTGGACAGGCAGCATAGATTTGCACTTCCAAGTCCAGCAGGTAGTGAACTCTAAAGGAACGTTTCACACTGGCCATTAAGCCTCTAACGTGACCACAAAACTGAGGTGACACAAGGAGAGAGCAGTCCCCTGGGAATATGGATCATGTTTTTCAGCCAGCTGCAGATGAAATAACTAGCTTCTGCTCAAACCAGGCATTATCTGTGGGGTGCTAAAAAAATTCTCTCCCTAGGATTTTAAGTTTCTCTCTGCATGACTGAAACTAATGACTGGACTCCATGGGGTCTCCCTTGCTTAGTGACCTGATATCCCTTGCTAAACAAGTTGTGTGTGGAGAGATTATTAATATTTAATGCACAAAATCAGAGAACTGTGTAGAAATTTTTTTTTGCATTGACCTTTCTTCCAGCAACTTTCTGAAATTAACTATGCAGTCTTATAGTCCTATGCATCTATGGTAGAAAGCCCCTATAATCCATGATCCAGGCCAGATATAATCAAAAAAAGTTAATTAATATCATCCTCAAAGTAGTGGTTTCCCCTTGGGAAACTTATACAAATGCTTCTGCTGTTTACTTCTGGCCAACTAAACAGAGGGTTGTATGAATCCTAAAAGCTTTGTGGATACAAAGTTTTGAAGTATTTGATCAAAGTTAGATATCTAAGATGTCTGTTTGAAGTGAAATGTACATAGTATTATCTTCACACTGGATGAAAAAAAAAAATTCAAATCTCTGTATCTAATGGCTATTTTAGGTCTTAGTCCTGGCATACTACTAGATATAAGTGGTGAAACTATCTGGTAAAATCAGGCTGAAATTTTTAAATTAGAAGTAACTTATAATTTAAAGAACTGATGACGAATCTTCATATTAAAAGAGTTATTAGGCATAAAATAGAGTGTATAATGAAAAATGGTACATTTCATTGTCTTTTGTGGTAGAGCAGCTTCTTGCCTTGAGAATTAGCTTTACGTGAATTTAAGTCAAGCTTCAGCTGTAATACAGTACAACGTCTTGGGTTGCAAAAGAGAAACACTCCATTAAAGACATTTGAGAAGCTCATCTCAAAACTTGTTGGATGGTGCTATTAAATGTGTTTTCTTTGTAAGACAAGGACATGTCTATGTTGCCAGTTAATACATACTGACTTAGTTTCTTTCTTTAAAAGATTTATTGGTAGAAGGAGTAGTTATTTTAAATTCTCTCCTTTCTTACAGTTGCAGATGATGATGATTGTGATTTCTAAGAGGAATGGTATGTGGTTATGAAGTGGTGAATAATCTCAAAAATATACTTTTCAACTCCTTCTATCATATGCCCACAGTAAAACACAAATAACAAAACCCTTTAGAGATCAGGGAAAACTGAAGTATATAACCACAGATACAAATTATGGCAAAACCTGATGCAGTTAGGTCTTTGAAAAATCAGCTTTTGCAAAAAAATACCTGCAAATAATATTTTGTAAGGGTTCAGTCCCATTAGTGCCTGATGGATGTTATTTTTTTTTAGTGACAGCATTCTGCAACATGATAGAAATAAAGCATGAACAGGAGGTGCAGATAGGTTAGAGCTGGCACTCAGGCTGTGCCAGCCTCAGCACTGTGTCCTGCTCAGATAGTTTTAAGAAAAAAGATTTGTGGCTAAGATGATGCTGTCTGATTGAAGAACACCACATTCCATTTCAGCTAAGGTGTCCCTTTCTTAAACTCAAGGGGAGAAGAAACAGAAATCAAAAGGAGCATTTCCACAGATTTCATCTGGTATTTCAGTAGTCCTTCAGTCTTTCAGCCTCATTTCCCCATCCCCTCATCCTGGCTGAGCAATCTTCTTTCCTTGATTACCTAAGGCACACTTTGCTTAGGCAGGGGCTGTTTCCTGCTAGGTGCTCATGCAGTTATTAATAAAATGAATATCTAAATTCTCTTTGGCACTTTTAATATATGCCTACATACAAAAAAAATATATGGCAGCTTGCTTTCCGTGTGACCAAAGAATCCTACTATGCTGTGAATTTGTCAGCTCTGTACAGTTTTGCAAAAAATCTAAATCAGCAGAAAAATAACCTTCTCCGTGAACCTTCTTTTAGATTTCTAGGATAGCATGGGAGTGTGGCTTCTTGAAGCTGCTGAAAATCTTACAAAAAATAGCAATATACAAGACTCAGACTAAAATGTCTTATTTTAAAATCATTATGCCCACAGAAGAAACTAAAAACTTCAGATATCATCAGATGTCTCTTATAAACTTCACAGATATTTCCACATTTTTTCTGAAGCAGAAATTTTAAAAGAGCTTGAAAGGATTCTGAAAATTCTCCCTGTCACCACAAGTTCATCCAGAGAAGATCCTACTTCTTTTTCATGTTGAGGTCTCATCTATTTATTCTCAGCTTAGCAGACCAACTTTTGGGTTTCGTTGTTGCATTTCCTTTCTGTGCATCCACCAATTTCTAAAAGTTTAGGCAAAATTAACTTCACAAGCTAAACTTTTTCCACTTCCTACTTATCTAAAAACTTCAAAAGGAGCTGAAAGTGAATTATAAAATTTATGCTGAGATTGGCCTAAAGAGCAGCAGCTGCATCACCCCATGGTGCTTTCTGTTTATGGACTCTCCAGATCCAGGGATGCTCATACACTGCACATACACTGGAAGGAGTGTGTGTGTCTGGCCAGGCAGCTGGTAGCCTGTCTTGCCAGCCACAAGGCTACCTGGGACCCAGGGAAGAAAGGGCACAAAGCCTTCTTTAAGCAGCTTCCACAACATTTTTACCTACTTGTTTACTTCTCGTACGCAAACTTGTGCATGCGCTTACTATTTTTTTAACATAATTTGTCCATATTTCTTTTTCAGTTGACATATTTTCATTTCCATTTGTTCATTTCTGGAACTGTTGTTATTTTCAGTTGATTTCATAGGTGGACTTGACACATACTCCTACCGACAGCCCCCCCAGGAACATGTTGAGTTAAAGCCTGTAAAGCCTGTAGGTAAGGTTCTGGTCCTATGGACCCCATTAATCCTTCTAACTAGACTGAAAGCTAACCTCCTGAAATAATTTTGGCATCAGATTACTAAGAACTTAATTATATTATAATTAGAACATAATTAAAAATTAATCCACATAAAACATGTGAGTAAGGACACTTTGTCACTGATGACATAGCTGCCAAAGGAAGGATTTGTAGATATCACCATGTCTGCCATGCCGTGCCTCGGCTTAACACAAGGAGAGGCTTTTGGTGAAGGATGGAACTGCTTCTCTGCAGACTTTTTAGGAAGAAAAGAGCTGGTTTGTGGCTGCTGCTGCATAAACCTTTAATGGGATTAACCCATTTATGGGAAAGCAGAAGCTTTTACAGTTGTCTAGTTACTGAAAGAAAAAAATTTTCTGAAAAACTGTTAGCCAACTTAAAATCTACCTGTCGAGTTTCACTGGAAATTCATTCTCTCTTTGCCATTGCTTGTTTGCTTCCACCATGGAGATCACTCGTTCTTAGAGACTCTTCCAACTCTGCTGCCCAATGAATAATTTTGGATGCATATGTATTCATTTTATTTGGAATAAATCATTATATGAGGACACATTACTAGTACGTATATTTTGGCAGAAGCTCAGATAACTTCACAGAGATGATATTTCAAAGTATAATTGATAAAACAAAAGGTGTTCATTTGGGATTTCTTTGATGCTTGTAAGTTGTTGCCCTTATGCTTTCTGTCTGAATTTTACCTTCGGGCTTTTCATGAATCTTAAATGCAACATGAAACCCCCATGCAGCTAACTGACTGAAACTGATGTAATGACTCACTGCATTTTACTTTCCAGTTAACAGAAGTAAAATGGGTTTGAAGGATTTTCCTGTTGTATGCATGTGTGCATGTATTAGGAGTTTTAATTTAAAGTTGACGACTTCTAGCCAAATGTTAGCCTCAGCTTTGCTTGTGACTTTTTAAATTATTGCATGTTTAAAATATATATTTTATTCATACTGTAGCTTTCAGTCCCTAGAAATAAAGAGGGACAAAGTTTTGTTCAAATTTAATGAAGAAATGTAGATTTAGAGACCCAAAGAGGATAAAAAACCTTGTCTCAGTATGAGGACTGAGGAAGAAATATCCCATTAAAGCAAAAAAATGAAATTATGAACAGTTTGACATGAAATTAAGTACCTCTTCTACATTGGAATCTTCATTTCCAGCAATGTTTCATTACAGGCTACTTTTGTTTCATCTTCTGTGAGAAAGGGAGTTTGAACCAGTCTGAATAAGCTGCTAGATTGAAAAGGTGAAATTGGTGCTCATGAGGAAGAAAGCCACAGCTATGATTTTTGCACCTCTCCATAACAGATTTTAATCTCTAAACTTGCATTGAGGTTTATGTTAAATTATTAGGTGGATAAACGTGTAGAATTTTCCTGGTAAACTTACTAAAGGAGAGAAAAAGACATTTTCACCCAAGGCTTAAATATGTTGGTATAAAATCCATTTCTTTTGCAGTAGAGAAGTCACAGATTTTGAAAAATTCTTTGATGGAAGATTTTGGTCAGTGGGAGAGATGGACTAGATGATCTCTAGAGGCCTCTTCCAGCTCTGATAATTCAGTGATTCTGTGATTCTGTACAGCTCTGGGGACCCTTTCTGGCCTCTTTATGGCAGCTAGAGGTATAAAACTGGAAGAAAAATTATGTCTTCTTTATTGGTTTTATGCACTGAATGATACAGAGAGGAAATGATACCTAAACAAGGAGGAAAAATAATATCTGTGATCAAAGTCTAAATTAAAGATAAATTGCTGGAAACAATTTGAATAATTTGGATTATGCCAGAAATTCGCAGATTCTTATCTGTGTGCAGCACATTCTGAACTTCTTTAATAATTTAATTGCTTCCTCCATCTGTAGTCTAAGAACCCATAGTAGCCCTAATAAATATGACTTCTGGTATCTAGGCTGTGAAAAACTCTGTTTCTGTTCACTTAGAATTGAACATAAGTAATAAACACATACATTTACATACAATTAAATACATTTTAAAACCTTAGTAAAGGTTATAGATCTTTTTCCATCCTTAACACTTTGGGATGAGAAAAATTAGCATGATGCTTTCTATAAATGAAAGCTTGACTATATTTGCCCTTTTCTCATCCCTTTTATTCCCCTTATTTCATTCAGAAATTAACTAAACATAACCCATTAAATGTACAAGGTTCTTTGGCCTCATCAAAACTATGTAGAAGACAATATAGTGGTGTTGAACACTCATATTCTATATAGTGTTTGCTTTGTGCCACCATAATTATTATATACTAGGAAGTCTAAGATTAATTTTACTTTCCGCTCTTGAGAAGAGCTTAAATTGGACTTTGTTCTGCTGGGAAACATTTTTTTATGCAAATATGAGTGATCATAGCTTGTCTGTTTGCTCTTCATTCTTCCTATAACTCCGTGAGACTACATGGACAAGGATAAGCAGGTTCTTTGCCCTGAACACTGTTTCTATTAAGATGTATGCTAGCCAGGAGACAGCACAGAGAGAAAAATATCAACATGTTCTAATTGGGACTAAAGCACATGGTTTATATTATGTTTTCATCTATTTCAAGTATCAACAACCTGGTCACTCGGTAGTAATTAGAACTGATTCATGTAATGCTTGCTACACAGAAGAGAGAACCATGGAGACTAGAAAAAAACAAAACAAAACTGTTCTTGTTTTAACTGTTTTTGTTTTGTTCTTGTTTTAGGGGGGTTTATCATCATCATTATTATTGGTGGTGCTGGTGGTAGTAGTAGTACCAGTAGTAGTGATGGTTGCAGAAGTTAAAGTTCACATGTACCTTACTCCAGTTTGGATGAGTAGGTCTTATCCAGTGCTACTATAGCTTTGGGCAACCCTGTCTGGACAGACACGGAATCCCTAATTCCAATTAAGGGATGTCCCTAACCTTTCTGAAGACATGACTAGCTTCTGGTCATGGGACTAGTTCAGTGTCTGAGAAACTCTACAGTGGACAGGTGACCTCTCTGTGATGGGCCTTTGGGTCCTGTCCTGTTTTTATCTTCTCCTGAAACTCTATACACTGTAAAATTCCTGTGAAAGAACACCATAGATTTTCCAAGATTATACAAGGGAACATGTTTCACAGGGAGTCACATGAGAATACATAGGTGTGTGGTTGTGGTAAGGACTATAAGTAGTGCAAGTCCAGCTCAAATACACATTTTTAATCAGGTCATGTCTGAATTTTATAACCTGGTGGAAATACATCTTATACTGTTAAATTATGTTATGCTAAAAATAATCTATTGTTATGTGAGCTTTAGACATGTTTCACCGTGCAGGATTTCTCATCAAACATTTTTAGCCTTTGTGATAGTCATGATACAAAGCTACCACTTTACACCCATCTATTCATTCTTGACCTTAAATGTGGGTCTTGCATCCGAGGCAATTAGTGACCAGAGATGTTTTATCCACTTGCTTATCAGTTATTAACCTGTCAGCTGCTGTGAATTTACATATTGCAAATCAGAAGATAAACAGAATAGTTTCTAATTTATGAGTAATTCATATATTCTGGTTTTTAGGTCGAAGTAAGTAATGCACATGGACTCAAGACTTCTGCTGCTGTAGCTGAAGAAACATATTTTAGAAGAAAAGACCAATCTTGTGACTCATCATTCTGGAAGAAACCCACCATTCGTTTCTCACGACACATGGATTGTTCTTCCCACAGGCTCAGTGTCATTATCAGAGCTGTTATTTCGTAGATACTTGTAGATGATCTTGAATTTTTGAATAATTTGCTTATATGGACACTTGTAAATTGTAGATTTTTTTTCTTTTTAAATTTCAATATTTTTACAGCATTTAGTGTTAAGGCATGAAAACAAAACAACCTGTGAAAACTAGGAGAAGTGTACGTCTTTCTCAAAAAGTCAGTATTTTTTGACTGATAGAATCATACTGTGCCTGGTCAAGATTGTGTCAGTAAACAGTAATTTTGACTTCAAAATATGCAGCTGGGGTCAAATTCTAACAGTGTAGAAGAGATCATTTCAATGCTGTGTTTAGAATTCACAATGTCCACACCTTGCATTGTTTGAACTGCTGTATGCAGGAGGAATTGATGTATGACTCTTCTCACCCAGATGTTCCAGCACTAACGTACTCATCTAATTATTACAATTCATATATGGCTCCTTCTCCCTCCCTCATCTCCTTTGCCCTGAGCCCAACACCAGTAGCTGTCTCTAATTTGAAGAGAAGAAGGATGACTGCTCAATGGATGTCGGTCCCTAGGAGCCCTGACAGGACTTTCTAGATGTCTTTAATTTGCACATCTCTAAACTCTTTTCCTCCCTTCTCCCAGGAAGAAGCCAAGCATGAATGTACAGTAAAAGGCACCAGCTGAAGCCTTAGAAACCTCTGGGGACTAATTTTGTCCTTAAATTAAAAGTAAACAAGCAAACCTGAAAATGTGTGTAAAAACTTGTAAAGTTATTTGTAAATACTTCTAGGCAAAGAACATGTATGTAACTCTGGTATCGTGTTTTCTATTCTGTCACCACTAACATAAAGTGATACACAAAGCTGTTTTCTTTTGGAAACTGTCAGTCTTTCTAACAGAACACTTTGCTTTTTTCTTCTTAATTACTATACAAAGTGCTGTGCACAGGTCTAGGCCCCAGAGAGTTGTCTCTGCAGGGTCTGTGCATCAAAGCATTCGGTGGAAACCCCATCAGGGTTTTGGGGGGGTTTCTGGCTTTGTCCTTTCTCATTAAATGGTTTCTTTGTTGGAACTGTCAGGAAGGATGCTCCTTCTGACATGTTTGTCATCACCTGAAGTTGAACAGATGTCTGCTCAATTGATTTGTTAATATCCTAAACAGTCTCTGGCTGGTAATTTCTGGTCCAAGAGCATTTAGATCCTAAATTTGCAGTCATCTATTGAATCATGTGTTTCTGAAATCTGAGCAGATGAGAGCTAGAAGGCAGCTTGCCTTGATTCTTTCCCTTCTAAAGTCTGTGTTCTTTATTAATACAAACCTAAGGGGGATGCAATGGAGGTGGAGTCTATCATTTTTAGGTGACAAGGATCTTGTGGTGCATCAACTTATTTTCTCAGTTACTTAAATCAAAGACCTCACCATCTTTGGAGAAAACCCAACCTAAACATAGATTAACCTCTGAAACGGTATGAAAGAAGTGTGCTGACAAAGTCAGCAGAAACAGTAACTAAATAAAACCCTTCCTTAGGGGTATTCCTAGCAATCCAAGGACTGGGTATACTTCCAATTGTCTTTGTACATGAAATCAGACTGTGCCAAAAAAAGGAATGCTTTGTATGAAGATAATGTCAGCTTTCCTCATTTATTTGAGTTCCCTCATATGCTCTTTTCCCCTGTATTCCAGAATACTGTGAAGTACCAGGCTTTTTTCCATCCTGAAGACCTCATCTTAGTACTAAAAGGACTAAGTTTTGTCACAAACCTTCTGACCTTTTTTTGGCAGAAACCTTATTATTCACCTTTCATCTTAGGTGAATAATATAACTTTCGAAGCATCATGAAGAAGATACAATGTGAATTGCTTTATACCTCTAATATTTTAAAATGGTGAAAATGTTTTTAACCTGTTTCTGTAATATTTTACTTCTCCTTAGCATGAAAGGTATTTCATTTCTTGACATGATGCCTTACACAGTAATGATGCCTACCTAGCCAGTGCCTGCAGCCCTCTGTGTTTGTGATGACTCCAGAACTTGCGATATCTGAACATGGTTCAGTGTCTCACAGTTTCCAGAAGCTGCCTTGTTTTAACTTTCTCACAGTGAGTGTTCAGCACGTGGGCATCTAGCATGGTGATTCCTGTGATCAGTGTGGTTCCCACTAGGGCTTTACATTTCAACATTAGTTTACTGGTGTTAATTATTAGGAGGTGGCAGATTAAAGGCCTTCAACTGAACCCAGTGAGACCCTCGTGACCAGGCCAGAGGAAAGGGAAGGAGCACTGCATCCCCACCAGTTTCACGTGTTCACAGCCTCTTCTGGCAGAGCTTTGGAAGTCTGTATTTAATTTTCTACCAAGACACATGTGCTGGACTATGTTCAATGAATTTTTCTGAATGTGTCTAAAACTTGCCTTTCTGTGGGTCCTTCAGGTTTTCAGCTTGCTAGTGAGGAACTGCATACATGCTACAAATATTCTGCGAAGACAAAATCTGACTTCTCTTCCATCTGAAATACCAATCACTTTTTAGCAGGGAACACAGACCTGTATGTCCCAAATACATTTAAAATCTCAGAATCATTACCAATACAGCGAGTCTGCCATCTGTCTTACTTAATGAACAGAACAATACAGATTGAGAGGAATTTGTCTTCATTAGAACAAGCCAAAAAACACCCCTCAGTGCCAAGGGAAACTGTCATTCTTTGCCGAATTGAGGCACTAAACCCAGTACCAATCAATCTGTAAATGCTGGGGAAAAAAATCTTGAGACTAATAAATGGTTTTGTATGTTAATTGTTGTGTCCTCCAATACAGTAGAGAATATGGGCTAATGTTTTTGTAGGAGGCCTTGAGCAATAATTCTTACTCATGATTTCAGTAACATGGGTCCCAGAACAGCCAGCTACATAGGAAGTAAGTGTTGGCTTTCTAAATAAAATCCTATAGTATTCTTCGGATTAGCTGCAGCACACAGTTTCAGGAAATGATTGGGGTTTTACAGCAAAACAGAACTTGCTGACAATCCTAAAACCTCAGTGGAGATTATCAGTTGGCAGAAACTGTTCTGGAGGCATTAATAAGCCATACCATGACAACTTAGAACAGCTGAAGGTCTGTCTTCACACTTCTAGACTTTTTGCCTTTCCTCCAATTCAATTTAACTGAGAGCAAAACTGGAAATGTGACTGCAGAAACATGACACTTACATGTTCACTGAGGACTGAGCCAGATACCACCAGTTTCATAAAAGAGCAGACAACTTATTCAGGACTTGAAAAGAGGAATTATGTTGAGAAATGGTCAGATTTTTTCCTGGTATGGTGACATCAGGTGATCATGTATTTCAGTTTCTGGTGTTGCTGAAGGAATTATTGTCTGGTCTGATGCCCCCAACTTTTTCCAATTCACAGAGATTTATTAGGAAAAAAAATTAATTTTTTTCAAGTTCAATTATGATCTGGAGAAATACTCTAGAATGAAATGGTTCATAACTGGGCTTATTAAATGGTTTTTACAGTGCTAGGAGATGATCTTAACTACTATAAGTGATTTTCAATAGAACTCTACCAGTTAAAACCCTGGGAATTGTGCCTAGTTTTATTTAACACCTGTTTTCAGTAGTGCTGAAGAGGTATTAGGAAGATGGTATTTACCATGTATTAATTAGGATATCAGAGTTTGAAGTCAGGAGTACAGTTGCTGGCTAGCATGTGACAGGACTACCTTTTCTTGTTTAGCACACGGGCCATTCAAAAGCCTGTAGTCCTGGCCCAGAAATGGCAGATTTTAGCCCTAGCAAATGGTGGCTTGTATCTTTAAAACAACTTTGAGTCCAGGCTTTCTTTGCAGCTGCTGTGAAGAGAGCTGCTCCATGCTTGACTCTTGAATTTCACCTTTCCACTCAGTTGTCCATAGCTCAGGCTTTGCAACACCTTTGTCACCACCGAGCACCACATTGGCAGGTGCAGCCTTTTCTCAATGCCAACTGCACTGTGCTTCTCTGCACCCAGCTGCCTGTCTTTCACGTGAGAATTATCTGGTTGGAAAAGCCAACCCAGCAATCTATCAAGGTGCTTTAACAGACTTTGACAGTGGCAAACAAAAATTGACATCCCGAACTAATTGTCTTGCCTCTCTCCAGTATCAACCTCATCTGCTTTAATTATAACAAATTGCAGCCTGGGATCTCCTTTATACACTGAAGAAGTTTTCATAGAATCATAGAATTAGCTGGGTTGGAAGGGACCTCAGAGATCATCAAGTCCAACCCTTGATCCACTAGTGCTGTAGTTACTAGACCATGGCACTGAGTGCCACACCTAGTCTCTTTTTAAATGTCTCCAGGGACGGTGAATCTACCACCTCACCAGGCAGCCCATTCCAATGCCTGATCACCCTCTCTGTAAAGAAATTCTTTCTAATATCTAACCTAAATCTCCCCTGGCACAACTTAAGACCGTGTCCTCTTGTCTTGTTGAAAGTCATCTGGGAAAAGAGACCAACTCCCACCTCACTACAACCTCCTTTCAGGGAGTTGTAAAGAGTGATGAGGTCTCCCCTGAGCCTCCTCTTCTCCAGGCTGAACAGCCCCAGCTCCCTCAGCCTCTCCTCATAGGATCTGTGCTCCAGTCCCTTCACCAGCCTGGTTGCCCTCCTTTGGACCTGCTCCAGGACCTCTACATCCTTCCTGAACTGAGGGGCCCAGAACTGGACACAGTACTCGAGGTGTGGCCTCACCAGTGCTGAGTACAGGGGCAGAATCACTTCCTTGGACCTGCTGGCCACACTGTTCCTGATACAGGCCAGGATGCCATTGGCCTTCTTGGCCACCTGGGCACACTGCTGGCTCATGTTCAGCTTCTTGTCAATCCAAACCCCCAGGTCCCTTTCTGCCTGGCTGCTCTCCAACCACTCTGTGCCCAGCCTGTGGCGCTGCATGGGGTTGTTGTGGCCAACTTTCAGTTTTCTTTCAGTTTGGTAGAATATTCCTTCCATGTACAACACCCACCACAGCAGGACTCCTTTTGCAAAAGAATTCAGCTGGGTGCTTTGTTCTTTAGTGCCCAGCATAAGGGTGGCATCATGTCATTACCTGACAGAATCGTGCTTTTACAGCAGGGTGGCAGGGTTGGAGCCTGAGGTCATGTCAGAAACTTGAATGGTTAGGGTTGCACATGATAATGGGTGCCCTTATCAATGCAGTCTTAAAGAAGTGGTCTGTCTCTCTCCTGTCTATCCAGGGAGCTGGCTATCCCTGCAGCCATTTCTGGGGATCAGCCTTAAGGCTCAGTAATATGAAGAGGGTTAATGAGCAAACTAATATATGTGCTATGGACAGTCAGAATCACAACTGAGAAAATGGGCACATAAAGAAGATATTTCACATCAAGATTACTGTAGAGGGGTTTGCCCCTCAGCGCTATGCCTGCATTGCATGCTGGTTTTGTGGGCACAGCATCTCAGAGAAGCCACAACCACCTAGGAGCACCAGCAGAACTCTGCTTCACTGTAAGGGGACACAAGGCTATTCAGGACTCTATATAATTATTAAGGAGCTAAGGACACAGATCTAGCTCCCACTGCTTGCTGGTAAGTTATGTAATGCTAATATATAAGGTGTACTGTTTTCCTAAGGTTTACAGGCACCTGCTGATAAATGATGGTTTCTTGCCATAATTTCAGTTTTCTTCATACAAGTTATAGTTTGAATGTTTGTACTTGATTTAAAAAAACCAAAAAACATCTGGATTTAATTCCTGTCTTGGCACATGCACCTGCGGGTCAGTCAGATAGCACAGTCTCAAATGTGACAGCTCTGCAGAATAGCTGCCCTAGCATGGTCTATTGCCTCTTGAAAACAGCAGATTCTGGAGACTGTCTCACTAAACAGCATCCATGCATAAATAATACTGGGAAGCAAAAGAATCTCCTTTTATTCGCTTATACCCTTAGGACCAGATATCACTTCTTTAAGCATTCTGTCCCTATTTATTTCACACCAGTCATATGCAACCATGCTTTCAAAGCACTCCTGTAAGTCAGTGCCAAGCAGACTCACTGAAGGTGATTCATAAATGAAATGAATGTGATTCCAAGAGTAAGCTAATTTCTCTCCTTCCACAAAATTGCATAATGAGTCAAGCATCACATACTAGGAAGGCTTACAGCATTGGACTTCCGGAGGGCAGATTTTGGCCTATTCAGAAGGTGAGTTCAGATTGTACCCTGGGAAACAGCCCTTGAAAACAAAGGGGTCCAGGAGGGATGGACGTACTTCAAGGAACAAGTTTTGAAAGCACAGGAGCAGGCTGTCCCAGTGTGCCGAAAGGCGAGCTGGCGGGGAAGATGACCGGTCTGGCTGAACAGGGAGACTTTGAAAGAAATTTGGGTTAAGAAGAGGGCCTACCGATTATGGACAAAAGGGCTAACTACTCAGGAGGAATTTAGGAATACAGTTAGGTCATGTAGAAAGAAAATTAGAGAGACAAAGGCACAACTTGAACTGAATCTCGACACCTCTGTGAAGGATAAAAAAAAGTCCCTCTACAGATACATCAGCAGCAAAAGGAGGGAAAGGAAAACATCCGTTCTTTACTGGACATGGGCGGGAATATAGTTGTCAAAGATGAAGAAAAGGGTGAGGTATTTAACACCTTCTTTGCCTCAGTTTTCAACATAAGACAGGTTATCCTGAGGACAGCTGGCTTCTGGAGCTTATAGAAGGTGACAAGAATATAAACAGCACCCCTGTAATCCAGAAGGAAACAGTCAGTGACCTACTGAGCTGCTTGGATCCCCACAAGTCTATGGGACCAGATGGGATCCACCCAAGGGTGATGGAGCTGGCAGAAGAGCTCGCCAAGCCTCTCTCTATCATCTACCAACAGTCCTGGCTCACTGGGGACATCCCAGATGATTGGAAGTTGGCGAATGTCACGTCAATCCACAAAAAGGACTGGAAGGAGGACCTGGGAAACTACAGGCCCGTCAGCCTGACCTCAGTGCCTGGCAGGGTTATGGAACAGATCATCCTCAGTGCAATCACACAGCACCTGCAGGATGGGCAAGGGATCAGACCCAGCCAGCACGGGTTTAGGAAGGGCAGGTCCTGTCTGACCAACCTGATCTCCTTTTATGATCAGGTGACCCGTCTGGTGGATGAGGGGAAGGCGGTGGATGTGGTCTACCTGGACTTCAGCAAGGCCTTTGACACCGTCTCCCACAGCATTCTCCTGAAAAAGCTGTCAGCCCACAGCTTGGACAGGAGCAC
>JAAWXA010000005.1:10744573-10792168 GCA_038090715.1 Florisuga fusca | reverse complement strand
TGCTTGCTGGTAAGTTATGTAATGCTAATATATAAGGTGTACTGTTTTCCTAAGGTTTACAGGCACCTGCTGATAAATGATGGTTTCTTGCCATAATTTCAGTTTTCTTCATACAAGTTATAGTTTGAATGTTTGTACTTGATTTAAAAAAACCAAAAAACATCTGGATTTAATTCCTGTCTTGGCACATGCACCTGCGGGTCAGTCAGATAGCACAGTCTCAAATGTGACAGCTCTGCAGAATAGCGGCCCTAGCATGGTCTATTGCCTCTTGAAAACAGCAGATTCTGGAGACTGTCTCACTAAACAGCATCCATGCATAAATAATACTGGGAAGCAAAAGAATCTCCTTTTATTCGCTTATACCCTTAGGACCAAATATCACTTCTTTAAGCATTCTGTCCCTATTTATTTCACACCAGTCATATGCAACCATGCTTTCAAAGCACTCCTGTAAGTCAGTGCCAAGCAGACTCACTGAAGGTGATTCATAAATGGGATGAATGTTATTCCAAGATTAAGCTAATTTCTCTCCTTCCACAAAATTTCATTTTTGTATGTGAGTCAAGCAGGGGATTGGTGTTGGGCCCAGTTCTGTTTAATATCTTCATTGATGATTTAGATGCGGGGATTGAGTCCATCATCAGCAAATTTGCAGATGACACTAAGCTGGGGGGGAGTGTCAATCAGCTGGAAGGCAGGAGGGCTCTGCAGAGGGACCTGGACAGAGTGGAGAGCTGGGCTGATTCCAATGGGATGAGGTTCAACACGGCCAAGTGCCGGGTCCTGCACTTTGGCCACAACAACCACATGCAACGCTACAGGCTGGGGACAGAGTGGCTGGAGAGCAGCCAGGCAGAAACGGACCTGGGGGTTTGGATCGACAAGAAGCTGAACATGAGCCAGCAGTGTGCCCAGGTGGCCAAGAAGGCCAATGGCATCCTGGCCTGTATCAGGAACAGCGTGGCCAGCAGGTCCAGGGAGGTGATTCTGCCCCTGTACTCAGCGCTGGTGAGGCCACACCTCGAGTGTCAAGTTCTGGGCCCCTCAGCTCAGGAAGGAGATTGAGGTCCTGGAGCAGGTCCAAAGGAGGGCAACCAGGCTGGTGAAGGGACTGGAGCACAGATCCTATGAGGAGAGGCTGAGGGAGCTGGGGCTGTTCAGCCTGGAGAAGAGGAGGCTCAGGGGAGACCTCATCACTCTCTACAACTCCCTGAAAGGAGGGTGTAGCCAGGTGGGGGTTGGTCTTTTCTCCCAGGCACCTCTCAGCAAGACAAGAGGACATGGTCTTAAGTTGTGCCAGGGGAAGTTTAGGTTGCATATTAGAAAGAATTTCTTTACAGAGAGGGTGATCAGGCATTGGAATGGGCTGCCCCAGGAAGTAGTGGATTCTCAGTCCCTGGAGATATTTAAAAAGAGAGTGGATGTGGCACTTAGTGCCATGGTCTAGTAACTGCAGTAGTAGTGGATCAAGGGTTGGACTTGATGATCTCTGAGGTCCCTTCCAACCCACACAATTCTATGATTCTATGATTCTATCTTCTCTGTGCTACACCGTGAGCAAACAAGTCATCTCCCCGTGTCAGCCCATACTGTTCAATAGAATGTCACTCAGGTGAACTTATCCTGCATTATGTGTGTAGCCAGAACCAGAGTAGCAAGCTGAGAGAGTGTCCCAGGTTCCAGAGCAAACACAAGCCAACACCTTGTTTAAACAACCTTGGCCTGATATTAATAATCCACACTGCAATGGGTTGTTTCTCTTAAGAAATAAAGCAGCCTGTCTTGTACCTGGCAGCCAGAGCCTCAAGTGTGTGATTGCTAGTAACCTTCTACGCCACTCATACTCATATATATATTAACAGTCATGTTTTTTTTTCTAAAGGCCTGATCACTAAAACAAGCCTGTTTGCCCTGAAATTTAGAGACGGCTTTATCTAGACTGCTGTAGAGAGTGTGTCTGGAGACCAGAAGAACAATGATGGAGACCACTGTCTGCCCGTGGAGACAGCCCCAGGACCTATCCTTGTGGCAGCACTGGCTGGAAGCTCTGAAGGAAAGGAGCAGCCCAGAGCTCCAAGAGGAGCAAGAGGGTCTGGCTGTCACAGTCAGCTCCATCACCTGGGCTCTGTGACTTACAAAGGGCACCATTCTAAAAGGAAAACAAGAGAGTGGAAAGCATACAAAAATGAATTTTTTTTATTTTTAACATCTCCAGGTAGTACGCTCACAATTATTTACTGAAATGAGAAACTCCGCAACATAAATTAACACAAATATCATTATTTGTCATTGCTTTCCGAATAGGGTAGGGTTTCTGAAAGCTGAACTAGTTTTACAGCCTACCTATCGTCATTAAAACATAATCTACCAAGAAATAGGATGTACAAAGGAATATCAAAATGAAACTTTGCTGTTCTGCTGTGCATGTTATGCCACCTTATGGTTAGCAGTAGAAATACCACCACACTCGAGAGAGCTATTTCAAAAATATAGCAGAGGCAAAGAGGAGCACATCTCATGTATTGCTACATATTCCTGAAATGTCATGTCCCAGTGGAATCAGTCAATGCAGAGAGCAAAGGTCAAATCTGTGAATTATATATAATATATAAAGACAAAGCACTGCAAAACATGTCTCCTTTTAACAGTTCACTTTGCTGTTTTGCTGCAAATACATTACTAAAATACTAGGTAATCCAAATTTGACTTGGTACTATCCCATAAGCAACAACTCCTGTGGAGTTACATTCCCTTGTTTTGATAGGTTGCAATTAACTGGGAGTACACAGTGTTATCCACTCCAAGAAGTGTCATCTCTTCGCATCTTTCACTTTAGTAATGTGAAATACTCACAGTTGGATAGCTAGCATGGAATTCCAGTCCTGAATGCATATAATACACAATTTATAAAATATAATATAATATAATAACAATACAATATAATATTACTATAATATAATTGTATAATCATATTATTATTATATATATAATAATATAATTACAATATAATATACTGTGACCTAAAAATCTTAATGGAAAGAAAAAAACAAAAATTAAAACCTCATGAGAGAATGATTTTCATTTGAGTCAGGAGTTCATAATAATAGTAGCAAAAGCAGGTTTGCGTTTTTATATTAGAATAAGTTTACAATTAAATAAACATGGAAGCTGGGTGGAACAATGAGATCTGGAGTATACAGCCAGTTAGAGGATGCCTGGAATCTCAGCTACACTGAAGACACTTTGGAAAAAATGTTTAGCAAAACATTTGAATATGAAATATCTAAATTTAGAAGCCCTGTCATCCAACATTATCAAAGGAGTAGGAGGAAGGGAACTGTGTGTCTCCTGCTCCAATATAGGGTTTGTGGTAATCAAGCTTTTACTTTGGGCATCTTGGTCCAGCCGAGAGTCAGGCCAGAGGAATGTGAAACAAATGTGCTTCCAAATTCTTTATTTTATCTTTTCTAATCTTTCAGTCAAGTATACTCAGCTTCAGACAGTTCTAATTATGGTCAGCTCCTGAGTATCTGAGGAAATCTAGATAAAGCAGAAACACACTTGAAGTAAAACATGTATTAGTTACATACACAAATGCTATTTTGAGAACTCAAAATGTAGCATCAAAAAGTGAGGTCTTTGAGGTTTTTTCTATGACCTGGATAACTCACTAACCCGATAGCCCATCCAGGACACATGAAAAATGACTACGTATAATTTAAAATTCCTCTTCTAAAGGGCACTGTGATCTTTCCATTATGACAGAGGACAAAGTAACTTTACTTGGTTTATATCTCAGCAAAACTTCTAGGTTAACTTTGTAAAAGTGACCATGAAATTCAGGCACCATTTACATTTTGAATATTCAGATTCTTTTACTAATGCAGTTGTTTGAAAAAAAAAAAAAAAAAGGAGCTATGCCTCAGTTTTGATACAATTTAAGTCAGAATTAATAACATTTCTTTTTTTGTGTGTTTAGAAAGAGTATAGGCAGGTTCTCTCCCTCCTATCCAGGGAATGCACTTGTTGGAGCAGTAACTTGCAGTACAAAATTACCAATGTATTTAGGGACTGTCCTCATTTCTCTGACTTGCCATGCAAATACATTAAAATGTCAACTTCATTGGAAAAAATACTAGTTATTTCCTGTTCAGATGCAATTGTTTATTAGAGGATGCTGTAGTTTGGGCCCAGCCAGTGCAAACCAGGCCTCCACTTACTCATCCCCCGCTACTGCTGTGGGACAGGGAGAGCTTCACCCCCACCTTCCCCTCAGGGCACAGGGAGGGGCAGGCGGGGTTTAGGGTCAGTTCCCCACACGGTGTTTCTGCCGCTCCTTCCTCCTCAGGGGGAGGACTCCTCACATTCTTCCCCCCCTCCAACTCGGGGTCCCTCTCATGGCAGAGAGTCCTTCAGGAACCCCTGGGACATGAGTCCCTCCCACAGGTGCAGTCCCTCAGGCACAGACTGCTCCAGCCCGGGCTGCACACAGAGTCACGGCTGCTGCGGGAGCAGTCACCTCCTCCCACACGGGCTCCTCCGTGGCTGCAGATACACATCTGACCCTCTCTGTGATCCCGCACAAGCTGCACATCTGCCTGCCATGCTCCTTCGTAGGCTTAGATCCACATCTGCCCCACTATGCTCCTTCAAGGACTGCTCCACCATTCTCCTCCATGGGTTGCAGGGGAAAACTGCTGTCACGAGAGGGCTCAGAGTAATTACCGGCATAATGAATGTGATTGAAACAAACTCGTTTATTAAGCTTGTTAGTGCTGAATATATATTTTTCTCTTATCTGTGTTACATTTTTATTTTTAAGAAAAAAAGAAAAGCCACAAGACCTTCCTTGGAATAGCATAAGAAAGTAGAAATGTACTATTCTTCTTTGTAGTTAGATGTGCTACTGAACCATGAAAGCAGTTTAAAACCATAGTCAGGAAATCTGACACGGTCCCCAGACTTTGCTTTCTCTTCAGCACTCAGCCAAAAAGGAGCTGAGCGACACTACTGTGCCCACTGCTGTCAACACCACATGAGATCCCATTGCCCTCACCAAAACTCAGTGCCATGCTGGTTTGATGTTGTTATTTTTTCGAAATCAAACAAAACCTGGAAAAGTTTATTAAATGGTTGGTAAAGCAGACAAAAAAAAATATTGTTGAAAAATTTACTGCAATAAAAAAGGTGTGCTATAAAAATATAATGCAAAGGGTGTTACAGTGTAGCAGGATTTAAGTGGTGGGGATCTTTGTGTAGGTTACAGCATGGCCATTGCTCCTGGATGTGTCTTTTCTCCTATCCAGAAATTACATTTGGTTGTCACCATTTGGGATCACAATTTGGAGATTCAGAATATTCCCAGATTTCTGATAATCTCATAATCTTTTGGGGGGTTCGGCTTCTAGTGAGTGTTAACTTTGGTCTGTCTGTAAAAGAAGAATCCTTGGATTTGTTCAGTATGAATACACAGACTATTAGTGCAGTAAATCTTAAAACCAAGCACCTGATGCACCTTGGACACAGCGTGTTTAATGTTATATAGAGTGTGCTCATTTGAGTGACCCTGCAGACAGCTAGAGAAAGTTCTCTATCATTTAAACTGGCCCCAGTGACAGTAATAAAAATCATTACCAGTGACTGTAGCCACAGCAAGAACTGAGTTAGTGCCCGCTGAAAGGACAGGCAGCCTACCCCTTCAGCACACTTGGTGAGCTCCAGACACTGCTTGCACTGGACTAAATATCTGCCGAGGCAGGGAAGGGATGGTCAGAAACTGGAAAGCCTCTTTGCACATACACCAGGCACTCTGTATTTGCAGTCCTCTTAGTTTAATACCTGCATTCTATACACTGAATGGATAAGGTGTGGCCAAAACAATTTGTCATTCTACCCATTTCTTCTTCTCACGCTATGCTATGTAGGAGACTAAAAGGTTGTTAGAAGAAGAGATACAAAAATAAAATAAAATAAAATAATAAATATACCAAGCTTATTTTCTCATGCAGACTTTTCTTTATCTGAGGGGGGCTGTGATACTGACTGCAGTGCACATACTGCCCTGTGCAGCCAAAAACTGGAATTCAAAGGGGAGAGATTGCTGTGTGACCCATAACATATACAGCTTGTTGGCTTCACTGTGCTCTTCTGCTGCATCTCTGTAGGGAGCAAGGAGGAGGAAGGGTTGTACAAGGCACAGATGGCAAAAGGGAAAAATATAAGGAAAATATAAGTGCAATAAAATATACCTGGACACAGTGAGACACTTGGATAGTCTCCACAGCCATTCTTTTGCATCCATCAGCTTCTGTAACTTCTAATCCAGCTCTTCAGATGTGCCAAGCTCGCCCTGCTCCACGTTGATGAATTGCTGCATTGGGTCCCAGCTACTCTTAGAATCATAGAATTGGCTGGGTTGGAAGGGACCTCAGAGACCAAGTCCAATCCTTGATGCACTACTGCTGCAGTTACTAGATTATGGCACTGAGTGCCACATCCAGTCTCTTTTTAAATATCTCCAGGGACTGAGAATCCACCACCTACCCGGGAAGCCCATTCCAATGCCTGATCACCCTCTCTGTAAAGAAATTCTTTCTAATATCTAACCTAAACCTCCCCTGGCACAACTTAAGTCCATGCCCTCTTGTCTTGCTGATAGTTGCCTGGGAAAAGAGACCAACCCCCACCTGGCTACAACCTCCTTTCAGGGAGTTGCAGAGAGTGATGAGGTCTCCCCTGAGCCTCCTCTTCTCCAGGCTGAACAGCCCCAGCTCCCTCAGCAACGTAAAAGGCAAAACTGGTGCCAGAGAAGGTCAAGAGAAGCTCAAGTCACGCAGGATTTGACCTGAAAATTGGCTGCATGCTTCACAAATGAGAAGTTGCATGCTTAGATGACACCTTTTTCCTGAGAGAGATAAAATCTTTGCTGTTAAGTTCCCCCCGCATGCAGGGAACAGAGTTGACTGGTGGAGAGGATCAGCTGTGCAGGGAGATGTGCACAGGCAGAGGGTCAGCTACCATCTTTCAACAGAGCAAGACATTTCTGTGGTGCAGTGGGACCTGGTACAGGGAAAAAGTGCCACACTTGTCAGAGTAGTACCTCCCCAGCATCCTTTTTCCTTCAGAGGTCTTGAAGAGGAGCACAGAATTGGTGCTACATACTGAGCTCTGTGCAGCAGAGGGTTAAAGGATTATTCCCTCACATGTGGCCTTCTCCTGGGATTTTTTTCCACCATCCCATCTGCTGGTGGAAGCAGATTACTGGTACTGAAGTTCAAATGGTAGCTACCCACGGAACACTGCCATTTCACTCATGTCCTGAGCTGTAAAGCTGAGAAGAAATCATCTCTAAGGACTTAGATCTTTCAGATGCTGCAGCTGGCAGGCAGACAGATGACTGAAAGCCACAGGTGCTTGTTCAAATCAACAAAAACAGCAGTCAGCTGTGAAGTCCAGTGCCCCAGGTAACTCACAGTGTTAACCCACTCCAGCTTCAGCTTGCACCCAGGACCCAAGAACTAGTTTCTTTTATGGCATTGATGTATTCCTTCTCATTTCCATGTTTGCTGCACTACAGCAGCTTTCCCAGCAAATCCCAGTATGCTTATTACTGTACAAATGTATAACAGCTTCCAGCAGACAGAAAGCACAGTGTGTAGGAAGGCAAAGAGAGTCAGAGAGAGGGGACCAGCTCACCACCAGCATTGCAGTTCTGGATGAAGCTGACCCAGGCTGAGTTTCCTCCCACATCACTTTGCAATCTTTCTTCTGCCTGGGAAAGACTGCTGTCTACCCCTGCAGTAAGCAGCATTAAGGCATGATTCAGCCTGTGATGGAGGGTGTGAAGCAGGGTGTCAAGGTGTCCAGCTGGGATGCTCGCCCAGGCAAGTCCCTCCTTGGGGTGCTTGGTGTCCATCTCAGCCAACACAGCTTCCTCCTCCCCCTGAAACTCTCCTCACACTGTCACGTTCTCCTGGTTACCCTGGTACTGTTAGACTGGGAAGTTTACCACACCAGGATTTAGGCTCCAAGCTACTCTATAGTCTGCTGATTGAGCAAGGGCCCAATCTCCTGGTGGAGATTTCTGCAGTGCACAGAGGAAAATACCAACATTAAGTGGCCCAAAGCTGTTAAGAAGGACCCAGCCTGGCTGCTGTCATTCAGTCGGGGTTATTTTTCACACCAAAGCAGTCTGTAATGATCAAAATAGGGACATAGAAGACAAAAGAGGAAAGAAGATTCGGCTATAATCAGAAATGTCTAGAAAGAACTAACTTTTTCTACTGGAAATTTTCACGAGCAAATTTCCATAGTTAATGGCATCAAATTAAAACACTTTGCAGATGCATAATATAGCAAGGCTCAGTGAATCTGAGAACAGCAGGTGGCTTATATACATCTGAGGAGTTTTTTAATATTAAACAAATAAATGAAGATTGGAGAGGAGTGTCAGTCACGCATCTTGTTGGATGTTTAATCAGGCAGATGAGACTCCCAAATTTTAATTATCTCTATTCTCCAGTCTAATTTCAAATTGCATAGATGAAGCTCTTTAATTTTTCTTGTCTTGTTTGAAGTTTTGGTATCTAGATTATAATTTATCAATAAGTTCTACAGGACACAGAGAACAAGACAACTGCCAAAAATCCTATCACTCACAAAAGTGTGAGATCATGTTTCTTTTTAATTACTTCTCATATAATTGATCATCCATCTGGATTTTATTATTCAATATAAGAGTAATGAGTTAAAAAACATGCAATAAATTCATGGCAATCTTAGTAGGAGATAAGTTGTGCTAAAGGAATAATAATGATGTGTGGTAGTGATTTAGAGGCCGCAGCAAAGTCCAAAAGAAAAATGTCAGTTTACCTCTTCTTTTACCATACAGGGTCATCTGTCTTGTTAGTATGCACTGAGTAGAACCATCAAGCTCTGTTCTAAAGATGGCTTTTTTGGCTTTTCCCCTTCCCACAGTAAACCCTAACCCTAATACCACTGTATAAACATGCTCCCACTCCTCAGCCTAGGGACAAGTGATCCCAGGAGAGGTCTTCTTTGTGTCACTTGCCACAGCAAATGGGCTAGTGGCTGGGAATTCAAGATACGAACAGTCTTTCTTAGAGTATGGCATTAAATGGATGAAGTCTACAAGAATACCTTCCTGGAGATATCTGAAGGACCTGTAGATTAAGTGCTTAGGGACGTGGCTTTAGTGGTGGACTCAGCAGTGATAGATTAAAGGTTGGACTTGATGATCTTAAAAGTCTTTTCCAATATAAATAATCCCATGATTCTATGATTCTGTTCCAGTGTGTGCACAGAAGGTTTGTCTGATGGTCACTGGCATCCTTTTTGGACCATGCAGCCACAGGGCAGCAGTAGGAAAGCAGATACTCTGCTGGGATGGATGTCCATGGAGCAGAGAGGATAGGACTGACATCATGTCTGCAAGCCTGGCTCCTGGCTTCTTTATAGATCATGGGCATATGGACAGTAAACTCCAAAGGTGAGCAGGAGAGGAAACACCCCTGGCCTGTTGAAGTCCCAACCAGCAGAAGAGAGAAAAGAGCTCTCATTTATTTGGACAACAAGGTATCATTTCTGAATAGAAATGATGTTATTGTGCTACATAGGTACCGGTTTTATCTCTTATGATGTACAAAGGAAGACAGAACATTATTTGGCACCTTACGACCTTTCTGAATAGGGCCCTTTGCAAATGGCACAAACACATGGCACAGCTCATGGACCTGATAGTGAAGAGTAACAAGCCTCAGGTTTGCTTGAAAGTGAAACTCTGTAAGTTTTTTAAGTGTGAGTGAGAGATGACAGATTGGGTGTGATTTGTGGAACCTGGATGTGTCAAACCTCATCTGCCACGTGATTTGCATCCTTCCCACAGGCAGCTCTGTGGCCTGGCTGCCAGAGACAGCCAAGACACAGGAGGAGGCACCACTGGGCTTAGCACCAAAGCCCTGGTGTGAATGTTGTCATCTCTGTGGAGCCTGCATGGGAACTACTGACAAAAGGGCAGTTTGCTATAAAATAGACTGGACTCAGCTCTCCAAATCTTGAAGTGAGAAATTTGGAAAACCAAAAGATGCCCAGCAAGACTCACTGTTCAAACAGGACTTGTTGTATGAACTGGTATTCCCTGTGCTGGTGGGATAAGATTTATCTTCTCTTCAAATAAAATGTATCTATAAAAATACACTTTCATCTGTACAATAACTTGTACCCTACCCCGTACTACACTACACAGTGCAAGCTTCATTTCTCCTTGGGTACATATTGGGAAATTTGGGAATTATTTCAGGTTCATTCATTTTGCATGTCTCAGATCCCATGGTTTTGGAAACCAGAGAGGAAACTGATGGCTGATTCTGAATATTATGCTTCAGGAAGCCTTACAAAGGCGGCTAAGGGAGGGGAAGAGCAGCTAAAATAAAAGGACACAGAAGACATTTATGTCAAAGTGCTGTCTGCCTCTTGATCATCTCAGGCTACAACAGCTTGAGCTGCTGCTTTGGATGGCACCAACTGCTGCTTCTGCTGCTTTCCAGCATCTCCCCCCACCAAGATGCAGCTGGCTGGGCTCCAGCAAGCACGTCCACTGCTGCTTCAGGGCAAGGCAGCTACTGGGCTTCCCTAAGTGGGAGCAATTTGGGAAGATGGTAGCTACTGTTGTTGTAAGAAGCAGTGAGTTTGCTGGCTGGAAGCTCTGGTGCAGTAATTTAGCTCCCTAAGGAGCTGCAAAAGTAGCATGGTCTGCAAAAACAGTAGTGGGAAAACGAGAGGGATATGTTCAAACTCATCTTTGGGAGGGATGAGAAACCTGCAGTAAAACTTAAGAGCCTAAGGATGAAGGGTGACCCAGCTTCTGCTTCTCGTAAAAGGAAAATACCTTCAGTTCAGCAGCATAAAAAAACAACCAAAACTGTTGTGGGTGTAATTCCAGAGACTAGCAGTTCACTGGTAATCTTGTTTGAATGGATAGACTGAGATAATTCTTGCAAATGAGAAATAATCAATAGAATTTTTTCAAATTAAAGCAAAGCAGATAATAAGATTGTTCAGCTTTCTCTCTTTCCCTCTGAAAGTATAAGATATCACAGTTAGATCTGCTTTGGGGGTATGTAAATGGCTGCAAACTCTGCCAGTGATACCAATGCTAGTGATGAATTTGGAAGCCTAGAAAGACTGCAAGGACTGACTGCATCCAAGGTCAGAATGGGTCTGGTCAAAGTCTTTGAAGTATTTTCATTCTGCCAGGGACTCTTCAGAAAAATATCAAAATTTGTAAAATATTCACTGTGATTTGTGTCTCCTCTCTCTAACACCAATACTATTAATAAAGTATAATCATATTACCAGTTGGTAATTAATATACTAATTAATAATAAGTAAGTGATCACAAGTGATCATTGTCTTCTGAAAAAGCCAACCCTTAGGAATTAGCCTAGTGTGAGAGCTACCAAGTAAATCCCAGGTGCAGTACAGTTATGTGAAGTTTAAACTTGGCAGTCTGAAGAATTCTGGGGCTGAAGAAGGTGACTACAACACCTTTGTATCAGTGCCTCAAAAAGGTCACAGGGAGAAACTAATGTTCTAACCTAGTCCTAGCTAGAAAATTGCCATTTTATGCTTTGTGTTGCTGCTGACAGACTCTTCAGGAAAACGGTAAGAAATCACACACATATAAAATCAGCTCTTGAACTTGTATAACTGCAAACCCGCAGTGAAATACCTTCCAGTCTAGATCATCAAAGGAAACTTGGGACGTAGATAGTCCCAGGGCAGTAGTGCTCAACCCAGTTGCTTTGATGAGTGGAAGTAACAATTGCTAGAATTTACTGCCTTCAAACTTCTGTTTGCTTTTTGCTCTTCATTTACAAAAAACTTGGTTGTGAGGAATGCATGTTCACTACATTTCTGAGTCACAAAGAAGGGAACTTGAGGTTTTTTTGCTTAACTTTGGAACAAATGCCTTTTTCAAGAGCTCTTTTAAATAGTGGCAGCTATTTTTAGATGGTCAGGATTTTCTGGGTGAAAGGGTCTTGGAAATTTTTGGTTAGGTAGGAACTCACAGAGAAAGTTGGCTCTTAAAACATACTGCTTACATTATGAAATACATATAAGCTTTATGAGGAAATTATAACAGCTGAATAGTATTCTGATCAACAGGTGGCCCTGGGCAGGATACTTCTCACTATTTGCTCCATAAATAAGCACTGGATTAGGAAAAAGGCCCGCCCTAGGGAAGGACACAGTGCTGACAAGGGAAGGTAATAACTCATCTCACAGTATCCATCAATCTGCCTTCCATGTACTCAAACCAAAATACTTTGAAGTGGCAGTTACAAACCTTAATGGAATTTGGACACTAGCTGACTCCTGTAGCTTTTCTGATACATACAAGTCCATATAAGAAAACAAAAAACCCCAAAACAAACAACACAGCAGATTAAAAAAAAAAAAAAAAAAAAAGTTAATTGCTGTGATAAGAGCGACTGTGAAATCTTGTGTACACCCTCCCACCTCAAACCCAAACATTCTCAAGTATGCACTGGAATGCAGTTCTTAACTTCCTCATCACCCTGTACGGCTGTTTCCCTCCCCTCAGGACTCCTGCTTCATAAGGGCACTGCAGAGATAACACACACCTGGGGAACTATCCATTATTGTTCTTCCTGCTTGTTCAAACCCTGCTTGCACTTTCCCCACTGTTCAAAGAACCACCACTTCCTCATAGGCTGCTAATTTCTACAGAAATCTGTCCAGCTTTCAACACCCTTTTGCTGAGTGGCAGCAAGAGCAATAAATAAGGCAGCACTGGTGATGAAGTGAAAAAGGTTGAAAACTAGCCTAAAAATAAATTAGACAGAATTCAAGTGGGAATAGGGTCATGGCATGCATAGATACCAATACCTGCTTTGGCTTTACTACCTTGCTAGGGAATTCTGCAGTCAGCCCCAGAGGGGGGGGGGTTAGGAGTGGGTTGTTGTTTGGCTCCCACCACTGCTCCCCTCTCTCAAAGCAGCTTGTGAGTTGGCTCTTACTCTTTAACTCGGTATTTAGACCATTTATTTAGAATTTTTTTCCTTGTGATTCCTTCCTTGCCTGAAGGAATTCAAACTGGTATTTCCTAACTAGGAGGCAAAAGTTTTCTGAGCTCAGGTTCTCAGCTTCTCCCACCTGAGATGTTCTTTTTTACATGACCCAACTTCCTATTTATGCAAAAAAGGAACTAACACAAATTCTGTAGCTACAGGGAAGAAACAACCACCTGCAAACAGGGATTTTGCTCCAGTTACCTTCAGCTAATGCTCAAATGTTTTAAATATATATCAGAATAAAGATTTGATACCAGCTGAATGAAGTCTATGCTCATGTACTCGTTTGTCTTCTGCAATTCTGCCAATCTGGCCAGTTATGCCAGTAAGATTCCAGTCTTAGTTTGCCTTCCCTCTCCTTCCCAAATACCCTGGCACACAAATGAACACCACAGTACAGTAAATACTCTAATTCAACATGTCACTTTAAAAAAAAATTGAGACACACCCGACTAAAGAATTTCACAAAATACTGGTTTCTAAAGGCCACCTAGTGGTTAAAGGGGAATGGCAAAAAGAGAAAAATATTTCAAACTATTCCTTCTGAAAGTTGGCTGAATATAACCTGTAAGGCACACAGTGTTACTTTGCTAATCAATGGATGTTTCTCCCACACACCAGCAAGCAAGATGAGTAGGCTCGTAAGACACAGTTTGAATAAGCTGAGAGTACAGCCAAAGGCTCCTTTTCTTCTCTCTCCAGTATTAATCCTAAAATCTGTTAGAAGCTCTGGCTGAGCAAGGAAAAAACATATTGTAAATCACTTAGAGCAGCAAGGTCTATTGAAACTTCTTTAAAACAATTTTTTAACCCCTCTCTTGGGTGAATTTAAGCCAATTCTTGGTTCCTCTATTTTGTTTCTGACTGGAGAACTTGATGGAAGACATCAGGTATTACAAGGAAGAGACAGAAGTTCTGATTTCACAGGACACTGCAGATAGCCATTGCTTTGTGTACCTCAGAGCCCTGAAAGCACTCCCTGGCTCTGCAGCCACTTCCCACCTTCCTAAAGGTTTGATTTCCTATGCACAAGTAAGCTCTGACACTCTGCACCTGGAATGAGCCTGCTGTGAAAAGGCTGCATGAGAAAGACCTGTGGGCATCCTTGTGGAAAGTTTCAGCCCCTTGGCTCAGCAGCCACATTTAAGTGGATTTAACTTCAGGCTCTGGGCAGGAGTCCCTGCCTGAGCTGTGCAAGTGGACACAGGTTACAGCAGACTCCTGATCTGTGACCATCACAGATGGAAACAAAAAGGTAAATGCTTTATCTATGATACTTTAAAAAGTACAAAAATGCCCATCTGCTTTAATAAAAGTTTATTGTCATAGAAAAATCATGGATACCATTCAATGAAGGCTATACAAGAAAATGCTATAAAGAAAAGACAGGTACAAATTCATAATAAATATACTGCTCTCTCATTGTATTACACACAATATTCCTTACAGTTACACAACCAGCAACTAATTGCTACCATTGTAGTAAACAGACATTTCCTCTGCATGATTGGTCCCTGGCTCTTAAGGCTAAATCCTGCTTTCCTTACTTAAGTAAATTCTTAAGAGCTCAGACTCAGATTGAATAAGAAGACTGGACTTGGTGTGTAAGAATCTTAGCTGCTACTTTTATACGTAGCTGTAGAGCTCTTTTTACTCTTCATTCTACTCAGAAGTCAGCTGGTACAGTTAATATAATAAACTCATCTATATTAAAAAACAGTGCCACTTATGTCATTGGGCTCATCTGACAAATACAGAAATTGTCTGCAATATCACATTTATGCTTGTAATTACCTGGTATCTTTCTGGTAGTCACAGTTAATATTTCCTTTGTTTTTTTATGAATGCATCTTAAATTCTCTTACACAGTTGTTTCATGATAAACAAGTTAGTCCTTTACTTGAAAAACCTGAGAAGTGTACCAACTTTATTCAGATATGGTACTTGAGCATATAAGTTACTACAAAACAGAGCTGAGGTACGAAGCCAAATTCTTCAAAAACTCCAAATCCCCATCAGAGTTTGGAAGCTGTGCAACAGAGGAGAGAGTTATATTTGATTGTCTCATCTTAGTCCCTTTTTGAACACCACACAGAACCACTGAATAAAATTTTCATTAGGTGAAAGCAAAGCAAATTTTTAAAAAGGTGTAACTGTGTATTGAATGCAACTGCAATTGACACATTATGTCAACATGAATAGGTTTCTCATATACATTCACCTGTTGTTTGAATTCTGATTGCATTAAATATCTAGTAAGACTGAAACTACTGGTTTTACTATTAATGGCAAACCACCTCTTGACTCCAAGTGTGAATTCTACCCAGTAGCTGCAGAAAAAGTCGGAGCATGTAAAGAAAAAAATTAGGTTTGCATTCTTTTAGATACAAAGAAATAGATGTCTTTATTTCATATCTGGTCTGCTGATTCCAGTTACCCTCAGACAATTACTGGAAGATAAATAAAAGTGAATTTGAGAATAAGATAAAGTGAAATCAGCACTTTACTATGCCCTCCGAATTTTCTTATTTCATCTAATATTTGCAATGCCTGCTTTACAGTAAGCACTCCAAACAATGCAGAATGTACAAGAGAAACAGCTTCACAAATGGGATATAAGATGCTTTTTGAGCAAAATTGTCTCTTTGCTATCATACTTCATTAGCTACTTTTTATTTGTGAAATGACAAAATACAATTTGATTACATACATGTATTTATGACAAACCTATGATCAGAAGTCTCATCTGTTGTAAATCATTTGAAAAGGATAGAATTATACTAAGCTATGCACCTAGTGCTAAGATACTCCAAAACATTTTTATAACATAACTCTCATGTTTTAAAATACATGAATCTGGTGTTTTTCCTTGCAATAACCCGATAACTTCAAAGTTTATAAATATAATCTATATCTCTTCTTTGGAGTAAAAATGTGTTTTTTCTGTAGCTTCCCTTGAAGTATGATTCAGGAAAATTATTGAATGCAAATGTTTAAATTAATGGTCCAAGAGTGCAGAAGAACCCCACAGTTAATCATTGTAAAAGAAGAGAGCCATTCTGGCTTTCTGTCATGTGCAGTGCAAATTACACAATGCTGGCAAATGATTCCATTTATAAATAGCAACACTACATCTTTGACATGACACTCAATCAAAAAAATAGATTTGCTGGAATGAAGAAAATGTTCCTGTATATATTGGAGTATAATTATATATCAATTCCTTTGTTTCCTCATCCTCACTGGAGAAATGGTGTAAGTTCTTCCGGGCTGTAAAACATTGTAAAAGTACAGATCACTTTACTGTTATCCTCCCTGACAGCAGCTCTCTTGGCAAAATAAGTTATTCTGTGCAGCACAACAGCAAATAGAATTACAGTTACTGGTATGTGAAGAACTGTGAAGATACATCTTCAGAAAGCTGGTTACAGCAGTATTTTACTACTGGGTAGTGAGAAATGAAATTATTAATTTCAATCAAAGGCTTTACAAAAATATTTATCCATGAGATACTAGCAGTATTTACCAGAGATTCTCATACTTGTAATACTGAAAGCAAAGCATCAGTGTCAGCCTGCTGAAAGTTGCAGTAGTTAGTATGGACTATGCTGGTGAGGATAATAAAAATTGAATCCTTGCCTGGTTTGTCATGTTGGCAACTCTACACAGGTTAAAATTATTGATGGATGGATGGATATGAACGTAGCATTTCAGTAGAATGGTTTAGTTATTAAGTGATGAGTAGAGATGAGCATGCTTTTGTCAGTAGAAAAGAGCTTACATTTTTCTCTCCATGGTTGATTTTCAAAGTTAAGGAAGACATTCTGTCTTACATTAGCCAAAAACATCAATTGCAATGTTATGATATCAAGGACCCAGTAGGAGCAGCTGTACACAGATTAGAGAGATAATGAAAAATAACTTCTGATTTGGTATTTCAGATGGGGGTAGACATACAGCTGGCTGACATAAGTTTTCTCTATTAGAATTGAAGGACAATAGATTCAAAAGCCAGCAACACACCTGTGTGGTACTATCCACAAGCTCATGATATGTGCATAAAAGAACTCATGTGCACTGTGTCTTAACAAGACTTACAAGGAGAGCTGGCACATATTTTGCCACATTTAGTTGGATAATGGCCTGAGCAAGCTTACTCCTGCCTGTACTACAGTGTGCAGACAGAACACAGCAAACAAAACTGGGGAACACGGTGAATCCTAGTATTAGCCTACAAAAGAAAAAACCCTCTTACTACCTTTCTCCTTTATTTTTGTCTTAGTCTCTCACAAGTACTCTATCAAAATTCTTAAAATACAGGAACGTTGTGGCTACTGACAAGGAATTTTATGTGATTTTGCTACCATTTGACAAAGGGCAGTAGTACTATATTATGAAAAAGAGAGCCTTGAACTTGTATGAAACACAACTTTTATCCAGGTTAGCACAAGTTGCATTTGTGATAAATCACTATCTGCTTTCTCCAATTAGGTGACTCTTTGGTTAGAGATCAAATCCAGAGACCAAACTCAATTAGGTTATTGATTATGTTGTTCACAGTCCCAACTGATCAGGTAAGACAATGTTATAAACAGTAAATTCAAAACCTGAAAATAATACTTCAGCAGAATAGTTTGTTAAGTATAAATAAATTAATAAGTTTCATCACTTCAAATACTCCTATATTTATAACCTACTTACTTATATGAAACAGACCAGAACTGCCATAAAGTATTATCCTGGTTTGTAAAATCAAAATTTTACACATTAGATACTTCTAGCTTCTTAAGGTATTAAAAAATACATCAAACTTGAACCTCTGGAAAATTAAAAAATTTCTTGTGCTGTCTATAACTGTTGAGCCCCATATTGAAGTATCTGTACACTTAGCCCAAGCAGTATTCATAACTTTGGCATGCACATTTTGCAAGCAACACTGAGTATACATTGAATGTTAGTAACTCAGTTTGGAAGTGAAGAAACTTCTGGAATTATGAACAGAGTTGTTGGGTTTTTTTTTTTATTTCATTCTTTGTGTAAAGGAGGCTAAAACGTTATAGTGATCATTCAAAATGGTAAAAAGTCACAGCACAGGCAGGGTTTTTCAGCCAGTCTGCTGGAAAGAGTTTGTGGAATACTGGGCCTTTTGATGTGAGTTTTACTAAGCCACTCTATTTCTAGTAACCTTTGTTTTCTTATAAACCTATAAGGCTTGCAGAGTAATCTTCTCAGAAAGCAGTAAGACGTACTGAATGTTGACAGCTGAAAAAGAGGTTTGTTGTCTTCAAAGACTTTCACTAATGCTTCACTCTAAAAAATTCCATTTATAGATAATAAAATTTTTACCTTCATTAATGAAAAAGTCAGCTATATAATATGCTGCTCTTACAGCTGATGGGGAATGTGGAATTCCTGGTGTATTCTTCCACTCAAAAGGATTTTTCTCTGGATGCCACTGGACACCATATATTGGATATCTGTATGCTGCAACAAACACAAAATATGTAAGCAAGGTCTAAGCTTTAAAAATTACATGCTTAGTCCTAAGGCAAAAGAAACTCAAAGGATAATATACAAAAATACCTCACTTATTTTCAGTTTCACAAAAGCTTAAACAGCAAGTTAAAATTCTGTTACTGCATAGCAGAACTGAAGAAAAAAAATGGATATATAAAAGAAGAACTTTATTTCATGCAAGATTTAAAAAAACAAAACAAAAAAACCCCAACCAACCAAAACAAAAACAACAAAACCAACCAACCAAACAAAAAACATTGTAACTGTATCAGACTTAGAACTTCCTATCTACTGCCAGCATCACTCAGCATACAACATTCATAGCCACATGGGATATTCCTGGCACTTCCATGGAACAGATCCAAGCCTTTTAGGCTCTCCTTGAAGGCCTAATCAATCCAGGGGACCTCCTATCAGCTCTGTGCCAGGACTGATAGACATAGCAGGAAGCCAGTCCTTGACTCTGTTACAGAGAACAGCAGCACAGCAGCTGATGACTGCTCTGTGCTGAAGCACTCACAGGCATGGGAGATGTCTGTCATCAGACTAATCAGGTTTTCTGATCAAACTGCTATTCTTCTCTTCTGGAGGACAGCCAGTATGCCATGCAGAACAATCTCACTGGCTGACATCTGGGACTTACTGTAGAGCTGCTAGCAAGTGCACTGATCAAGATAAACCACTCCCTAGAGAGCTAACTTGTGCCTTGAGCTAAGCAAGCCTGGTACCAAACAAACAGAACACAAGGTAAGTATGACAAAAGGCTTTTGCAGGAGGGCAATTAGCAGTATTGATGCTAAAGTAATGAGGGATGTTGCTGCTACCTCACCATCCTGAATTGTTTCCCATACAGCAAAGAGATGCAGAGCATCACAAGAAGGTGAACATAAGCAGAAAGAAAGCAAGGTGCAACTGAGGCACATTGCACTGCAGAGGAATTAAACTACTACAGGATGAGTGGTGTACACTTCACAGCATTGGAAATTCCAGTATTAAAGTGCAAGAGCATATCTGGAACAGGAACAGCTTACAGATGTTCTTCCTTACAGAGGAAGAGGAACCTTACTTAGAGAACTAAGTAATTAGTACTTAAAATATCCCTGTAAACAGAGTTATGTTGCCCACTGCCTGAGCACTGGCAGCCCTAATGCTCATCCTATGATTCTAGCAGAAGTTTGCAGTACAAATTAGCATCAAGGCTACAACACCTCTAAAGAGCTGGTTTGTTACAGTCACAGTTTACAAAGGAAATTAATTTTCCTACCTTCCATGGTAGATATAAACTCTACTTCATCATCAGTGTTAGTGGTCAGAACATTATAGAAATTACGAAGCTTTTCATTCTTTGTGAAATTCTGTGATGAGGAAGATGAGGGAAGGATGTGTTATTTACTCATTTATTTCTAGTTTTAACAGAGCAAATGCATTTTTATTCAGGAAATACAATGAATAATTACCTCCATGGAGAGGCTCCACATATGAAAGTTTGATGTCAATGGTTCAGTAGCAAATGCATGTAACACATCATCAGGGAAATTCTTGAATAATCTACTGTCTTTGGCAGCTATTACAAATAAAAAAAATAATAATAATTAAAAAAGAATACTGTCCATTACCCGAGCTGCTAACAGATGGACTAATACTGAAGAGGATATAAATTTAATAAAATACTGCATTACAGTAAATCTTTCTCTCAGGTGTAATTTTATGGTTTTAGAATACGCTTTGAGGAAAATCAGTGAAATAACTACAACAGGTTTCCCAATATGCTGTTACTACCAGCCTTGACCCAGAAAAGATCCAACTTTGCTATCCAAGTTCTTGCTAAAATAAGCATCACTCTTTGCAAATAGTTCCAGTGACCTTTTCATTCACAATGAGTACATGACAGAATTTGTGAATGTTACATGGTCTGCAGATGGAGTACTTACAAACTAAGGGAGAAAGTATCAACAGTGACCACATTTTACCAGTGTTGTTGAGTGGCATAGCTCTACCTTAAAGGAACTCTCCTGTTTCAGTGCCACACAAGTGGGGCAGCAATGCTAAAATTTCTCATTAGGACAGAGAAAATTTGAAAAAAATAATATAATCTCTTATCTGAGTTTGATAGGTTTTTGATCCATGAATTTTGTTCCGCTCAGTGACAAAAAGGGACATAAACTCACATTATTTTTGTAGGGACAAATTATCAAATGACTCCAAAGCCACAACTGTGGTTTTTGCCAACTGCTGTTGGTTTCAAATGGTCCATGCTCACAGCTCTGTTTCACCAGTGATAGGGCTGCACTAACTTTATAAAAGCAGTCCTTGCAACTTAATATGAGAGAATTTAAAAAGTTTATCAGAAACATCCCAAACATTCAGTCCCGCGTATTTATCACAAACAGAATACAAAAGTCTCAGCAAGACTCAAACATGAGATGTGATTAATTTTTTACCTGAAGTGAAGTTCAGAGGGAGTGCAAAACCATCTGTCTTGGTGTTAACAAGCAAAACTTCTCCACTTGTGAGATACGTAAGTTCTTCGTGTCCTAGACATGTTCCCCACACTGGGAAATAATCTCCTTTATCATTTGCCTTCAAAATAAAAAGCAACAACAGAAAGAAAAGCCCTGAAGATTTACAGAAAGAAGACTGAAGAGAATTTGCTACTCTTGTAGCTCTCTCTACAGTTCTCTCTGTAGGTGAGAGGTAAAACTACCACAGAAGTACAAATTGCTACCAGAGGAATTGTAGCAGTTCAATCACAATTGAAACAAACACATGATTCCTTAGTTTTTCTCCTGAAATCTCAATACTAGAGGATATACACTTGTCCATTGAAGCAGTAAACCGGGCTTAATGTTGCCATTAATTTCACTGTTCTGTTCTACAAATAAGTAACGTTGAAACAGTCTAACCATAAACCACAAAATGGCAACATTTCAATAAAAAAGGCAACCATAAGAAGGGACACAAGCTAATCTGTAACCATTGAGAGGAAAGCCTATTCCTTACAATTCAAAATTTAATATGAAACATGTTATGGTCACATAGCAAGGGCACTTTGCAATGTAGGCGTGCCTGTGCCCACCTGTTTGTATTAAGAAAACAAATCCTGTTGTTAGCATGGCTATGGTCTCAAGAGATGTATTTTTATGGTCGTTTAACTAGCTGGTTTGAACCTGTGTACCAGAAAGATAAGCTGTGAGTTTAAGCTACATTAAAAAGTGACAGTCATTTTCATAAGGATAAAAACAGGCAGGGTAGGAAAATAAGAAAGAAATAAAAACAAGAGAGGGAAGCAAAATGAAAAGGAATGCAAAAAGAAATCAAAACTAGCTTCCTGACACTTAACTAAGCACAGTGCATGCAGACAGTAGAAATCTGCATTTTTGTATAGCTTATTCCTGATAACAGGGAACATGGGATGTTCCAGAACTCCTGTTTTTGTGCAATCTGAGTAGTCTTAACCTGTTTCTAAACATTTTTACGTTAAGCATATCAAAGCACACACCCCTCCCTTGAAGAGCTGCTGCTCAAAAGCCATTCTTGAGAACAGCTACATTGTATAGTGCTAATTAAGCCTCAAAAGATGAAAATCAAAACATGCAATCATCGAAAATAGCACAGGAAATACTAATAAAAAAATAATTAAGGGTTACCTATGATTAACCAAAAATTACTTTCTCTCTTTCATTCACATGAAGTACACACATTATCAAATAAACCTATCCCTCCAGACATAAAATTACAACATAAGCACTTCAGTTAATCCTTATGAAATACCAACAGAACTTCATAATTACACTGCAAACCACAAGAAACCCTCACCTCTGTTTCCTAATACCAAGACACAGGCTGCACTTCATGCAGTGAGCAGTTTCAAAGAGAGAGATGAGACTGTCTTACACAGAAGTTAACAGTCTTTGCAAGAGTCAGGTTTAAGGCAACAGACTTAACATCACAAATAAAGACAAGAGATGATAGACAAAAGAATAACAACACTGGTGGTATGGGGACTGAAGAGTAGGAAACTTAATGACTGAGCTGCAGCAGCTGACTGCTCCTCTGAATGCCACTGCCTGTGCCTTTCTTGCCTGCTGCTGGAAAGTTGGCCACAAGGACAGACCAGCAATGCCTCATTGCCAGAGAAAGTTTCCACCATGGCAACACTTCAAGCACTAACTCAGAATGGGCTCTAGAACTGGGGGAAAAGTTTTCCAAAGTGTGACTTCCCTGACAATTCTAATCAATGCCAGCTGATAACAAAATAAAGTCAGCTAAGAGGAAAAAAGGAAGAACGTCTAAATTTTTGTTCGGTCTAAATACAGAAGTTCTGTAACAAATAATAAGGATTGTATATAAAGCTCAGCGAATCTCAACTCTTTCCCACAATGCAAATATTACTTAAAAATGCATCAACTATTCCCTGGAAAAAAATACACCTCTTATGCTCTCAGAGAACTAATTCTTCAATAAGGATTCAGAGCCTTCCTGGTGCTTTTTGAAAGAAACAGCTTTCCCAGAAATTCACTTTTTAAATAAAGCTAATGGTCATATAAATATTTAAAAATAATTAATATAACCTTATAAGTGTTCTTCCCCCATTGTTTCATGTTATAAATTAAGCCAGCTTTAATTTTAAAAATCTGCTATATGTACAGCTGCCAATACAAAGAAATAACTGGTTTAACATGCTAAAGTAGATCCCTCACCTGCACGTCCAAACATATATTTAAATCTTCTTATAGATAAGTGAGACAGAAGTGTTTCACTAGATGTATGCTTAAAGGGAGGCCTTAATGTTAAATTATTGTAAATTGATTTATTTGAGAGTCTCTCTAGAATTCCATCTGAGTTTAAACTTCAGTCATAAGTCTTCTAGAGATGATCAACATTAATGGCAATGTATACTCTGGTCTTTTGGATGGAATTGCTGTTACTCTATCGCAAGTTCTACAAAGCCATAAAGCTCCAGGTACAATGAATAAATTATACTGTTCTCATCTGAAGAACTTAGGGGTTTATGACACACAATACAACAGGAAAGGGTGTCAGAAGTCTGAATCATCAACTACAAAATTATTCTTTATGCACAAGCCAGCAATGAGCTATTTATTATTGAGCTTATTGTTAACATATGGGATGCCAATGGAAAACTGTGAAAACATGAGCCCCCCTGTCATTTTGATCTCTGAACAGTGACAAAAACAAGAACAGACTGTTCCTTAGCAATTACCTCTAATGCCTTGTGGTAAAATATCTTAGCAACCCTGGAATATTCTGAAGTCTTAAGATCCACACCACCTCCTGGAAAAAGTACCCTGAAAGGCAACATCCAAGAATCTGATTAGCAATGGCGATCAAACAAAAACCTGGACAATGTATACAGGGAAAGGTCTGACAGTGGTTTTAATGGTAGGATTAAAATATCTACACATCAGAAATCCATAGATAGGAACATAAGCTTCCCTTATGAACAGCAGGGACCTAGTCAGAAAAGTAGATGGAGGCTTGACTGTTTTCTAGAGCAGACACCTACCTACCTGCTCAGTAGGTTGAACAGCCCTGTAGTCTATACTGACTGCCAGTCCATTAATTATGAGAGTTTAGACAGAGAGCATACAGGCAGACACCTAAGTTCAGCTGTCTTAAGAGTTCTACTAAATGATGGTTTTATTACAAAGTTGTGATGGAGCCTAGCATAACAGGAGGACCTCCGTCCCTGGAGGTTTTTAAGAAGAGACTGAATGTGGCACTCAGTGCCATGGTCTGGTAAACACAGCAGTAGTTTATGATTCTAAAGAAGAGCAGAATAAATAGATAACACACAAAACATACAGATTTCAGCTGGTATACAAAAGGGTTGTGTGCTGTGATGCTGTGAAATCCTGTCTGGACCTTTAGCTGGCTCTCCCTACTACTTTAAAATCTTGGCCCAAATCTTAATTCATCCTGCTTAGTTTCAGTAAAGAATTGTGGCCCTGGCAGACTGGCCTTCTTATTGCAGACAACACAGATTAAAAAGTTCCTATTACAAAGGAAAAAAAAAAAAAAGTATGTTCAGCTGCACCTTTGGTCACACAGGATCTAGTACAGCCATAAAAGACAATGGAATCTCAGAGACAATTTCAGAGAAACGGTGCACAGTCCTTTTCCATCAGCACAAGAAAACCCAAAACAACAACAACAACAAAACAAAACAACAAAAAACCACACCAAACAACAACAAACACCCCCACCGCCCCCAACATGAACAAAAAAAAACAAAAAAAACCCAACCAAACAAAGAAAAAAACCCCAGCAATGACAGCTGTATGTGCAGCTTCCCAAACTCAAACAAAAGACTCATACACATCTGATGACGTGGAAAGTAATAAAGTGCCAGCACCATAGGCAGCAACAAGGAGTAAAGGAAATCTCTTCTGGCTGTAACAGGAACAGTACATGCAGAACCAACAAAACTGAATGCAAGTGCTCTCTAACCCACTGAAGCAGAACCTCAACTAGATTTATTCAAGCCACATCCATCAATTGTTGATTTTTTAGCAAAGTGGCTGAAAGGTTTACTCTATTTCTGTGCTTTGGAAATGGGAAGCTGTATCAGTGAGGTACTATCAAGCAGCTAGAAACAACTAACACCTCAAGCAATCAAAAGCACCTGCAGGGTGAGTGTGCATTTAAACCCTTGTGACCAGGTTTAGCTAAGGTAAATGATGCACAAGATCATGCAAAAGGCATCAAGTATTTGACAGAAATGTATTCACAACATTATAAATCAGATTACTCCCTAGTGCCAATATAGAAAATGAATACATGATGAATACCTTCCAAGATGAAGGTATTTTGAAAACAGGGCAGACTATCAATTTCTGCAGAGACTTAGACAAATTAGGCAGCTCTTACCTGGAAGTGGCAGAAAATCCACTTCACCTGTTCCTTTTGTTCAACCCCAAAACTAACAAGTACTAATTAGGAAAAAACATCATCATTTCTGCTACTGTAATAAGGGAGTAACCCATTAAGCAGTGATGATAATGACTTGACATTGTTATAAGCAGACTAAAATGCAGTCACCTGCATTCCAGCACCCCTAAGTGATTAGAGCTGTCAATGTTCACTGGGAATTTCCAAGGCTCTCTCAGGAGTACATTGCTACGTTCATAAAATTGTCTCTACTACAGTAACTTTTATGATTTTAAGAAGGTGGAATTGAATAATAAGTGATTTCAACTGCAAAGAACCTCAAGCTAAGCTTACAACATGCAAGATCAATACAGCTCTTTCCTATTGTAAGTTTCCACAGAATGGAAAGGTCTTTCCTCCAGAGATTTTATTTGTTGTTTACACACAGCTATACTGTGGAAACTATCAGCTGACAGTGGAGGGCATCATGAGGAAATGCAAAGCATCCTTACCCACCTACATAGCACAAACCCAACTGCCTGTCACTGCAAAGACAGAGGGATAAGGAAACTGGATTTACTTGCCTAACACACTCTTCTGCTTTGAGGTAGGTGGTGAAGTAAAAAGAATGGAAGACCACAGTGGTGAAAGTCCTTCTGGCAACCAAAGAGAAGCTGGAAGCCATGAGAAGGGAATGTAATTATGTGTTTTGTCTCCAGTATGAGAAGTGTCACTGTCTTACATTTCCTTACACTGCATGACTGTAAACTTTAGTGTACAGGGCATGTCATGGAGTAGAAGAGAACAATACTCTTCCCAGACAGCCACAGGTCTAAATCTGCAAGTGCTACACATGTTGATTAACATTCTAGGATATGCATAATCTTTATAAAAATATTCACAGTTTAAGATGTTCATCCCATGACTACAACTAGCCCAATCACATGCTTATGGGCTCACATATAACCAAGCCTGTAAACTGTAGCATCAGTTTATTTAACTCCTCTGAAATGCACTTTTAGCAAAAGGTAAACATAAAAGGGTTTGACTTTGCTTAGTCCATGATTAAAATACGTTAAATTAGATCATATTATGCCACATTTAAAATCCAGAAAGAAGAGTAGACAGTTGCTATAGGTCAGGTGAAAAGTTAGAACGTTTGTCTAACAAGGACCTAAGCCACAGAATTAAGACAGGAAAGACAGGTCAGGCAGCAAGGGAGAAAGCACTCATAGGGAAAAGGGTAGAAGACACTGGAAATCAGAAACTTTTATCATAGTGGAGATATGGAGAGGGTTGGAAGAGGAAAGAAAGGGTACAAACAGGGATGAAACACCCAGCAAATGCTATTAAAAATCAAAATAAAGGTGATGACTCAAACAAGAGGAAAAAATTAATGAAGAAGTAGGCTATTTCACTTGTCAAATTGTTAACCACTATAATGCCACTTCTGGCTGCCTGCAGACAAATACAAGAGAATGCCAAGATGAGCCTTAGCACTGTTGCAGTTTATCTGACATGTGCTCCTCAAGGAAGGAAAGGCAGCAGATAGACATCAGACGAAATAGTGCTCTCTCTGTTTTAGAATGTATGTGCATGCCTGGAGTTCTCAGCACAACCTCTCTAGAGAGCAGAAAAATAGTGGTTCTGGGAATATAGCAAAGCTCAAAACCAGAATTTTCATGTCTTTTGAGAGAAAAATTAGTGCTCAAAACTTACCCATTAATAGAGTGGAATATTTTATCGTATTCTTCATCTGAAAGATTTAATCTGAAACACCAAGTTACAGAATACATATGAAATATACATATTTAACCACAGAAATATCATAATCATTGAACAAAAACATGAGATACAGAGAATATGTAGAAAGCATGCTGTAAACAGAATAAAATAGAGCCAAATCAAAAGAAGCATTTTACTTGAAACAGCTCAATCCACAAGATAGAAAACAGGGCCTGTCATGTCCAGTTCAGGGTTAGATATTCTGAGACCCCTTTGCAGACACCTGTTAAATTTAAACATTTACGTGAATGGAATGGTTATTATTTCCTGCAGACCGGCAACTCCGGTTTCCAATCGACTCTAAGAAGGGCAGAGCTGCAAACATGAGGTCCCGCCCACTCTTCAGCAAAGATGTAGCAGAGAGAGGAAAAGATGAGAAAGACCTCAGCAGCAGCAAAATGTCAGGAAACCAGCATGATGGCACAGTGGCAGCATTCCTGCAGAAGTGGATGCAATGGTTATATCCAAAGTGTCCAGCTTTGCTGCATCTAATTCAGACACCAGAATCAGAAGCCTCCATTCACTGATGAAGCTTCTGGTCAGCAAACATTGTGAAAGCTCCATTAGCTATGTGAGGAGCACCACCTTCTAACTCAGGCACTTAACTAGAGCTCTTATTGGACTGTGTATATACCCCCTATAGTGATTTTCTGCAGCTGCATTAGTATTATTAATATTGTATTAGTATTAAGTTCTGACAGCTATCAGTTTAATATCTGATTTCAGTGCATTTGCTACTTTTTAGCTAATTGTTGCCTATGAAGTGTTGTCAGTTCCATTACTTATTCTTCTACTTTTTACCCAACAACCAAAACACAACACATGGAGTTAGTGACCATAGCTTGAATAGAACTGGACTTTGCTTTCAAGGAGTACTAATAGCCTTCCATTATTACTTGAATTCTAGGACAACAGATGTGACAAAAGATACTATATATATATGTACCTAGATATCTATACCTGTGTTTGTGGAGCACTCCACACTAGACTGTATATCTAACTTCACAGTGCACAGACACAAACTATGGAGGATAATTTTACAGATTAAAGAATAACTTTCAGAGAAAGGTCATAATAGTAATAGTAGTAATAATAATAATAATAATAATAATAATAATATTACAAAGTACATGTTCCACTCTACTTTTATTCTGATTTCTAAAACTCTGCAAATTCTAGCATCTTCAAGTCTTTGAGGAGCTTTAATCTCTCAGAAAAGCTGTACCACTGTTTTCTGTGCCTCTAAGGCCATATTATATTAAACAATTATTATCCACTTGTAAGGATATAAAAATTTACCTTATTGGCACAACTCGGGCACCAGCAGATTCCAAAAACTTCACGTATGAGGCTGCAATGTAAGAATTTCCAAATCTGTGGAACTTCTCGAAATGACATTCTTGTGCCAATATCCCTGAAAATCCAAGAAAGAAACTTATCAGCATACAAATAGGAAGCACTGCACACGGAAATAATAATTAAACTCCCATTTACTGCGTGCCAGGTTACAGCTCTGCATTTACATCCTGAAGAAAGCAAACACGCCAGGACAATGGGGCATTAATTTCTACATTTAGTCACAAGCTACCAAATACACACAGAGTAGCTGACTGAGACTCAGCTTTAAGTACTCAGTAGTACAAATTCTCTTAAGTTACAGCGGTTTTAAGATTTTGAAACAAAGGAAGCGTGGCGTGACAGCACGTACAAAAGCTGTACCCAAACCTCCGCTCCAGGAGACCCCTTCTCCCCACACAGACACCTCAGGGTGTCGGTTCCAGCAGCCGTTCCCTCCCTCACGATAGCGACCGAAGGGTGCGAGGCCGCGGGAGCTGAGGGACCGCCGCCAGCCCCCAGGTCCCCCCAGGTGAGTCCCCCCCTTCCCTCCTTTCCCCTCACCAATGATGGGTCTCTCGTTGCCTTTCCTCAGCCGGCCGCGCAGCACAAGGGAGGCCGCGGCGGCGCAGCGGAACAGGAGGAGGAAAGAGGCAGCGGCGAGAATGCCGGCCCGGCGCCCCATGGCCGCGATGCTCGCTGCCTGACAGAACCCAGCGGACTCCTCAGCACCAGGTCCGGTCCGGCCCGGAGCCGCGTAGCGCCCCGCCCGCCTGCGGCCGCAGCGCGGGGCACGCTGGGAAACGGAGCTCAGGTGGCGGTGGCGGTGCCGCTGCGGTTCGGGCCTGTGGCGGGGGAGAGGAGGGTTCGGTCCTGCTCAAGGCCCTTCCCAGGCCTCAGGGAGAGCAGCTCTGGTACCATCAAACACTGACAGACGAAGCTGGTTCAGCCGGAAAAGTTTTATTAAAATCATGATGCTGACACAAAATTAAAATTATACAATTTTACAGTACAAAATTAAAAAAAATATTTTGCGTTTCATTGCGCTTATGGTCAATAGTAAATTATATTAAGCCATGTAACAGCAACTTGCTTTTTTTAAGAGGCACTCCTGATAGTCTTAAATAACACACTTAGAAATCTTCACCTTTTTGCTGGCCGCAGCTCAAAGCCGCTGTAAGCACCAGTGCCCATTCCACCGAGGCCTCTTCATTAGTTATGCAAATGTCCCAATTAAGTTGTGTCATTATCAGCAGGAACTGCAATGGTCCCTTACATTAAGTTCCTACTTTCTGTATAACATGTAAACATTAACAAATAATTAACAGTTAATTTTTTTAAAGTGCTTTAACTGGGTTATGCAAACACGTTACCGTTCAATAACAGATTGAGGGTATTTCTGAAGACACTTAGGACTTCATAGAGCTGGTATTGTCAAGATGAAGATTAGGGGAAAAAAAAAAAAGAAAAAAAAAAAGAAAAAAAAAGCTAAATTTTGTCCACATGCATCTACATATGCAATCCAATCAAGTCTCTGCTACATAAAAGAGCCATGATCAGCGCTTGGTTTCATGTGAGAAGTCTGAATTTTGCTGTTCCCTGAAACACAATTCCTTCCTGTGTCTGGTTTACATTCAAGGATTAAAAAGGAGCATAAAATTAAGACAATAGCTTCAGTTCTCCAGTTCATAAATTACTGGAATTTGTGTTACACACTTGAAGAATTGCCAGATGCCTGACTACTTAGTTAATTTTCTTATAAAGAAGAACTAACAATTCACTGAACTCCTCCATTGAAGAAGCTTTTATATGATAAAATAGTTCAATCTGAGAAAAAGAAGTGTCTAGGAAATACATTCATATATTAAAATGTATCTGAAAAAAGGTAAAAAGGTTTTTTTTAAATTTAGGATCCATATAAAAGATATCCTGAAAGAGAAGAATGAAAAATGCAACAGAGGAAACAGGGCAACTGGAAGAAAAAAAAAAAAAAAGATGAAGTTTTGAAATAATTTTGCATCTGGCATTGGCCTTACCACAGCAGCAGAAACTAAAACCAACAAGCACTCTATAGGCCTTTCATAGATGTACCTCCTGGTAATAAAGAATAGCTTCCAATGGCTTTTGTAATAATGCATTATAAATGTAAATGAAAATAAGACACTTCTGATTTGACAGTCTCATTTCCCCCTCCTAAGCATATGTTAAAATAACTTCCCAATGTCCTAAGGTTCCAAAGTATCTGAAGTTAGCTACCTGAGAAACAAAGTATTTTTTAATGGATTCATTCATAGAAAGATTCATATGGAATGTTCTAATATACAAAGCTTATGCAAAGACCCGCTGGCTTACTACAAAACAGATTTAAAAGCTGTGTAAAAAAAACTCTAGCAGCTGGTGTACTAACAGAGCTTTTAACAAGAAGCTGAATGAAAAGTAAAATATCATTGAACACTGAGGATTGCGGGATGATACTGCTATGGAATGTGAATGAGAGCTTTCACACCTCCAGTGTACATACCTGAATCATATCTCTTAAGAAAAATAAATCTGTCCCTACGTAAGTGTAGGTGATTTTATTGTTTTCATTACTCCTCCAGACATAAAGAAGAGGTCTCAATGGAAATTAAAAAGAATTTCTTCCAGTGCCCAACAGAAGACATAGAATGAAATTACTTTTCTGAAAATAAAATGATACCCAACATTTCCTACACTGAGGCCCAGAGAAACCTACAAGCACACTTAAACAACACAACAAATACTTCTAAAGTTCAGATACACAAAGGATAACCTACTTCACTCTCCAAAACAAAACTATACAAAACTATACTGAACGACTTAGAACTCTTTATCTCTGTAGTGCTCTGCAGTGATCGTAATCCAAGTTGCTTATAGCTTGTCCATAGATAGCATCTCTTTGGAGGAAGAAAATCAGAATTCTCAAGGTTGTTTCGACTTTCTTATGAGTTCCAGCTCTTGATAATGTCCTTTGAATAATAAGTACATGGTGTTTTCCCTATCTTCCTCAACAAAACTGAATGATTACTGTGTTAATTAGCACAAAAAGGGAAGCTGCACCAGCAGCAGGGAGAGTAACACAAATGTCTCACTCTTGCTGGCTTATTTTCTCTTTGACACAAACTACCAAACAGCTAATTTCCCTGAGAATCAATTCAAAAAGCAGGCTGTATTCACTGCCATAAATTACCCCTGTAGTCATACTCTAGTAACAAGCTAGTCCAACCCGTTCACAGTCTGTTCTTTTTTGTACCTTACCATCTTGACAAGCCAAGATACAAGAGCTAAGCATAAGGTTCTTGACTGCATTATTACAGATGAGCTGTCTCCAAAAACCTAAGAGCAGCAGTTACCAATCTCTGATAACAAATACATTATTCAGCTTTCTGGCATAAATTAATCATCTACAAACAGTATTGCAAACATGTAGAATTAATTTGTCTCTTCAGACATACATACTGATAGACTCCAGTTAGTATAAAAATGCAGTCAATGTAATACTCTACCCTGCAAAGACATACTTGTTTCAATTACGATCATTTCAGGCTTAGATGAAGGATTTAATATTAAACTTATTTCCATTTCCAGCATTCAAAATCTGAGATGATACTGTAGCAAGATTATTCCTGGGCAACTAGAGAAATGCTTTGAAGATAATCTGCAGATGCCATTATAAAGTCAGTCCACTCCTTGGCCAGCTCTTCAATGGAGACTTCCTCCCCCCCATACTCCTGTGGGAGAATGCTGACTGGGAAGTGTTCAGTCAGGCTCTGCATGTAGTTGCTTCCATGCATGTGCACCTAAAATAAAATACAAAAAGCATTTATTTGTGCATGAATGCCAGACTCATGAGTAAAAACAGGCAGGGAAGAAACCAGAGGAAGACCTGAGGCCATCAGCTTGGTTTGACTAAACAAGTGAACTTGTTCATAAGGAACTCCTTAAGTGCAGAAGAAAATACTACATGATAGGACTTTCCCATGGGGCTCAAACTCTTCCATGCTCAGTATATGCTGAGCAGTGGACTACAACCAGAAAACTGCATCTTATGCAGCCACAAGCATAGGGGCTGAAACTATCTGCATGCCTACTCCAGGATGATCTCTGATGAGGGTTCACACCACCTCTGTACAGCTGTGAGATGAACCATGGGAGGTCTCGAGTTTGGCATTGTCATGATAGATACCATGTACTTGCTTTTCAGGCACTTCCAATAAAAGAATGGTGTCTGGCTCCTGGCAATTACTATCTGATACTGCCACATGTGTTTAAACACAACATTATGGAGTTTGTATCTAGGTTCAGATAGGTGCCAAGAAGGATATTCAGCATCATAGAATTATGATTATAGAACGTTAGGGGTTGGAAAGGATCTCTAGAGATCACCTGGTCCAACCTCCCTGCCAAGGCAGGATCATCTCGGGCAGGCTACACAGGAACACCTCCAGGTGGGTTTATAATTTCCCAGAAAAGGAGACTCCACAACCTCTCTGGGCATCCTGTTCCAGTGCTCTGTCAGCCTCAGGGTAAAGAAGTTTCTCCCCACATTGAGGTGGAACTTCCTATGTTCTAGTTTAAACCCATGATTCCTTGTCCTGTTACTGGGCACCACTGAAAAGAGACTGGCCTCATCCTCTTGACACACACACCTCAGATATTTATAGACATTAATAAGATCCCCTCTTAGCCTTCTTTTCTCTAGATTAAAAGGCCCAAGTTCTCTTTTTTTCATAGGAGATATGTTCATGTTCCTTAACATCCTCATAGCTCTCTGTTGGACTGTCTCCAGTAGATCTCTGTCTCCTGAACTGCAGAGCCCAAAACTGGATAGAGAATTCCAGGTGTGGTCTCACTAGGGCAGAGTAGAGGGGAAGGAGAACCTCTCTAGATCTACTGGACACACTTGTCCTGATGCACCCTGGCATACCATTGGCCCTCTTGGCCACAAGGGCACATTGTTGACCCATAGAGAATTTACTGTTCACTAAGACTCCCAGTTCTTTCTCCATGCAGCTCTTTCCAGCAGGACATCCCCTAATGTGTACTGGTGATACAAAGGAAACTGTATCTCCATCCTTCTGTTTCAGTTCCAACTGAACCTAGACCCCAGGCTACTCCTCCCCATGTAATATTGTAGTTTCACATCGAGTCTTCTTGCTTTATCGTAGATATTTTGAAGCCTTGTTTAACACTTCCAGTCAGAAAATCTATAGGCCACTTATTAACACTTGACAAGAATCTTCTGCAATTATTATTACATAAAGACTACAAGAATATGGAAAAGGTAGCTGACTGCTTTTTATCCAATGCTTCCTCACCAGGAAGCAAGATAGGGAATAATGATTATTACTCTGAAGGTATGTGGAACTGGCCCTTAGAGCAATTGCTCCAGATCATACCTGAAATTCTAATCCAGGAGAAAAGCCAATCTGATTCTGTTCCATTCTTTGAACTGGGATATCTGGTTTTCTTGTAGGCCTTTACTGCCCTTCTGCCTTTTTCTGCTTTTTGAGTTCAGGCCTGAGTTATTCTGAGCTGGATCAGGTAAAAGAGGCTTGTTTCAGAGGTATTATTGTAAGAGAAGTAAGGCCAAGGCATCAGGCTGCTGGGACATACTTTTTTTAATTAACTTTTCAATGGGACTGATTGCAAAGCCTGTCAGAAACAATTCTGCTTCTTTCCCACAATAAAACAAACACGCTAGGAAAAGGGGACTGGCAAATAACAGCTAACAGTGACCAGAAAAATATGGATCTACTGGCCTGGAATGCAGTGGCTACCCCAAGTGCTGAAACAAGCAGGCTTCAGAGGGGAAACAGCAGTAGACAGAGCTGCTTATTTTGTAATTAGTCCTGCTGTTAACATTTCACAGTATTTCCTTTTCTGCCAGCTGAAACCTCCAATATTCTTCCTACGCTACAAGACACAGAAATCTTCCAGAATTCTTAATATTCTTTTGTATCCAAATATAAATGGGTTTTCAGTTTTAAAACTGCAAAACATTTTAAAACAACTAAGAAGCTACGTAGAGAGAAATTTTGAACTTAAGCCTCACCTATTTTTGATCCATAAAGGCCTCTGCAAGTGTTTCAGAATGAAAAAGTTGTCTTCTACGAATTCTGCACAACTTGGAGCAGAACATCACTGTTCAGTGACAATTTCTCACTGTTATCTACAGGCAGACTGTTGGGAGATCAGGACCTACTTCTGCCTAGTCCTCCAGTATTGCTGTGTGACCTCAGACAATAATTTAAACCTCTACGTGTCACAGTTTTTATCTTTAGAGTGGTGGCAACAGCAACCACTTTGCAACTCTCACAATACTGATGACTGCAAATGCTTTACATTTGGATTCCCCAAGGTCTGTATGGCCCTACCACACAAAAGTAATTTATGCTCTTCCATGCTCAGGAATACCACATCCTAAGGGAAGTGCTGCAGATTTTCATGCATGGGTTTTGTGGTAGAAAAAAATACTTGTGTGCACTCACCCGTTCTTTTATTTTTTCAGTGAGAAAAGGCTTAATTAGAGCGAAGACTGGGTGGAAGAGTAAAGGCTCATTAATCAAGTGGATACCGCGAACTTTTAGTGGAAAGGAATCCTGTCAACATACATGAAAAACAGCATAAGAAATAGAAAATATTATTTTAAAATTTCTATTGTTAATAACAGATCTGTGAAAACTATTGAGTTCATAGGTTAGAGTACTCCTCCTGAGCTTGCTAATACCTGCACTTTGGAGTGTTATTAGTTTATACTGCCCCAACAATGATTAGAAAATTGTATCTTGTTCCTCCCGCTGAAAGGAAAAATCAATAATAATAAAAAAAAACCCAACAGTATCAGGAGAGGCTACTAGAAAACCTAACAACACAGAAACAACCAAACCTTCATCAAATTACACCTAAATAACCTATACAGCGCTTATGCTCAGCCTCTTCTCAGAGGCACAAATTCTTCACAGCAGCAATTCTGCTGAGCTTATTGGTAAATTATATCTAGCCACATGCTTTCATTGGCAATTCAAAGCCTGAAGGACAATATGTAAACACACATAAACTATTGAAGTGACAACTTTAACTTAAATGAATTATAATTTGGAGTTCTTACAAATACAATTTAGAGCCTTAAAGTTACTGGGAATTTGCCCAAGCTAGAAATTCAGCTTTATAACAAGATTATTGTCCTAATGAAAATAAACATTGTATCTGCTATACAGCCTTTATAATATGAAATACTTCTACTTGAATTCAGGATTTATTTAGAAGTCCCAGACCTTTGCAAGTTAAAAGAAAATATGGCAGTATTCAAAGACAACATTACGTAATGGGGAAAGTGTTGCTTTTGTTCATATCCCAACTGATACGATCTCTGCAGCCAGTGGTTTTCTGCTTATAAAAATAAAAACAGTCCTCCTTTCTATATGGAATAGCTCTTCTCACATTATTTCATGCACTCTTCTATGGATAAAAAATAACCCCAGGCCCCACACATATCTTAAGTGTAGCTCCAATAATTTTTAATACATAATAAAGATCTTAAAACTAACAGATTATATGTTTACTGCATGTGATCATGTATTAACCTACACTTAAAATCTATTATGTTTTCCACAAAACAATTTGGTTTTCCTGGGGTGACAGATTTTTCTACATTATGTCACTTACTAATGCTCCTACACTTTCCAATCTTTAGCATGTATTTTCTATTAGCTTCTGTTTTTTCATACAGAACAGTAATATGCAAGACAAATTTCTTAAGAAAAACATAGGGTTGAAACTGTGGTTTCTTAATTTTTAGTTATAAGCATACCAAACAACACTAAGATTATCTCTGTTAAAATGATTAAAGAAATGAAATGATGAAAGAAATGATGAAAGAAATCTTAAAAAAACAATGAAAATAGGAAAAAAAAAGAGAAAAATATTTCTCTTAAGAAAAAAATACTGGAAACACTTTTTTTTTTCTGCCTTTATGCAATAGATACAACAAAACATTTAGAAGCTTGAAAAGCATGCAACAAATCTGAAATAGGTCATGATGGAAACATCACACTCAAAGAATTTCCATTTCAAGATAATGGATTGAAATTTCTAGATGTAATTGCAAATTCTGTCCTACCTCTTTTTTGCTCTATTTCAAGGTTAAAAAAATTACTAGCAACTTGTTATCTACCTCAGAAATCAACTGAAACACACACATCCTTTTATCATAATATCTGGCCCAGGGTATTATGATAAACAAACATCTAGAGTTCTTATTCTGAATATGAAAATTTGGGAATACCTGATGGTTCCACTGAAATTTTATGTTAAAAACAAGGGAAGCTCAGCTGAAATTCTGATGATGAAGTTACTGACTAAGCTCTTTACTGAACCTCAGATACGAACCTTACCATTCAAGAGCTAGAGATGATCCCCCTGGCCCATTTTCAAAGGCTAACAGTTTAATTACTACTGATTTTCAACCTCACTTCTGAAGGAAAATGGGACTATAGGACTACATAGTAGTTTGCCTGCCAATTTTCACTCCCCTTCTTTTCTTTTGTTCCCTTTTTTGCCCCCTTCTCAAATCCACTGGCAAAGTTCAATCAAATTTGACAAAAAGGAACAAGTACTAAAGACAGTACAGTGCAATCCCTAAAAGTTTTGTGAAAAATAGGAGGTGAGGTAGCAGTGAGTTGCACTATTTTGTTGCACACGTTGGATGGCAAAACATAAGCAGGACATAAACATTACACATTCTATTACCAGCATCTGGATACTTAGGTAGCATCATCCATATAGGTAACAAGTTGGTACTGTCTTGTTCCTAACTCCTTTTAGGACATGCTATTTCTCATCTCTCCGAGTCCCAAGGAATAAAAGCCTTGAATGCTGAGTTAATGCACAAAAGAATGGAAGAGAGGAATTGAAATGGGATAATAAACACAAGTCCTTACAAAATTGGTCTGCTTCTGCTCTCACACTCATGAAATTGTGTTGTAACAGGTCAGTGGAGTTCTTGTAAAACATCAGAGGTTACGGGGTGCTTACTGCTATATGAGAACATACTTTAAGTCAAATCAAGCACAACCTGAGCCATCTGACTTTTAAAGAATTTAAGATTTTGTTCCTTCAAGTTGCATAGTGTCTAAGATGGTCTAAGGAATGAAAACTGACCGTTGCTTAAAACAAAGGAAAACCTGGGAGTTATAGGAATGAAGCAGCATCAAGCAGCATGTCACACTCACTGTGAGCACAGCAGCAATTTTCTTGGCCACTGCTGGACTGATTTGAAATGCATGAGCGAATCGCCAGCCTTGCAGATCAAAGATAGCCTTGACTCCATTCTGCTGAGACTCAATCTCCTTCACAATAAGTTCAGATGTGATAAGACTGACACGAAACACATCATAAGCTGTAAATAACTTGGGATCCCAACGTCCTGAAAAGTAAACAGAACGTATTGCATTACCACGAGGTTAGCAGCTACACCTCTACTTCTGCTTGTTACTGTTTCTAATGTGCTTCTAAGGAGTAAGAAGTAGCCAGCAGTTCCAGGAAATAAAGTTACCTGCCAGTACAGAAGTTTTTTAGTGCTCCTGCCCTTTCACTCATCTTCACAACTCCTTTTGGAGACACTACCACCTAATGGTAGAAAGCTGTAGATGCCACGTAATGTACTATGAGAACCTCCTATCGCCATAGCCTCTGGTACAAGGTTTTGACAGGAACAGCTCAATTCAGTAGCAGTCACGTTAGCAAAAACTACAGATTAACAGTCCAATCAATTAATATAATTTTCTTGAGTGCTGTAATTCTGTCAAGATTCAGTGATTCCTTGTTTTTCTGAAGCCTCAGCAAAGAGCTAGACTGGATGAGCCTTAACCCTAGATGGAGGCTTCAGAAAACATAACTTTGCAGAGAGACACACACAAGTAAAAAAAATCCTTTTTACACACAAGTAAAAAAAATCCTTTTGAAGTTGGCAAAAATAATTTATCTGTCCATAACAAGCACAAAGAAAATTGGTAACATGTGATCATCTAACTACATCATTTTTCAAAAGACTTTTGAAGTGCGTGAAACAAACCAAAGGCCTTCAGAGTGGTGTCAGATAGAACTCTGGCTACATGTACCCAGTGAAAGCTCAGAGAACTTCTCATTTATATCTAAAAAGAATGTTGCTACATGAACAACTATACCCCTTTTTCTCTGTTATCTCCTCTCTGTGCTGCATGTGCACCAATGCCACAGTCTTAGCACATGGCTTTAAAAATTTGGATTGAAACAAAAAATTGTTGGGGCACTCGGCCTCAGATATGCACATATTCTTGCAAGTTTTAGGATTTCAACCTTAAGACTTTTTTTGATGTAGACAAGAATTCCACTAAAAAAAAAATAAGTTCTTTATAGAGGATTGTACAGCTTTAGCCATACCAGCATATAAATCAAATAATATAACTGTTGCAGCTCAATAAACTCACCTTTTATATTAATATAAAGGTATATCTATCAGGGAACACAAGTATGTTACCTTTCTATGTACTCTGATATCATCCCATTTTACCAACCCCTGTGCCCATAAAATACTTTCACTTTGGAGATAAAATTGTGATGAAAAAAAACCCAAAACCCAAAACCACACACAAACAAATAAAACCCCTCAAACAAACAAACAAACCAACCAAACAAAAAAACACTAAAACAAACCAACCAACCAGAAAACAACAAGAATAACAACAATAAAATACAACAGAACAAAATCTCCACACAATCCAAAAACATTAGTGCCAGAGCCAGGTGCAAAACAGGTCCAAGCAATTTCATCACTCACCAATTCTGTATATTAGAACCTTGCTTCCACGTGGGTCTCTTGATCTCAGGACTCCAAGATAACCAGCATTCAAAAGACCAAGAATAGAAGATGGTTGTAAATCTGCACTTATTTCTGGGCATTCAATTCTCCACTTCTGGTAATTCTTCAATAACTGGGGAAAAAAAAAACCAACCCAAACATGACAGAAAGCCATCAGGTATTGCATGAAAATCACAGTTTAAAATTTGTTTTGAACATGTGGTCACAGTCAGAGGTCCAATTCATTAAAGTAGCCACCAGTTAATTGTATATTTTAATCAAATCCCTCCTAGTAGTAGAAGTTTGCTATACTGGATCAAATAAGTGAGTAAGTTATGATTAATTTAGAGTCCTGTCAACTTGTTAATGGACAGTTATTAAATTTGCGACAGAAAATTGGAATATGGAGAAAACACAGGTAATTTCTATGTAAAATGCATTTAACATCCCGTTTTCTTATTCAGGTTACATTTAGGATTGCTCCTTTTGAAACTGCATAAGACTCATTCGGGGTTTGTTGAACTTACCTATGCAAAATATTAGAGGAACATTCCCCCCTTCACAATCCCACCCCAAATTAGTATGGACCCATTATGTACACTCTCATTAATAACTTCAGTTTACTATTCAAAATGGATTTGACCATCAGTGTATCCACAGCACATTTTCAAAGTCTCTCCTCCCCCTCTGAAATGGCAGAATATAAGAACATAGTGGGCCCATTACTCCCGAGACAATTTCCTTCTCCTGAGTGGAAATAATGAGAACCTGCTTTGATAAAATAGAGAACCTGTTCACTACCTGGGACATGATCACCTGGTTCCTAAGGCTGGAAGGCAGCAGCATAAATTAGTGTATGTAAGGCACAGGAAGGGCTCTGTGCTGAAAGGTGACAGCCTAACTCTAAGAGTAAATTAAATGTGTTCCTTCCTGAGGTAACACCATGTAGAGGAATTACAAGTGATACTATGAAAGGTCATCTTAAAGATGGATCATCTTCAAGAATTAAGTTGGTCATGCAGTAGTTCTAATTTCCAAGTCTAATGACAGTTTACCCTTTAATATTAAATGGTGGTGGTGAAAATGAACTGCTACGCCTAGCAACTAAAATGTATTTAAGCCATTTTGTACAGGTAATTGGGAAGCTATGCAAGATTACCTTCAAAAAAGCTTCCTCATAATTCATCAACTAAATTCTGTCTCTGCTGTATTATCCTTGCTAAATTCTCTAGAACAGAGTTTGGAAGGCAGAGGCACAGGGGTCTTGCTCTATACTCCTTGCTCTAGTGACAACTAGTAATTCAGATTTTGTATCAAAATTTCCTAAATAGCTACAGTTTAGACTTCTACCCTAAGACCTTCTACCCTAAGATGATAATCAGAATTTTTCAGTACTTCATTTCACATCAGAATGAAAGGTAGCTTTAAATCTTAAAGGTAGTATGCACAGGCTGCTCTTTCATACTGTTACGATATTTCATCAAACAGCAAATGGTAATCTGATCCTCAGCAGTTTCACAAATTAATTGTGTTTAACAAAATGAAAGCATCAACTTTCATTTTGTTTATTTGTATTAAAATAAATTAATTTCTATTCATTTCTCAATTACTTCATGTTTTACAACAGAAACATTAGAATTAAAAGAACACTCAGATGCAACTAGTAAAACATACCCTCAAATTAATTACAAATTTCTTCTATATATAGAAGTATCGTTTTCTTCACTGTTTTCATTGAAAGAATGGTCACAAAGAATTTTGAGTGGATACTGAATTAATATCTTGGAACATTACAGCATCAGTTGTGCTAATACTTACCCATAGCCTCTTAGAGGAAGACCTGACATTCACCATCCTGTACCTAAAAGTGTGCTTAAATTAAATAATTAATTTCTTTCCCTTGCCTCTACTTCCAAGTTTCTTGTATTGTTTTACATTGAACACATTTTTCCTTCAGGTTAAAGGCTTTTCTGCTCAAATAAAGGTCTTGAATTATTTTGAAGGATCTTCAAATGAATTGTCATGAGGAAACTGTTTATAAGGCATTACTGTTAGCAGAATTTACTTACAAATAGACAATATATTAATCAGAAATTATCTGCTGCCTTCATGGAAACAACACCTATAAATATGTATTTATGGGTACAAAAATGGAAGAGTTCATCTGGCACAGTAGAATCCCATGTGATTTGGCAAAGAGAAATTTTGATAAAAGCCTCATCCTAAAACACACGCGGTAGAGAAGAAACCATTTTAACCATTAGAATTTTACCAGAAGCCTTTAGACTACATTGAACCAGTTCTAGCCTAGGCTAACTTAAAAATAAACAAACAAAAAAGGTTGGAGGGGAAGAGAGCAGGGAAAGTAAGTTCGTTTGTGCAATAAAAATTCACTAGGATTGCCAAGATTGTCCTGATAAGGTACTCTGATTATCTCACTCTGATAGTGCTTGACTCTTGACTCTCTACAAAGGGCAGTGTTTGAGCAACCCCAACCACTGTGCCAACCAGACAGCACTGTGAACATACTACTTTCTTTTCCTGGGTCTTTTCAACACATATTTGAGCACCAGCAAAATACAAAAATAGCCTCAGAACAACAATGCAAACCAAAGTTTTGGCCTTTCTCCCTTTTCTTCTAAAATATGTTGTACCCTAACTTATGTAATTGTTGATTAGGTTCATCAAGTATTTTAAAATCTTTCTGAAGAGCTGCCTGCCAAAATCAAGATGAGAATAGAAATGAAATGTCCATTCAATAACCTATCTTGTCAGAACAGTTAGTTTCTTTTTTCCATTAATATTTAAAATTTCCAAGTTGGGAACAAGGATTTAAGTTTTTGACCTTGGAAGAAAGGGAATACTGTTTCCAGCTTGGGATGCACTCAAGACTCTTACAAAAAACAATTTGCCTGCTGTCAAGTCCATTAAGGAGTAAATATAAGGTTGGAATATTTCTGACACACTCCCTAATGTGGGCAAGTGGTACATCTTTTAGATGCATAACACTGCTAAACTCCAAACAAGTTTCTCTTGGTCAGAAAGCCACAAAGTACAAAGTGCAGAAGAGTTCTCAGATTTTGAAAATTTAATCTAATTACCTGAAATCTCTTACAGGTGAAGTAAAGTTTAGCATTAGGTAATCTTTCACAGCATCTACAGCTAGTTGTGAGACATTTTCTTAACATTTTTACTAACTTCAACAACCCCTTTCTTAGCAGCTGGACACACTCAAGTTGCACACAGCTATTTAGATGACTAACCCTTAAACACAGAATCAAAGAACTAGAATTGGGTACCAAAGAGATTTACTTTGTTTTGAAAATTGCTAATTTAACATTGTTTAAACACACAAATTCAGGTGAAATACAGTCTTTAAAAAGAAGATGAAGAAACCTCATACCAGGAAAACCAGAAGCAATCATTACCTAGTATTAAAAATGGCTCTTGTAACACCAGGAAAACATTTGAATGTATAATTATCTGTGTTTACAAACTGAATAACCTACTTAACATCTGCTCAGCATCTGAAAATAGATGCAAGATAAGTTGATAAATGGGAAAAGCTGGTGAAAAACTCCAGTTTCTAGAATTATGCATTAAGATGTTTTGTCCTGAGGTCTGCTGGGGACAGTTTCAGATTTCTGGGCATCAGCGATGACACAGTTACTGATTAAGCCAAGATTCAAGTGCTTCAAAAGAAATAAAAGTGAACTTAGTACTTGACTTAAAATTAAAAGAACTAGAAAACAACACGCTTGTTACAGAAATCAATGTATTTTTGTATGTAAATTCATTATTTTTCTTTATTAATAATTATTTATTAATATTAATCAGGACACTAGAAAACTGGGCCTCTACTGTGTCAGCAGCTGTACCAATGCCCAATGCACATGATGTTTAGCAAACAAATATTTTCTACGGCAATCTCTGGAGGAGAAACTGACATTCTGAACTATAGAATAAAGCCTATCTACACACACACACACACAAATACACAACTTTGAACATTATATACTTTTTTGTATGTGTGCCTATAGCTAGACACAGAATTTAAACATATGGTATATAAAGACAAAATGTTTAAAATATTTTTATAGAGACACAGAACTTTCCCAATCTCCCATGCATTGCCTCTTTGCCAGCTGAGAGAGGCACATGCCTGAGTTGAACCATGCTGTAGTGCAAAGGGAAGTGCAAAGGGAAGACTGGCTGACTGATTTCTGCTTCCTCAGCAGTCAGGCCAGAGAGCCTTCCATCCTTCTTGAGGAATCCCTTTCTATTGATGGAAGAAAAGCAGCCAAATAGAATCATAGCCTGGTTTGGGCTGGAAGAGACCCTAAAGATCATCTAGTTCCAGTTCCTTTGCCATGGGCAGGGACACCTCCCACTAGATGAAGTTGCTCAAAGTCCTGTCCAACCTGGCCCTGAACACTTCTAGGGATGAGGCAACCCTGGACAACCACCACCCATAAATAATTTAAACTTGATATTTATATTTGAATGATGCAACGATCCTTGGAGATAATTCCGGAGAGACACAGAGGCATGATTGACACCACAGAAAACAACCCTTCTTGTACATGATAATTATTCTAGGCAACCTATTTGCAGTACAACAGACTAGGAAGTCTTGATTTCTCCGTAAGACAAATGCAGGGCAAAGACAAAGTCTGACTACATGCCTCCATAGCAGCTAGAACTCCTAAAAGGATACTAGATAGAGTTTTGAGTGCAATAGAAAGGGTGCTTACAAAAGCCTAAGTGGTATGTTATGAAAATGTTGCATTTTTACTTAATGTAAAGATTTCCATTCTTTTCCCTACAGTATAATCTATTTCAAGTACAAAAAGACAGTATCCCCAAGGCACGGAGAATAAACCTTATGCAAGAGCTTTGGGATGAAATGCAGGACATAATAGAATGTACTAGGCAAAAATACTTAGGGAGGAAAGGAAATACTGGTTGTGCAGATTTCACATATCACTACTACACCCGAGGGACAGAGGTTTGGATCTCAGTGATGAAGTCAAACATCACACAGAGCTGATACATTTAACATGGGATATACAGACCCATTGCTTGCTCTAGCACAGCTAAGGGAGACCCATGGCCCTGCTTCTCAGAATATCTGGAGAAATTAATGAGCAAACAGGCTCAGCTCAGGTGCAGATCCATATCTAGACTTAAGTATTTTCCAGCGTACATGCCCATATATCCAACAAGGATTAAAAAAAGCACAGAAGTGTTGTAATATATAATAGAAGGTTATATATAACAAAAGCACAGAAGGTGTCGTAATGATATAACATGTTTCCTTCAAAGTGTTAATATTTGGTAAGTATCACCTAAAGGTCTTACAGAAAAAGAAAATTTCTTATTTACCTATTGAAGATTTGTTGTGTTGTTTGACAGTTACTGTTAATCTGTGTCAAAGTATTTTCTGTTCATTCCTAGAAACAAATCTCTGCCAGTATTTCATAGAGACTGACTTAACACTTTCTTACTGACAACATTTATGCATATGAAATACTCCTGTGAAAGCTACCTGCTTAAGTTCATTTCTTCTTCTGGAGCCTGTACTTAAGTGGTTTAGGTTCATGCATACTTCTCCAGCCACTTTCTAAGATGAGGCATTGAGCCAAGTTAAATCCCTTCTGTGATTAGAAATGCAAAAAAATAATTCTCTTCTGACATAAGAATAGTCTGTTACTGAGCCTAACAGAATAATTATTGGCTTTAAAATACAGACAGCTCCAGCTCTTCCTGAAGTCCTTCAGTTCCAGCTACCTGTTTCAGTGGTGGATTTTCTTCTAGCATGACATATATCGACACATCAGTACTTGAAAACAAGCCTGGAATTACCACTGGAAAAATTTCAAAAATTGCTGTTTGAATTAAATCACCACAAAAGATTCAAAAATTGCATGTCTTCCCACAGTCTGCCCAATCATTTCTGAAGCAATTCCAAATGTTGATAAACCAAGATCACATAAATCAGTGTCAAATATTCACAGAATCACAGAATAGTTTGGCTTGGAAGGGACCTTAAAGACCAGCTAATTCCAACTCCCCAGCATAGGCAGGGACACCTCCTACTAGATCCCACCAAGTTGCTCAAGGCCCCATCCAACCTGGCCTTGAACACTTCCAGGGAGGGGGCAGCCACAACTTCCTCGGGCAACCTGTGACAGTGTCTCACCATCCTCAAATTAAATTATTTCTTCCTAATATTAACCAGGGATGCAACAACAAACAGCCTGATCAATTGTCAGACTCTTGATTCATAATGAAAGGTAAGTATAAGTGCATAGCAGGAAAGATGTATGATGATGTTTGCTTACAAGTGTTGGCAGAGCCACAAACTTTTATAATTCCTCAGCTGCTCTACAGGTACTATGCAGTGCTACACAGAAGCCCAGTGGGCAAAAAGTTATTCTATCAGCCTGAATTCCAAACTGAGAGGCAGCATCAAACCAGGACGGGAGGGACAAGTCCCTGTCTGGACAGATGACAGGAAGGCTGCGTCTAGAATAAGTCTAACATAATCTCTGCATGAGGTTAGACTTGGGTTAGATGTGTATTCATCTTAGGACCACTACATACAGATTTTTGTACAGTAATTCTCTTGGGCTTTAATATACCACCTGCAGATAAACACACTTTAAAAAATTAAGTACAAGTAGCTACAGAATTTGGAGACCCAAAATTCTAGATGGTAAGATTAAAACCAGGTGATTTTTATACATCTTTTAATTAAAACAAGGGTCCAAACAAGAAATTTGGAATCTCAGCAGCCTGTGGAGACACAGAAATTCTGAAGACATTTTAAAAAGACTTAATTTTTATAAAACAGGTCCCCAGCCCTAGGTAAATGATTCTCAAGAAGAGTACAAGAAATTTGCTACTTTGTAGATTCCATCTCTACACCTAGCCTAGATTCTACACTCTTTAAGATTAGTCCTAAATACAAGACATGTCACAGTTAATCACAAAAAAATTGCAGAAGCATACAGGCCAAATTCTGAAGTGCCACCATCCTGACTATAGGATTATCCATTAAAAACAATTACACTGCAAGTAGGAGTGCTTATTTAGGAATTTGAATTGTCTTAGTAAGCCCTACTTTTTGAAACCAAGAAATATAGGAAAATGAAATGGCTTTTGCTGGGAATGAAAAAAAGGCACAGTCCTACCAGTGTCAATGCATAACTCTGATATAAACAATCTCATGAACGTCAAGCAAAAGTAAAATCCATAAATATCCTGAGGAATCTGACTCAACTTGTTCGTTCTGCTGAGGAGTAAAGGTTTAAAACTGTGACTCAAGTCTCATGAGCCAAATTAAAAGAATTTTTTTTTATAAACTATTTATGCTTAAGGGCTTCAATGAATTTCTCATAATCTTGTTTTGCTACCCTGATCCTGCAATATATCCATATGCAAACAGTCTTCTCTTACGGTGAATAAACTTGGAAAATTTATAGCACAGAGAAGTCAGAAACTAAAAGGCAAGGTTCATTGGGCAATGCTATGTCATAACAAAATTCCATTGAATCAGAGCTTTCAGTTGGTGCAAGTGAATAAATGCTTTTGCCCTGGAAGGATTTGGAAAGGGTTAGTGGTTGTCAGTCTTTCTGTTAAAAAAACACAAACAAAAAAAGACAAACAAAAAACCCCCAAAAACCAAACAAATGAAAAAAAAACCCCACAAAATGAAACAAACAAAAAAATAACAACCTGTATATTTGGAGATTAAAAATATGCATATGCTGTCTGTAGTGAAGAACCATACAAACAGCCATGAAAGTCCCAAAGGTGACTGAAAGGAGTGTTGTAAATGACAGAACTCCAAGAGAAAATAAGTTTTTAGCCATAGCTTTATGTTAAAAGTAATTATAAATCTGTAGTAGCATCATTACCGGTATCAAGTGACCTGATCCAGATAAGCATGACGAAGATATCCTTTTAGGGATATTGTTTCCCGGTGAGAATTGTGACCTTACCACACTTACTCTAGATGGCGTGACCTTTGCACACTTGCTGTAAACTTCACGTTACCCCAACGAGACTGCACAGAGCCACCCACCC
>JAAWXA010000005.1:10694703-10744553 GCA_038090715.1 Florisuga fusca | reverse complement strand
GTGTACCCGCCCCACACCTTTACACGGCCCCACGCTGAGGACACACGAGGCAAGCACTTACACCCTGAAACCCTCTGGCCTGGCCAACCTGAACAGCACAGCTCACTCACCCAACACCCACACCCCGCGGATCCATCAGCCGCCGGACACAGCCCCCCACCCGCTTCTCGATCGCTCCTGCCGAACCGCCGCCCTCCTGCCTCGGCATCCCCATGGGCCCGCTCCGAGGAGAGATCCCCAAGGGGCTGCGAGGCCCGGGTGGGCCTGCGGGACCCCGTTCCACCAGCGGGAAGCTGGAAGATCCCCAGTCCGGGCCCGGCTGTCTGACTGCAGCCGCGGGTGTTCTCCACACAGAGGGAGAGGCTCTGGCCCCCTCATCGTCTCCAGCGAGCAGCGGGAGCTCCCCCACCCCCGCGGGGGAACCACCGGCAGCTCCCGCTACCCCGGCCCTCCTTACCCTCCAGGCCAGGTCGAGGTCGAAGTCTCGGGCGCGTAGGAACCTCAGCAGGAAGGTGTCAGTGAGGGGCTGCGACCAGCGCTGGCCGGGCTCAGCCTCCGCCCGCTGCCGCAGCTCTGCCACGGCGCTGCGCACCAGCGGAGAATGTTCGGGAAGGTCGCTGAGGTGCCCCGAGCCCGATGGCCCCTGCCACATCCCGCCGCTGGCCGGTTCGGAGGAGACGGCCACGCTCTGCCCCGACGCCCCGATGGTCCCATTGGAAACCCAGCCGGGCTGCCTCCGCCCCCGGCGGGGCTTAACCCCTGAGCGCCCTCCCAGCCCCGAGGGGAAAGGGGAGGGGGAGAAGGAGGTGGCGGTGGCAGCCTCAGTCCCGGTCCCGGTCCCGGTCCCTACCCCCTCCTCCGATCCCGGTCCCCTCCCCCTCTTCGTTCCCCTCCCTCCTCCCGCCTTCCCCGAATCCGATCCTGGTTCCCGCCCCCGTCCCGATCCCTGTCCCCGCCGCCGTCCCGATCCCCCTCTCGGTCCCCGTCTCCACCGTCCCGGCTGCTGCTGTTGGTGTTTTGGTGTTGTTTGTCGTTTTGTTTTCACTTGTTTAGAGTTTCCTCATTTTTAGAAATGTTACGTTTTAAGCCCATCTCTCGCGTTCCAATTGCAGCTCCAAGAAGAGGGGCTGTGCCTTCCCCGGGCCGGTGAGAGAGAGGGGCGGCCCCGCCTCCAGGAGAGCCCCGTGGTCCAGCCCCGCCGTGTACTTGACCGGGCCGAGGCCGAACTAAAGATGTGGGCCTGCGTTTGAGGGAAAAATAAACCACTTTCACCTACTGGATGGCAAAAAGCTGCAATCTCATAGAAGCTGGGAAGCGCTGTGGAAAGGAGAGAGGGGTGCTGGTGGAAAACTGCCTTGGAGCACCTTGAATATGCAGTGATAGAAATACAGCCGCTCTGGCAGGATTAAGGATGGTGAAATGGAATTTGACTTTACTCCGGCTTTGCTGCTTAGGGGCAAGTTTAATTACAGATGGTGAAGGGTTCGTTGCTGCTCTTAGTGTTTCATTCTAACCATGTGCTTTGATGTGGTTTCCTTTGACATCTCTCTGGCCTGCTTCATTTAACATACAATTAATAAGGAGTATGTTGACCTATTCAGAGGTTTACAAAACTTTGTTCTTTACGATACTCCCCTTTTCTGGCTTTTTATACGTATACTTAATACTTTATTTTTGTTTGGTCATGCCTAGCCTTGTCTTGGATACTTAGATAGTGTTGAAATGTCTATAGGTATCCCCCTCAGTTTTATGAATGTAAAAAAAAAAAAAAAATCTGCGTAACTAAATGCAGATAGATACAGAGTGGAATGAGTGTGGTTAACCCTGAAAAAAACCCAACCAACCAACCAAAAAAAGATTAAAGCAGGAAATCAAGGGTCTGAATAGCAAAGATAACGCTTGCAGGGGGGCAATGCATTGGCAGCAAAGGATAAAAAATTGGCAATGGGTGTAGCAGTCAGGAGTACAGAAGTGGATGTGTAGAATGGCACAGGAAAAGAGGAGGGTACGAGGAAGTATGGACCTGCCCTAGATCAAGAAGAAAAAGCAAGCTGGAAGTATGAGAAGGAGCAATAGAACAGAACATGGAGAAGGCAGTTGAAGCAGGTTCTGTTAAAACTTTTTTTCCTGGACAGAGCCTCCCATGGGAAAAATGGCATGCAAATGTGTAAGGCAGCCACAGGTGGTAGGAAATATACAAAGGGTTATCACAGCAAGGTCCTACAGTGCTTTTAAACACCATGCCCTAATTTTTGAGCACTTATTTTTGCCATTCTTATGCTTTAGAGTTTTGTCTGTAAATGCAAAAAGGGTGAGAAAATACACTTTTTATTAGTCTTCAGCTGAGAATACATAGATTTTAACTTGCTCTTCTACAAAATTAAGATTGCTATTATGTCTGCGTATTTGATAAAAACTGGTTTTACCTGGTGGTTTCAATGGTTTCCCTCAAGACAGAGTTGCAAAAATACCTACATTTAAAATCTGTATTAAAAATTCCGTGAGTGAGACTGAATTTGTGAGATTATTAAGAGTGCCTGTCTTTGACAGTGATGGTGTGATATCATCAGGGCTTTGCAAAGAGATCCAACATGTCGAATACTTAAGCCCTCACCAGAGCAATTAAGACCTGTTAGAAGATGATTAAGTTTTTGTAAGTTTTATCTTTCATTTGATTACATCTGCAAAAGAGATCAAGTGCCTGAAAGCTCTGTCAGAAATATGCCTGTTTGAAAACCTTGCCGTGTTTGTGTCCTTGGGCTGTGATGCTTGCGTGGAAATTGTGTCAGTAGCTGTTAGATGTCTCTTTTTCGTGTGTTCCTGTGACAAACAGACTTTTCTCAGATAGCTGGAATTTGTACCCCTTCAGCAGAAGCTGTGTAAAACCTACATCATAACTTTACCAGGTCTCCTGTGATAAGCATTCAAGGGTTGTGTAGGAGCCCTCTTAGATGGACTGTAGAATATGCATATACATGCACCTGTGCATATAGATATATATGCATACCTGTATAAAAAATCACAACAACAAAACATTTCTGGAGTTTAAAGATTTCCCCTTTATCTTCTTAAGCTGTTTTTTCTTTACCTGTTTTCATGCATGAAAACTGATGGTTATTTCTCCAATCTTGCATCCACTTGCTGGTTGCACCAAAGGTCCCGTGCATTCATTTGCAAAATGTGCAGAATGGCTTTGGGTATGCAGTGTTAGGAGCACCTGGCCCAGAAATGAAGTCTTGGGTCACAAACTGATGTTGCAGGCAGACTCAGGTTATTCCAGAGATTTTTGTAGACATTATCTGTGACTCAAAAAGTATTTTTTCCAGTCAAAGACATGGGAAATGCACATGCATGCCATATTTTTTAGAAATAATTGTTTTAATGGGACAACTCACCACCTCAAAATATTCTAATGTTCAAGAGAGATAAGACTTAATAGATATTTGCTGACCTATATTGTGCAGTGTCATTTACTTTTCTGAATTTCACTGAGATTGGGTTCTTACTTGCAACTCAAAAATCCCCTTTCCCTTACACTGTGTATAAGCAAATCTGTGTATTACAAAGTCCATACTACTATATTATGGGATTGTAAGTCATTAAAATATATCTTTAATTTTTAAAAAATCTCCTTTGATTAAGTAAACTGAGAGCAGGGCGTAGGTTATGCAGAATCCAGCTTTGTAATATGTGTAATATGTGGTCTATGGGTGCAATCCTGAAGCTACTGAAACAATTTGGTATATTTCTGTAACATTCATTGCAAGAGAATCCTAATAAATAACCTGTCTAAAGGTCAGGGAGTAGGAGCTGTGAAAGCTAGTAGTACATTTGTAGCAAAGCTTCTGAAGTGAATGGGAAAAGAAAAGTGAACATTGGGGAGTTTTCCTTAAAATGAATGAGTCTATGCTCCTTTTCTTTCACAGGATGCAATTAAAAATTGTAAAAGATTTGTGAGTTTCAACTCTACAGCAGTAGCTATATACTCTTTCTGTGAATGATAAGCTTCTTTGGAATATTACAGTGGAGAAAATAAATTGTTCAAGCTAAGTGAAATTTAATCGAGAACCCATTACTGTATCTGAAGGCTCACTATTTTGTACAGAAAAAAAAAAGTGCATAACATTTGTCATCCCTCTCTAAATAAATATGATAGGAATACCTTTGCAAGGAACATAGTAGTCCTAAAGTAGGGCTGAAGATGTCAGCCCTTCAATGAAACTTAAAATCCAAGGTGTAACAGGTTTGATTGTTGCAGTAAACACTCTCTGATTTATTTTTTTTTTTTCCTGATTTTTCTCTATGATCATCCCTTTTTCTTGTCTGCTCACTGGTGCTGATAGCATTGCTCAAAACTTTAGCAAACCTCTTCCTGTTGTACTAGACCTTAAGAATTATAATATACTGCCTGACAGGGTTGGTTGGTGATTCAGCATCTTAGCAGTAGCCTTTAAATTCTTGCTGTATAATATGGTATAATTTGTCAGTCTCAGAAAATATTTGATGGCAGGTACACTGGAAAAGAAATTGTATTTCCTTTGATAGCACAATGTGAAAATAAGGTGGGGAAAGGGTAGTATAAGCACAGCCCAAGCTTCTAGATAAACCGGTTTATATTGCTTTGTACAACACTGCAATCCTTGGTGTGTGAAGAGGTGATGAAAACCAGTCATGATCAGAAATTGGCAGGGTAACTCGAGGACTGAGTGAGTGATGAAAAAGAAAGACTTTAATCCTGCGGTCTTGCTGTAGCACCAATATGAATCATCTGCACCAAAGCACTTGCAGAAGTGATGGTTTATTTACTGTCAGATTTACAGCCATGCCTGTGAAGTCTGAGCATGTTATGGAGGTCACATGAACTAGCTCTACCAAGCCCAGAGTCATGTGGCTGGGAGAATATGCATCACCCTATGTGTGTTTAAAGAGAGGAAAGACTTGTGCCTGTTCCTTCACCCTTGTCTCTTCCTCCTTGCAAATCAATCTGTGCCCGTAAGTATGGGAAAAGATTTATTAATTGACTCTATATTTAATTAAATAATTCAAGATTTAATTTCAGCTTTCACAGTTTTTCCACCTATCAGTCATGTTTTGTTGAAATTTATCTAATAAATTCACTGTGATTTAATTGAATAGCTTCTGTAAACTGGTTGTGAGAAGCCAAAACTAAAAAGAAACCAACCAACCAACCAACCAATAAAAAACCCCACCAGCAGACATCAGCCCTTCAGCCAATTTCTTGTTATTCCCTGCATCTGCATGTTTCACAACTTCTGGCTCTGAGTGTGTTCTTGGGCTGGCTGGGTGTAGATTCCCTGCAGCTTGTTAGCATTGCCGCTGTCTAAACATGCAAGTGATAAAAGATGCTAACTCAGGTCGGTGGGGCTGATGGCCACTGGAGAGCTGTCTGCAAAATCAACAGGCAGGATTGATAGGGTGAATATTTCTGCATTCACATGCCTTCGTCTGTCCTGAATTCTTTCCAGAGTATGATTTCTGCCTGCAGCAGCAGAGGGCTGTGGGTTAAGGTTTGCTGTAGTAAGTTCCCCTCTCTGGCACCTTCAGTGCCAAGTACTCCATCAAAATGTGATGTTCCCAGGTGTGGTTCTTTGCTACCATGTATCTGGCTTGTTTACACTCTGCAGATTTTTCTTGTGGACTTTTTAGTTCTGCTTAAGTTACACAGCAAGAGATGCAGGGTAATGAATTTGAGCCTTGTCACACAACACAGTATCCAGTGCACTGACTTGAAAATTTTTTGCCTGAGAAGATGATTCTAAATGGAGTTTTATTAGCCGGGGAGTTAGGTGCTCACTCTGCTCTCTCGAGATGTGCCCATCTCAAAGTTCTGCACTGGATTTCTGCACTAAAATATGTGAAGAAAAAAAAAATCAAAAAAATCAGGGAAACCAATTTCTGTCATTAAAATATAGTCAATGGAGAATGGGAGGTTTTGTTCCATATCAGTGCCAATGTGATGGTGAGAACATGTGCCAGGACTGTAGAAGTGCAGGATTGGATTCTTCCCTCTGCCTCAAAACTATAAAAATTAATTTCTCCTGGTCAAGTGGAAAACAGCTGCTCTCAGTTAGTCCAACATCTCACTGTCAGTATTTATTTTTTCCCAGTAAAGTTGCCTTTTAAGAAGGTAACTAATTAGTTTTATATTGCTATTTTTTAAAACAGAGAACAAGACCTTTTTATTTTTTTGAGTAGCCAGTTTAATATTAGGGATGTAAGTAGTCTGTCCAGAGGACAACTATCCATTTACTGCATTCTGAGATTATGAACCTTGCTCTAAAAAAACCAAACACCTATGAGAGTATACTGTGACAAAATATTTGGATTTAAAATGTCAGATGTGTATTTAGATAATGCACTAACAGTGGCTAGACTGTGAACACGGGTCATTTTGGGAAAAAAAATCAATCCAAATTGGTAGATCTCTGTGAAAGCTTTGACTTTAAACAAGGAATATATTCTACAAAGAAAAGTTCTGAGTAGTTTTACTACAAAGCCTACATGAATGGCTTGAATTTCAAAAGTGCTTAAACTGGCACAAAGCATCAAAAGAGAATAAAGAACTTCTGAAAATTATAATGTTTTTTGAGCATCTTATCTCTAGGAACTTAAAAAGAAGTTGGGCAGAGTCTAAGCAGTGCAAATAGTTTTTAAATTGTAAGCATTAGGGCATTATTTGCCCATTTCCCTGACACTAAAACTAAAGCTAATAAATAACAACATTGCATCATCATTCCTTTCTACCTTCAGGAAAACCTTGTGTACTTAAAGCCTTGCCTGCCAAATGAAACAATATTTGTGTTCTTGAATTACACATAAACTTTAATCCGGGTTGGCAATCTCTGGGTATTTACTGACTTAGCTGAGTTCATCAGTTGTTGGGGTTTTTTTTTTTAATTTTTGTTTTTCTTTTACCATTTCTTCAGTGAATTCAACTTAAAAGAATGATGATGCTGTCTTTATTGCCTATACTAATGGAGTACAGTGTTCAGACTCTCTGTAGCAGCACCATTTAAGGAAGCATACAACAGCCATTTCTGTCTTCTGTCAATGTTTTCCCATGTTTTAGTGCATGGAGGTAGCAAGAGGACAGAATTGTCCTTAGACACTCAAATAGTCCTTCTCTGTCATGTCCTTTCCACTGTGCAGGCAGGGTGAACTGATACCTTATTAATGAAATCAAATGAAAGGAATGAACACAGAAGTACTGAGAGGCTGGTTTTGTGATGTGGTAATCCCCCCCAAAAGTGTCTGTGATTCCTAAGAAAATGTGTAAGATAGTATTATTACGTATGCATTGATGGTATGAGCACTAAGGCTGACATTGCTACTCTTAGGTTCTCTGCAGACACAGAACCAGTTGGTGCCTGGTCTCAGGCAGCCTGCATCTACATACGAAAAAAACCCAAAAACCACAGAAAGACAGAATTGCACAGAGGATAAGAAAACAGAGACACCATACTGGCCCAAACAGGAAGCCTAGATCATTGCATGTCTGCAGCCTAAGTCTTGTCTGCAGCCATGTCTTTCCTAAGTCATCTGGAAATATTCCAGATGAGCTTCAAAGCTTCAAGGAGGGACCAAAAGGAGCTACACTCCTTTTGTGTAGCTTTTCCCAATAGTGAGGGCAAAAGGATCTAAGTCTGCATCTAATTCTAACTCACTGCTAAAGAAAAACTCTTGCCATAGGTTAGATGGCAATAGTTAAAAGTGCTTCATTTTGATGATAAACATCTGAGGTTTGGTGTGACAGAGAAATGGAAGTATATGAATGCCCACAGGGAGCTAAGATTTCCGATGTGCACAAGTAACAATTGTTACAGCAGCCTCATGGGTAGGTGTGAGAGAGGCAAGACTGGTTTTGGCAAGACCAGAAAAAGGTGTCAGTGAATGAGACAGCCATAACATGGATGAGAAGTTCAGTTTTGTGAGGAGATAAAGAGGATTCTATCCTGGACATGTTATGTAGAAGGAATTAGTATTTTTTAAAAAATGCAGAAAGTATGAACTAGGGATGAAGAGAAAGAGGAGCCTGATAGATATTCAGGTATAGCCAAAACAGACAGGCAGAGAGATGATGTCTGCTATTACTGTTGTCAAAGAAAGAAATAAAAGATGTAAAAAGTTGTTAACTGAAACCAGCAGATGATATTAAAAATGCAGGGCTGGGTACAGGCCCAACCTGCCATTAAAAAATGTCTGACAAAAAGAAGTCACTGCACAAACCCCAGAAGATGCCAAGCAATTTCCCATTCGAAAGCAAGCAAAACATGACAGTTCCATAAAAATGCATACTGTCCCTTATTAAAAAAAAATATGAACACAAAACAAACAGAAATCAAACACTTGCCCAAACTCCAAATGCTCTGTAGGCAAAATATTTTTTTTTAATGACGGCTTTTTGTTTTTAAACTTTAAGCTACCTAATTATCTGTGAAAATGATTTAAAAAAAACCCCAAAACAACAACAAAAACCCCAACCCAACAACCAAACATGGTGTTAGTATATTTTATTTCTTATAGCATTTAATAATAAAGAGGAGGCAGAGAATTTTGGGGGTGCAAGATCACAAGGATGGCCTTTCCTACTCTCCTCAGCACTGGTGAGTCCACACAACAGATTTGAATCCCTCACTGCAAGAACGACAATGAGGTGCTAGAGTGTATTCAAAGAAGAGCAAAGGTGGTGGAGGGTCTGGAGCACAAGTCTTATGAGGAGCATCTGAGGGAACTGAGGTTGTTTCATCTGAAAGAAAGGAGGCTGAGGGGAGACCTTATCACTCTCTACAACTCCCTGAAAGGAGGGTGTAGCCAAGTGACACCAGTCTCTTCGAAGTAACAACTGAGAGAACAAGATTAAATGGCCTCAAGTGTCGCCAGGAGAGGTTTACATTGGATATTAGGCAAAGTTTCTTCACCACAAAGGTTGTCAGACACTGGAACAGGTTGCCCAGGGAAGTGGTGGAGTCATCATCCCTGGAGGTATTTAAAAGAAGTGGAGATGTGGTGCTCAGGGACATGGTTTAGTGGTGGACTTGTCAGTGCTAAGTTAATGGTTGGACTTGCTAGTCTTAAAGGTCTTTTCTAACCAAAATAATTCTCTGATTCTATATGGAGAAACAGTCATTCACTCTAGCATTTTGTCAGATTGTTTTTCTTACATGCCCAATGTTTAATTAATAGCAAAATGCATGTTATTAATCCTCTTTAATTATTGTCTTTAGTCCGTGAGAGAGACTGTTAAAAAACTACACAAACTATGCTTTCAGGGCATCTTTAGTTGCTGTTTCACTACTTTTTAAAAAGCCTGCAAAGCATAGCATTTTTCTTCTCCTTCACAAAGGTTTTGTTGGTCTGGCTTTCTATCAAGGTATACTTCTGCAGTTCTGTCCTCAGACTGACTTCTCTCTAAGCTTTCTACTTTCTATCTTACAGATTGCTCCAGAAAATGTTTCTAAAACACTGACATTTCTCAGTTTTGTGGAGTTACACCAAGAATTAATTTGGCCTAATTTAAAATTAATAGTAATTTCAGAACATATCAGGAGAAAAGATTTCTTTACTTTACCTAAACATTTTGCTGGCTAGCTTGAGTTGGAAAACTTACAAAAGTACTGAAGAAAACATTGCTTGTCTTACCTTAGTATTAAATACTAAAAAAGCCATTTTTTTTCTTTTGATCCTGAAACTTAGTTATTGCTTCTGGTTGTTCTTACAAGAAATTATGGCAAACTAACACTTGTTTAATCAAGTGAAAATTTATGCCTTATGCCACTGAAATATAAATTAACTCTTTCCTGTTGATACTGAGGTCCTACAAAGACAAATACAAGCTACTAAGTGCTCTTTCAGCTCTTGAACTTGAATTTTCTGTCTTCAAATTGCATTACAGATGATAACAATGAGTGTGATGTCAAAGCTCTGAGATGAGAGTTTGTTCTTTCTGCATCTGGAGATGCTCTATCTGGAGCCTGGCACAGGGAGTAGCTCCCTCCCTCCCTCTTTGAGGACACACAGAGCCAAGGGCTTCTTTGCTGTCTCCCTGCTGAGACAACCACCTACAGTTCTGACCATGCCTATGTGGCAGACTCATGTTGCTGGTCAGTGGTTTTTCTGGTCATTCAGCCACTGCCATCATTTGAGAAAATATTTTACCAGTGCCCTTCCTTAGCCATGAAAATTCTACAGAAGCGGTAAAATAAGTACTAAGTTCTTACCCCCTACCATTTAATAAATATATAAAATTGTCAAACAATAAAATCAACTAACCTAATCAACCCAAATGTGACTTCTGTTTGTTTTTTTTTTCTTAGAAAGACTTTAATTTAGGCATTATACATATTGAAAAATTCAGATGAAAAACTGAAACTGGAATCAGTTAAACAGCAACAACAAATCTGGCAAAAAATTAGCATATATTTAAATCTTGTGTATCCATTTCAGAACTACAGTAACAAAGAAAAACAAAAGGAAGAAGTCTTTGAACTATCAGCTTCCTGTTAACTGAGGGTTGCACTAGTATTTTCTAATCTATCTATTTCAGATTACTGATACCAGCATTATTCCAAGATGCATTACAGATAATTAAATCTATTTTTCATGTCCTATAAATCATCTTTGTGCAAAATGCTGAGTTTATGATTAATTTCTTCTCCACATCTTTCCAATGACCCAAATCCTTCTTTTTTTCCTATCACATCAATATCCTTAGGCTGTTTCTTCATAGATTATGTTTTAACATGAAAAATACTTGCCATGATGCAGGCATAGTAAGAATGAAAACTTAGCTTTTCATGTACATCACCCCAGTCTATCTATCTTCCTCTACTTCCCATCCTTGTGATGAAAACGCCTTTGTGCTTTGGCCATGAGCAAAGCAGACTTTTCCTTACATCTCTGTGACACCTTACATTTGATTGCAGTCCATTTATCAGTAATAAGATCTGAATTCTCTGGGTTCACACATGCACCTCTTAGGGATTTTTGCAATAGGCTAGCTAGAGTCTCTTCCACTGGCAATTCATGCATGCTTTTCTTCAGCATTAATTCTAAACATTTTTTCTATGTATGACAGAAGCCTGACTTACTCTAACTTTGTCCTGTAGCTCTTGAACTATTCCACGTGTAGTTACTTCCAGGTTCCTAATCCTCACTATCGGGTAGTGCAGCACCTCCAGTTCCTTCCCAACCTTCACAATTACTTTCAGTTTTTCACCAGACTCCCTCACTTTAGCTGTCTGTCTCCTTTGCCCCAAAACTGCAGCCCTCCTACACTTGCCCTGGCAATCAGAGCCCTCTCAAGGTCTTACCTTTGTTGGCCCAGTTCTTGGGCAAGGCTTGCCACAGGCCGTGCAAGTGTCAGCACTGCAGAGATAGTGCCTGGCCAGCTACCACCACAGGCACGCAAAAATGATAGAAACATATTCATTGTGTTTCCTTCCTCTCCTTTGCTCTCTATTACCTGCTTGCCATGTGGGTTAGAGGAGTCTTTTCTCCTCAGGTCTGCAAAGAACCTTTTGAGAGGCACTTCCCTGAAAATCACACGCCAAGTCAAGCCTGGATCACCAGAAGGCAGAGAGAACATCATCATATCCAAAGGGCTGAAGGTGTCACCTCATAGCTGGAAGGGACACTGGGCACATGTTTGACAGGACTAACACCCTCTTTGATAGAGGAACAAAATCAGGGGAAAAACCCTTATGTTAGAAGCTTGTACTGTCAGACTGAAAGGCAGGGCAATTATCAGGCAACTCGCTGGTGCAGAGCTGACTAGAGAAGTATGTCATAGCTGTACTTTTTTTAGTGTTCTGAGGAAGCTGTTTTGTGTTAGGGGAGTGACTGCACAGTAAATGGCTAAAGGAAAACCTGAGAAAAGCCTTGGTCTCCAACAGGAATTTGGCACAGTGTCCATAATTCATACCTATAAAACTGGCCATGCGTTCCTTCCTCCCCTTCCCCCAGCCATCCACAGTAACATCTCAACAGTCTTCATTTCTTACTGGAGGTTAAACTTCTCTCAGGACTGATGAGGCACCTTGGTAGTGCCAAATTTCATCTTTATCTAATATATTTAAAGAGCTACTTATTCAAATCACTTGGAGTCTGGACAGAAGTTTCCTCAAATGACAAAAATTTAATGGAAAATGATCTTGAATGTACAAGAAGTGAAGAAACACTGAAATTTATAATAGAGAGCAGTACATCTCTATAATGGTGAACACCTTGTGTTACTTTTGGAACAGAAATCTCCATTTTGGAAAAGGAGGAGCCCAAGCACTTGGATAGAAATTTTATTCCTGTTGCCAAGGGAATAAAGTTGGAGTTTTGAATAACGAATTACAGTTTAACATTTCACAGCCACAACACTTTCCAGTTGCCCTTTGATTTCTGAGATGGGCTTGGCAAACCTGAGCAGGTCACACTGAGGTAGTTTATTTCCAAGCACCACCTAGTGGATCTAGGCAAGGGACACCAAAAAACCCCAAACCCCCCTTCCCCCCCAAAAAAACCCCACCCCAAAACAACAAAAAACCAAACAAACAAACCAACCAAACAAAACACAAACAGACAAAAAACAAACAAAAACAAAACACAAAAAACCCCAAGACGACAAAAGCAAGCAAACAAACAAAAAAACTAGCAAAATATTTTAGCTTTGGAAGGTAGGAATGGCAGCTTCTTCCTCAAATATTGCTATTTGATTGCTTGTTAGTAGAAAGCCACAACAGCTCTGAAAAACGCTACATTAATGATGGTGAAAATCAGTAGCCTGGTGATCTGCTCTATGTACAAAATTAGGCTGCTACTGAGCCTCAGTACAGGACACTCTCTGCCCAGCTTATTAGACCCAAAACATTACGAGAGATATGTCCTTTAATGATCAGAATTCCCTGAGTAAAGAAAAATTAAAAGTTATGCTTAGAGACATTTGACAGTCCTACTATATGAGCAATTTCCTAAAACAGTACAGTATGAATCAATATAATAAGATTATTAATATTTTGTTGGGGTTTTTTTAGTAAGTATATTCGTATGGTTACTTTTTAAAAGTTTAATTTTATTTTTTAATTAATTTTTAAATCACAGTGTATATAATTCATACATTAAATATTACCTTTGAAGATCATTTTTCAGAAAGAGATCAGGCATTGTTGCAAGAAACTGAGATTTGATTGAAGATATTCAAATATCAAAATCTTTAAAGTGGTGGGTTGGCAACCTAAAATGAGTTTGCCCTGACTCAGGACTGGGAACAAACCTTGAGCACCTGAGTACTTGCACCTTGTTTAAATAGAGGGCTAGCCAGTGCAGCTCTGGCAGTTAATATCAGGGAATAGAGGTGGCCATGATCAGACAATTAAGATACAGAACAGAAAGAATACTGGGAAGTGTCAACAGTAAGAGAAAATAGAGTCAAGTCAAAATCAGCATAACCATTTATGGTTATCAGATGAAGTTTCTGATGGCTGAAAGATCAAAACAGTGGCAAACAGGAATTAGTGAAATAACTAAAGGCAGAAACAAATGCTTAGAAAAATAATCTTGAGGTCTCTGCCCTGGAGACACTTTTGAGTGGACTAGGATTACTGGTGTTGATTCAGCATCTGATCAGACATTTGATTACATAGGTAGATGAAAAGACTTTAAAAAAATGTACAACATCTGTGGCTGGAATGCAATGTAAGGATGTAGAAAAGAGTGCATATAACTCTTGGATCAGGCCGTTAAAATAAAAATGGATTCACAACAGCCAATGGATTATGGGTTCAATCATGTAGTTAACTCATCTGTATTTTATATTTATTAATTCAATTTATCAATATTTAGAAAAAAAAACCCCACCTCAGTTCTAACTTTGGTATATTGAAAGTATTTACAATTTGTTTTACACAAAACTCACAGTCTAGATTTAACTTATTATTTTACAGTAAGGCATGACTAAGAAGAAATCAATTCTTGTAAGGAACACAGAGCTACAAGTAGTGATAAAGAACAGAGACTTATCATTAATGAGGAAACATAGTTACTTTTAGTTGACTGAATGGAAATTACCAAAGCACTATATACTAGTCATCAAAATTTTATGTTTATTTTAAAGTTAGCTAAATTGTTTAGGTCTGTATGTAATATATTAGAAGATATCTTTCTTTTAAAAAAAAGATTTAATTTGCACTCTTCCTATAAATAACAATGAGGAATAATACTTTGTTGCCTATTTGTTTATGGTATTCTTTTGTAAAAAACTGGATATTAAAAACATAAGTAAAATACATTTCTTCTGTGTCTCGTTATATAAATATCTTTATCCCGGGGATGCTGAGTGGCTGTGCTGACAAAGTAGGTGTTGGGCTTACATATTTCAAAGAAAACAAAACTTTTTCCTTTTGAAGATGTGTGTTAAATATTTCAAAGTGACACTGTTGTGGTTAAACCTAAACTGGCAGCTAAGCACCACACAGTCACTCCTTCAGTCCTCATCTCTCTACAGGACAGTGGGGATAGTGTTTTGGGCTTTGGATCAAGTTTGTGGGAGAGTGATACAATCAATCTTCCAGGCCTCCCAGTATTTCTGTTTCAGCTATCATTGTCCATACCCAAGAGGCATGAAACACTTGGCTTGCATTGTGTGTTCCACATTCATGGATGATAGTGTATGATAGTGTCCATGATCAAGTCAGCCCCTTGACCACAAGCCTGTTTATATGTTGCATCTCTTTCTTGGTGGCCTGACATGTCACAAGCCCATAGAACTTTCAATAATTCACCCTCGTGTAGCCACTCCAAATCCACCTGAGCCACTTCAGTCTTACAAGACTGATGCACCTGCTGGTTGTACTGATGATCTGCACCGGCCAAAATCTTGGCTACATGAATATATATTTACAACCAGGTTCTCTGCCCAGGAAGACACATCTTAACACAATGTGGTGAGAGGACCATCTCCTCTTGGAGGGGAGGAGCTCTGGGGCTGGTAGGTCTGTGTTGGGGAAGGGGATCACAGCAGGAAGGGGTTAAGTGCATGTTTTTTGGGGGGGAGAGGGGTGTGTGTGTGCAGGAAGTGGTGTTGTCCACCCAGATGGAAGCTGTAGTGTCTTTAAGCTGTGCACCCACCAGGACTGGTGCAGTTTCCCTGCCACAGCTCTGATGGGAACATGCTGCCACCCAGGTGTTAGGCTCTGGGGAGTGCTCTGCTTTTGATAGTTTGTGATGGCTGCAGCGAGCACACCTGTGTGAGGTGTGGTTATTTAGTGCCACTGCTCGGCTCTTGAGCTTGGGGAAGAGATGTCTAGGCTAAGGACTACCAAGGAATGTGAGATTGAGATAGGCCATTGTTGCATTGACTTAGCTCTCCTGAAACAGGCTCAACAGTCAGGCAAGGCTCATGACACACATTGCTTCCCATCCTCTTTCTGACAGGCTGAATGTGATTACCTAGATGATAGGGAAAAATGGGAACAAATTTCTGCCTGGTGCAAGAGCTGTGGCAGGTGTGTCTCTCCAGTAACTGTTTCACCTCCCCAGGTAACCTTGCAAAATCAATATGATGCTCTGCAAGGGGAACTCAATAGTGGTGAAGCTGATGACTCACTTTACTGGGAGGCTAAGTCAGACCAGGCTTTGCAGGAAAGCTGCTTCAGTGAAGAAACAAAAGATTTGTCCTTGTCATACGTGACTTTCTTCTAAAGGGAATGGAAGGCTATATATGGAGGCCAGACCCACTTCTTAGGAAGTCATCTGCCTCCCTGGGGCCAGGATTTGAGATATACAGAGAACTCCTTACTCCTTACAGCCCTCAGATTCCTGCCTGTTACTGATATTGTTGCTACTGCATCACTGCCTACTTGACACAAGTCCAAGAGCAATGAAGAGAGACTTCAGTATCCTGGGATGGCTGGTTAAGGGATCAGGAGCACAAGCAGTGTTCTCCTCTATCCCACCAGTTGCAGGGATTGATGAAAGTATAAACAGGAAAAGTCAGCAGATTAATTTGTGGCTCTGAGACTGGTGTTACTGGCAGGACTCTGGGTTATTCTTTGATCATGGGTTGATTTACATGACACCAGGCCTGCTGGCAACAGATGGGGAAAACCTGTCTTGGATGGGAAGCAGGATTCTGGGACATGAGTTAGCAGGGCTCATTGAAAGAGCTTTAAACTAGATTTCAAGGGGGATGGAGACAAAACCAGGCTTACTAGAGAGGAGCCTGGGAGCAGCATGCCAATGCTTGTGGGTAAATGTGCTAGCAAGGTCTGACAGTCTGCTGTCTCAGTGGAGGATGGTGATTCATGCAGCAGCAAAGACATGAGGGTTAGTGATAGGCTGGTAACTATAAAAGTGTCTGAGTACAGGCTGGTGGGAATTTGGGCTTCTGTCCACAAAATGTGGCAAAATCATTAGCCCAGCTGAAGCGCATCTACACCAATGCATGTAGTTTGGGCAACAAACAGGAGGAACTGGAGGCTATTAACAGCAAGCTTTTCCTCATGCTTAAATTTAACTTTCTGTGTTCTGGTTTGTGCCCATTGCCCCTTGTCCTGTTGCTCAGTCTACCCCTCTCTGTCATCTCCCCCTCTCTAGGCTAAACAATCCCAGCTCTCTCAACCTCTCAAGAGAGATGCTTCAGTCCCCCAGCCAGGTTTGTTGCCCTCTGCTGGACTCTCTCCAGTAGTTCCCTGTCTCTCTTGGATCTGGGAGCCAAGAATTGAACACATTATTCCACTGCTTCGTTAGGGCAGAATAGAGGGAGAAGGATGACCTCCCTCAACCTACTGGCCATGGTCTTCATAGAATCATAGAATTGGCTGGGTTGGAAGGGACCTCAGAGATCATCAAGTCCAACCCTTGATCCACTACCGCTGCGGTTACCAGACCATGGCACTGAGTGCCACATCCAGTCTCTTTTTAGTGTCTGATCACCCTCTCCGTAAAGAAATTCTTTCTAGTATCCAACCTAAACTTCCCCTGGCACAACTTAAGACCATGCCCTCTTGTCCTGTTGATAGTTGCGTGGGAAAAGAGACCAAATTCCTAATGCATCCCAGGATACTGTTTTCCTACTTGGCCACAAGGGCACAATGTTGGCTCATGGTTAATTTACTGTCTACCAGGACTCCTTCTCTTCAGGCTGAGATCCAAGCCCGATGGGGAGTAGTGACAGTGTCTTCATACTGTCATACTTTCTTAAGCATGTCACACACAGTTGGCACGAGATCATTCCTGACCCATAACGTTATTGTCATTGTATGGGAAAATACTTACGGTGTGGCATGCACAAACTTTTGTAGCATCTGCTTAAGGTATGGCATTTGATCAGGATCTACAGCTCATTCTCTCAGATACCTGACTTGGACCAGAAGTACCCCAGCTATACAAACTATAGCCACCAGTGATCTCTAGCACAGTGTTTGGGTTGTTACCCCACCCTCCAGGCTGCCATCAGGCTGATGGCATAGTTGAGCTTCACATAACACAGCTGTGATGAGTAATGTTGGTCATCAAAAGGGTGATTGCTGCCTTCACTCCTCATCACTTAGAGCATGCATTTTACACAAAATATGTTAAATTTAGATTAAAAATCAGATTGATTAACAAAGAGGGTTTCAGGGAGAGAATGTAAGAAATAAAGGGGACTGGTTTTTTTTAAGACTGTCTTTCATAAGAAATAATGAGAGAAGATCTGTCAGCAGCTAATTGTTGTGGACCCAGCCTACTGTGATTTGTGACTACCTGCTTCCTTAGGCCAAAGAGTTAGCATGTTTTATTATCAAATATACTAACATTTTATCTTAGTATCTTTGGGGAAAGAGCTTGCCAGTGTGGAAGGCTCCTGTCTTCCTTCATGCTCCCAGCTAGCAGATGCCAACAAAACTAACACACTGGATAACAAAGGCAGTAAAATCAAAGTACCTAGGAGGTGAGAGTCATTTAAGCACCAGAATCTCCTTTTTAAGGACAGCATACACTAACTTAGCTGCTTAACTCTGTCATCGTGTTTATTAACTACTACCTTCTATTTGTCAATCTGTTGTAATTTTATTCTAAGATTTACAGTCCTTTCTTACAGTAGTCCTTTCCTATGATTTTTCTCCCCAGTCTTTCACAAGTGCAAGTGTGTATTTCTTCACTTCCAAGAAATGCATCAACAGCATTAGCATATTGTACAACTTTACCACTCTTTTATGGTCAGTTTATTTTCCAGAATGCCTTGTTTTTAAATTCCCCATTCCATAAATGCTAATATATTATTCAAAGCTATTCAAACTTGGAAAAAGGTTGTTTGCTGGAATCTGCAACCTGCCCTGTGTAGAATTGAATTTCATACAGGGCATATTGTTATTTAACTACCTCTGACTAAACAATACATGATAAAAATCTGTATATGCTCCTATTTTAATAGCTTGGAACTAGATCTTGCACACACAGAGGGAAATTAATTATTTATCTGCAGCTGTGCAGTTTTCCAATTATTTGTATCTGTCTTCTGAGGACTTTGGCCAATGTGGTGATCCTGCAAGCAGATGAAGTCAAATGGCCCAGTCTCCTGACTTCAGATCCAGGGAGCTGAGATGCAATGCCAAGGTGCAGCTGAAGGTGTGCTAGTACCTGGGACACTCTGGAAGGCAAGTTTCTCAGCAGTGACCTAGATCTGAGCTTTGACTTTCTCTCATGAACAGTCCACAGACTCTCTGAATCCCAGATAATTATTAAGATGTTAGCTGGTGGGAATATCTGGAGGCCACCTAGTCCAGCTTTCTCCATGGATAAGCTCTTTCACTAACATTAGATCATAATCCAGTGATTCTCTTTTAATGTATTTCTTAGGCAGTAGAAACAGAAGTACATTAGTAGCATGCATTTTATACTAATTTAACAAGTATTTTCATTATCTTTTTGAGCTGTTAGGAAAAACACAGGCATCATGCTATTTACAGTTTTCTGTGGTCTGGTATGCATTTCTAAGAGTCTTGGGGCGACTTCCTATCAGTAGCCAAGACTTGAAAAAGCAGCTGTTTTACAGTCCAGTGACAGCCTCTGAGACATAAGAGAAAATAACGGTTCTTTGGATTTACCCTTTTTTACATTTTACCACCTAAGAAAAGAATCGCTGTGTTTTCTGAACATTTAAGAACTTATGATTTAAATCTCACTCATTTTCAAAGAAATCATTACCATGAAGTTCTCCTGAATTTTTGAAATACATATATTCTTCTGGTTTTACCTAGTAAAGCTTCAGGGAAATGTATCTCAAAAGGGTAAAAGCTGTCATCCCTTTGCCATTTGTGTTTTGCATTAAGTTTGCACAATCAGTTCTCTGAAGGCAGTAATAGAAAAATCAAAAAACGTTTTGTTGAATGTAACAGGGAAGACTTTGATAAGGACCTACTGATTTCATGGCTAAGCACTGGGAATTGTTCTCCTGAGGTCTGTTGTAGACTAGAGCTATATTTCCAGAAGGGCCCCAACACCTTTTTAGGGTCTTAAACAGACATCTATTGTATGTGTTTCAAATAACCATGAGGAGCTGGAGTCATAAAGAGAATGTTACTCTTGATTTGGCACTCCCTGTCCAATTAAGCCCAGTTGGAGAACTGCCAGCATAGTGGCTTAGCCATAGCTCCATCTGCATCAACTCTGCAAGTCATCTGCATGGATGATGCAAATCTTGAATATCATAATCTCATGGCAAAGGGTGGAATCAAACTGTCATAGTTCAGATCACAATTTTCTTGAGCTTAACTATTACACAATGGAAAATTAGAAGGGAGGGAAGAGAGACCTTAAAAGCCTTTGGTAAACCAAACTGTGTATACACTTCCCAAGCCTTTAGAGCCACCTAAGGCCGGAACGTGAACTATAATATTACAGAACTAATAGCACCAGAACATTCCAGCAGATCCTCAGGGACTTGCATCATTCCCTATCAAAAAGGTTAATTTGAGCCTAAGATTTTATAAGGCTTGCAATGCAGACTGGAATCCTGCTGAACTTACACTATCTTTAAGGATAATTTTCAGTCTACTACATTCCTAATGGTATAGATGAGGAGGAACAATGTAGAATCACTTCCCAGCACAGACCACCAGGATTATCACACAGACCACGAGAAATATTTGTACTATATTGAATTTTTGTTATACAAATCACAGCAACCTTTATAAACTGAATTCAAATTTCCTACTGCTTTTATTTATTCCACCATTAAATTGTGGATTCAACTGAATAGATGGTATTAAGTCACTAGGGACCAGCATTTTCTCAAAGGCAATGCAGTACTTTTTTAAAAAAAGCAATGTTTAAAACCTTGAACATTCAAAACCAACTGTCCACTTCACAAAATTAATGGCATTGGGTCAAAACCACGATCTTAAATTTTGATTCCCCTTCTCCTTATGCCAGTTTTCACAGTTCTGGGCTGCTTACTTTCAAGACTTCTTGGTCTGATCAGCACAGTTAAAACCATGAGAGGCTATGGGGCTTAAAAAATACACTTCCTACATCTCAGGACAAAATTCTAAGAAATTACAAGATGCTATGAACCAGATGGCTTAAAGCTGTTTGTTCCACTGGCCTAGATTGCCTTACAAACTTACGTGGCAGATTCTCATCGACTGTGCCTGATTTCAAACTTAGGGGTCTAAGACCAAAACTGGAATTTCAAGTGCCATATTCAAAATGTAACTTTGCAGGATTTACTCATGGTCCCTGTAACCTAAGAAATGCTGAGATCTGAATTTTGTCCTCAGTGGGAAGAGCTTAGAAAGCACATTTCTCACGGCACTAGTCTCATCACACCACCACCAAAAAGTGTTCTGGGGTTGAAATTATTTCTCTGTGGTTAAATGAAGTAAGATGCCAAATAAACAAATCCTTTCAACAAACCAAAGGTAGAATTGAACCTATGCTCCTAGGTAAGGGGTCTACCTAATATGGGCACATGTTCCTCTCTTCTCTCTTAGTTTTACCAGAGTAAAGTCTGCAGATCTAATAAAGGTCAACTAGTTCATCCACCCTTTTATCAACCTTGTTGCTTCCCTCTGGACTGTAGCGTGTGTTTCTTGATGTCTGGTTCCAGACTGCATTGCAACAGAATAAACGAGCTCTCTGCAAGCCTTACCTCCACCAAATTTGGGTAAGTTCCATGATAATGTTAACTTTTTTTACAATAATAAGAAATTATTATTCACTATATACGTTTCTTGTTTCAACCAGAAGTGCTAGTTATCTCCCAGGATCACTTTGTGCAATTGCTTACCAAAAAAGCCCCAAAACCCTAAAACAAAAAAAACCCCAAACCAATCAAAAGTAAAAATCCCGTGCTCCAAGTTTCATAAGTACCTCGGACTCAGTCTCAAGTGATATACTTTCCATTGCCCTGACAGATACATTTTCACCAGATAATATTGCTTTTAAGGCATTATCTCCTCAAAACTCTTAAGCAGGGTACTAATCATCATGTTGCCTTTTCAAATTGGAGTTGATAAAATGCTCAGTTCTTCCCTAAGGCATTGCTGAAGCGCTCGTGGTTTTTTTACAGAGGGTTTCGACAGGTAGCCCCTAAATATTTGCCGAACTTGACTTTACATCAATTGAACGCTTGTGCTCCGCTTTAATGATGGCGATGCAAGCAGCTACACACACACTGCGCCTGATGAGCCCCATCAAACCTGTACCAAAGAACAGACTTCCAAACACAGCCTAGGGACAGAGCGAAGCGGACAAGGCTTACAATCCCCTAACCCCACCGCCCACGACTTCGCCTGCCCAAGGCTGAAGGCGAAGCCGGGCTGGGGCTCCGGGCTGGGGCTCCGGGCTGGGGCTCCGGGCTGGGGCTCCGGGCTGGGGCTCCGGGCTGGGGCTCCGGGCTGGGGCTNCCCTCTCTCTCTCATTCCCTCCCCGCCGCCATAGGGAGCGGCGATCCATCGGAACCTGCGGCGCCCGGGATGGCGGGCCCCTTTCGCAGCCCCGGCAGCCCCTATTTATAACCGCTGATCCGCGCCACAGCCGCTCCTCCTCCCTGCCCGCCGGCTCTCAGCCCGCGCTCCGGGCCTGACGCCCGCCCGGCTCTGCTCCCCCGCCCGGCCTCTTTGTGTGCTCCTGTCCCGCCACCGAGCCCCCTCTCCCCGGCCAGGCCTCTCCGGGCTCCCGTTCTCTCTCTCCGTTCCCGGAGCGCCCTGACTGCCGGCTGCCCGCGGCGCCCACCTCTTGCTCCTCAGACCTGCGCACCCTTCGTTCTTTCTGGCTCCGTTACCGCACCCTTGCTCTTCGTGTCTTTCTCTCCTCACCCACCTCTCCTCCCTTCGGGCCTTTGGTTTCTGCGCCTTCCCCGCGGCCCCTGCTGCTTCCGGCTGTTCTGCTCTCACTCCACGCACTGGGCTGCGCTATTTTAGCCGATTCTTCTCATACCTTGGAGTTGCTTGCTTTTTAGCTTTGCTAGGCCTCTGTTGGCCTCTCTTTCTGCCTGGAAGCTATTCTGTCTTGCTCTTAGCTTCCTTCGTGGGCCTCTGCCACTCCTCAAAAGTTTTGGCCCTGCAGTCTCCTGCCCCATTTAATTTTTTCTCTGTGGATTTTTAATGTCTCTTTTCTCACTGTCAATTTCCTTTAATTCACTTACTTTTAGCTCAGTCACCTCTTAGCTTTTCATTGCTCTGTTTTCCATGAAGGCTGAATCTCCACAGCTTCTTTAGTTCTATGTCTGTTGTTGCCCTCTGCATTCCTTTTTGTCTGCATTAGATTCATCCCAGTATATGAGGTGGTTGGGGTTTTTAAGGTTACAGAGATGTTTCCTTAGTTTGGGAGAAGGAGGTAACTAACCAGTACTGCTTTAGATGGGGCACTGTTAAGCAGTCTAATAAGTTTGAGACAGTTGCACTTAAAACCAAGATGGAGGTAGACACCTCCTAAACTTTAAAACCTCTGAATACTGAGTTTTTCAGGACTAAAAATTGTTGACAGTCACAGAGCCCAAAGGTCCACTCATGCTTAGTTGTACATGTGTGAGAAAATAAATTAGATTTCCCTGGGCTAGCATTTGGGTTTTTAAGTTTGGGTTTTTTTAATGTTTTTACAGAGGAAGTGAGGATCCTGCAACTTGTACTGTTACAGTGATTCTTAGTGCATGACAGATTAGCAGTGTTTTGCAATGACTAATCCTAAAAAAAATAAATAAATAAAAAAATTCCTCCTGAAGGTATTATTTCCCTGTGTGAAAGCTTCATACAGACCGTATCATTTTCTCCACTCAATTGTCTGGACAAGGAATGCACAACTTGTAGTTCAGCCTATAATACCACTGTATGTGCCATTGTCTCTCTAAAAAGCAAGGCATTGTAGGTTATTCTCTGATAAGCAGCCATCAATCATCTTAAAAGATGACATATGATAATGAAGTTCTAGTATTAGCAGTAGCCTCCACCCACTAACTTTCTTTGTTGGATTTTTTTTTTTTTCCCACACTCGTGCTTTAATTATTTCTTATTTCTTGGGGAGGGAACAATACAACTACATTTATTGTTCAGTTTTTCAACACCATTTAAGCTTCACATGCTGCAAAAGACCAGATTATTTCAAAATTTTCTTGTGAAATTATTTCAATTTTAAAGTTATGCTTTTTTGGTAATATTTTATTCTATATAATACAGCATGGTTTTAACAATATCTATTTACTTTATATGACACTTAAGATGAAAAGAACAGAATTGACAAATGAATGGAATTGCCCTGAAGTAAATATGAGAGGATTCTAACTGAACTTTTTTGCCTTTTCCCCCCACTTTTCTATATACAGAGACCTAAAGGACAGGGAAATAAAGGTAAGTTGATTCCTTGTATTTCTGTACAAATCTCTGGTGTTGCTGTTTACAGAGGCTAATATATCTTCAGAAAATTTTGGAAATAGATTTTAACAATAGGATGTCTAATTTCAGAGCAAGATGACAGGAAATTGTGTGCCAAACTGTTATTTCCTAGCGTTTTTTACTGTGGTACAGTGATACATCTGTTGAAATGTTTTATTTTTCAAATTAAGATTAATACCAGAAGTTGGATGATAACATGGCTATTTCTTTTTAGCTGACTTTGTGATATGCTCATATAATCTTTCTAAGAGTATATCTTGGGCCTTTCTGTACACTGAATAGAAGGAGTGTACTAGAATCATCAGGAAGAGTCTTTTGAACAGCCTCCTTAGCTTGCCAGATAAGAGCCACATGACTAGTTACTTATATCTGTGAGCAGAACACATCATCTTATTTTCAGAAATTTTGTGGGTTTTCCCTTCTATTTTAGTATCAGTATAAAATACTCTCTCAGGGGTTTTAGGCCTTCTGCTTTTCTACCTTTTTCATGTTTCTGTCAACAGCTTAATTTTTAATATCCTACTCAACATTTTTTTTTTTTCTCCCACAGAAACAAGGAACTAACTACTTAATATTGTTTTCAAAATTCTTAGCAAGTCTGTCATCACAGCATCTCAGATTATATCTTGCAAATTTATTTTGGGTTTGGAAATAGTTATCTTTGATACAAAGATGAATATTCTATTGAGAATTCTTTTTACCTAATCAGTACACTTTTGCCCATTTAAATCTTGGCTGCTCAGCAAGCTGAGCTATAGAATAGCATGCACACAGCTGCCTTCATGTGTTAATATACTTCCTATTTCTTCAAACTTTTTTTTTTTGAGCTCATGTACTCTTTGCCTTCTGCTGTTCATTATCTGAACTAATTTAATTGTTCTCTGTGAGCTGTCATTTAATGGTATCCACAGCATGCTTATTCTGTTATTCTATGTGCAGATTATCTGCTTCTTACTACATATATCACTTAAGAGGTGGCATATGATTTCTGAATCTTGCTGAATTAGGCCAGTTCCTTTTCATTTATCTGCATTTAGAGAAAAATGAACTTGAAACCTTCTCAGTCACTCTTCAATAATTGCTCTCCTGTATTCTAATACTTCTGTCTTTTTACCTGAAGTTGTAGCTTTTAACCCTTTTTTCATAGCTTTGAAATAGTTTGTGTTTATACCTTCCATATTGCCATTAAGTGAGAAGTCATATTCATTTTTATTAAGTCATTTGTGGCTTCATATTCATTGAATTATCATATCTCAGTTTAAGTGAGATATGCAGTTTATTGCTATGCATCAATTAGGGAATCATACAAGTAGGTTTTTGAACTGCACTCCATATATATGAGTTGGAGTATTAAGCATTTCTGTTTGGATGTTATGTTGCAGCTTGTTTAATAATGAAAATGAACGAATCAGCTTTGCTTTAACTTATTTATGTTAGTGTATTTTTGTGTGCTGTGTGTAACTTGTAACTGCTGCAGAATGTTTGAATCAAGACATCTCTCAGTTTGCTGTGTAAGGAAGAGATTTTTACATTACTGAACTTGGGTTTTTATGTAGTGCATATTTTTTACAAATGGATACTTACTGTATATTCTCTTGGTGAGAATGTGACCTAAATGAAAACTACGGTGAAAACAGTAATTTTCTCTGTTGTGTGATTTGGTATAACTTCTGTTTAGTGAAATTAAATTATGATTCAAGGGCTAGGAGAACGAGGATGGTAGCACTGTGTAGTGGCTTTATGCTAGAGACCTTTTCAAGGAAATAAATCAAGTCAGTATCAGCAGTCTTTACTGATCACATGTTGGCAGACAGTAATCCTAGGTATCATGATAGGGCCCAGTTTAAAGGAGCTGTGAGGGAAGAAGTGGTACTGAGTGAACAGACTGATCCTAAGTTGGTTCTATGCTTTGGTCCAGTTGGTTAGATGGTAGAGGATGCTAGAAGAAACCTTACTGTCTGTGTCTCTGGTAGAGCGTAGGAGAGAATGTGAGTGAGTAGTTCAAGGGGTGTGTGCATGGAAATAGTCTTTCATATTGAAGAAAAAAATACTGGACCTGCAAATTATATTGGGAGGTGGCTGATTTGTATTGTCTAGTAAAATGTTTTGGATGCTTTACTCTAGTTAATTATAAATCGGTGTTCCATGCTGTTTCCCTACACCGGAATTTGTGGGATTGAAGTAGAACAGTGTGTAGCACAGTACTATCCATCTGTTGTGTTGAGTATTAGTATTTCAGAGACTTGAATGAGTAAATAACCCTGCTTTGAAAGTTTTCCTACTCTAGTTGAATTGACTTAAGTTAAATCAAGTCCTACAGGGCTGTGGGGAGAGAAACAGAGATTCCAGAAACTTTTCTGTTTGTTGTGACAGTCTGTCACACCTGTGATAGCGAAGTGCTGACTTGTGTTTACATTTATGTGTGTAATTTTTGATTTTGTAGAAGGTTTAATTGTAAGCATGGGGTTTAAGACAAGAATTAAATTTTATGTGGGTTTTTTAGTGTTAATTCTCCACATCAATCAGGGTGTAACGGCTTTGTCTAATGAAAAGTTTATTCTTGTGCCTTTGGCCATCATTTGTGCATTTTGCAAGTGGTTACTCAAAGGATAGCAGCAGTTAAGAGAATATAAGTTTTAAGTTCCTTTATTTGATGACTTGTTTCTTCCCAATATCTAATTACATTGTATGTTTTCACAGTGTTTCCTGAAGTATGTGGTAATTTCAGGGTTGGGTTGATACAGATATTTTTAGTAACTGTAGCTTAGTTTCAATTAGTATTCTTCATCATTGCTCTGTTGGAACATTTAATGGGAGATTTTGGGAATGAGGTATGCATCTTAATTTATTTGCTCGTGTTAAATATATGTGTGGGCTACATTCTTCATTATTAACACATCAATTAAAGTTAGAATGAAAAGCCAAAGAAAAACACTTCTAGTGGTGCTATTTCACTGGGAAATGTATGTAGTTACTAGGAAAAATGTCAGTGGACCATTTTGTGTCCCTGACTTAGGAGCCTAGTATAGAATGAGTAAGAAATAAAATACATTTACAAGAATATTCTGTATTAGTTGTAGTGGCTGACCAAAAATAATTCTGTCTGAAGTGACCTTTAGATATCTTTGAAACAGTAAATACAGCAGATGCACGTTTTATGAAGATTAGCTGTCAGTGTGAGGAGATTAATTTGGATAGGTTTCTAGTCTTGACATGCAGCTGTTTATTCCTTTATTGGTGGTTGCATGCTTTTAAGAAACTTGTATGTGGCCATCTAGGTTTTTCATTCTAACATAATTGTATTTGACAGTTGTGCTCTCCATATTGTTTGGTTAAGTCTAAGCAAGGGATATGACATGGACAAAAAGACTTTCAGGCTCATCCTCTGTATGACTGGGCCAAATATAAAGAATATAGTATTCCAGCTCATTCATATGTTACCATAGTGTGTAAAGTCAGGGTGATTAATGACCCTAACAGAAACTATTTATGGAGGAAAAAAAACCCCAACACCTAATGTTAATTTAACTTTAATATTTATCTGGGAACATTTTTCTACAAAGTTTAAAAAAACAATTGTGCTCATCATTGCTGGTCACATTTGGTGGTGGCTGGTTATACAAGAGCATGGTGCTGGTTTGTAATACTGAAGTGTAAAGCACTGTGACTTTCTAACTTCTTACTAAGAAGATATTCAAAACACAAGTTGCTTTCTTCCTTCCTAGATACGTGCTTTGAAAAAAATCTTGGGTTGCTCTGTGAGAAATTACATATGTACATCTCTTTTTAGTGCTGTCTGAAGTTAAACGGTTTTTTTTGGTTATTCCTTGTGATTATATCTATTCCTGTGTCATTTTTTCATCTAGTTTCATTCCCTGAAGGCAGTTTGGTTTAGATTGTGTTAAAACCAAATGTGAAAAAAAACAATTGAAGATTGTGACCCCCCAAAAAAAAGAAAGAAGTGACTGGGTCCAGGCAGCACTTGACTTGCAATTTGATATTTGGGAGGCCAAAATAGCTCCCAGTGAGACAGAAGGAAACCTACTCTTAAACACTAATTCTAGTACAGTTGAAGGTTTAGTTACTTGGTTGCATATACTTCAGAAGCTTTTGCTAAAAGGGGGAAATCAAAGAATTGGTTCTTAACTTGGTGTCTCCAGCTATGAAAAAAAATCTGCTTGTTTGCTGGGACTTGTGTCATGGTTTCCTCAGTGCACTCTACTACAGTAAAAGATTTTTTTTTTCCTGTTTGATTTTTTTTTTTTTAATAAATAAAAAAAAATTGCATTCAGAAAAGCAAGAAGTTATTTCTGAGAAAAGGTCTTCATCTTCAAATTGTATAATTGCAAATTGCTGGTTTAAGTCCCTGTTCTGCTTTGCACCATGGGACACAGTGGAACTTAGTAGATATTTATTCTATTTGGCTTTGTTTGAATAATAGCCTGGGGGAGGGTAGAGAGACACTTCAAGTAATTTGGGCAGCTTCAAAATCCCAGGTAGGTGTAATGCCTGAGATGAAATTAAAGGTAATAGGAGGCTTAGAAGAGCAGGCAGGGAAAGATTCCAATATATAGTGGCATATATGGTGGGTAAGAACTGTAACAACCCTTGGGGAATTTAGCTCTTGTTTCTGTCTGGCTTTGTCCCCTTAGAGCATCAGAGATGCCACTAGTGCTGTACAATATAATATTTATGTAGGAAATACAGAATTAAATAGCCAAATAATGGTGTCCTTCATGGTTGTCTTGGTGGGTAACTACCTTTCCTCTTGGCAGGAGAAAGCTGTATGTTGCAACTTTCCCTGAACCTATTGAATTTGTTGGATCTGGTAGGTCTGCACATTTGCACTTGGTCTGGTACTTCTGGAATGGCTGGATTTACTGCCTCTGCAAATAAGGCGTACCTACAGCTTTTCCTCTGCTTGTGCAGCTTAGAAAAGAGTAGTCAGGCGTAGTCTGCTCTGGTTGGCATCTTTCCAGACCTCTCCTGAGATCTGATCAGGATCATCAATAGAATGAACAATTTTCTTAAAATTTAGCAAAGTGGTTCTTGGCAATAAGATGTTCAGGTCTCGATAAAGCCCATGCAGAAGGATTTCAGTGTACAGGTGATTAAGAAATGCTATAGATTAAAAGTGCATCATATATTTTCTAGAGAGTATACCTAATACAGATTTACTTTTAGTTTCAGTACAAAACGGTTCGATTCATCAAAAGGATGCAGTAAATGATGATGATTTTGAGCCATATCTAAGTAGTCAGACAAATCAGGTAAGTGAACATTGTTTACTATTTTGAAGTTACATGTAGAGTTCATCTGACTTCCAGACTTGATAAATTTTTCTATGATATTTCTTAGCATTACTTACTTACCTGAATACCCATTTAAATAGTTTTATATCTTATCTTAAAATTCGATATCTTAAACAGGTAGTCACCTCAGTAACTCTGGAAAAGATTCAGTTAAAAAGTGTGCTCTCGTGTGTCCTGCTCTTGTGCTTGTGCTCTGACTTCAGAAAGATGCAGTTCCAAGAAGAGGAAAAAGAAAACAAGGGTTTCATTTGCTCTAAGAAAACATCACTTTCTTGGACATAATTTCCTTTGAAGGTGGTAGTAATAGCTCACAGTTGATGGCATAATAGATTAAAGCTTAGTATTACTACAGCTTGGTATAATTCTTTTGCCAGGAACTCAATGACTTATTTTCAGAGTGAATTGTCTTGGTAGTCAAAAAGTTAATACTGATTTCATTAGTTTGTAAGTTATAGTGGCTGTCTCTTATACAGAGAAAGTGCAGATTATTAAAAGAGTTTGAGAATTTTGCTTGCCTTCCCATTTTTTTTTCAAATGATACAACATTAAGGAGGCATCAACTAGAGGATGATAATGTGCAGTTTTTCACTAAAACAACATCAGAAGTCGTAGAGGGGTAGTCCTGAAACAGGCATGCATCCTTTTCACTATTATGTTCTCTAATTAGAATATTATGTATCTGTAATTAGAAGTGAGAAATTTGACAGAAACTTTACAATACCAAGACTAAATCATAGTTGCAGCTATTTTTCTGTATTTATACAATTGCAGTTGTTACTTTTTTTTAAAGGAGCTTATTTTTTAATGCCCTTGACATATAGGCATTTTAACTAACTGACAATAAAGATACTATATTACAAAAAGTGGGGTTCTTTAGTTATTTGAAATGGTCTCTTGAGGAAAAAATGGCCATATCTAACAGATACTTTGTTCATCTTTTGCTTTAGGAGGAACGGTGGATGTTACAAATGCGTTAATGCAATCCTTAAAAATGTTTTGGATTGTATTACAGATTTTTTTTTTCCCTGAGCCTAACTGTCTGTGTAGCTGATTTTTGTTTTATTTTCTTGCAGAGTAACAGCTATCCACCAATGTCAGACCCGTACATGCCTAGTTATTATGCTCCATCCATTGGATTTCCATACTCTTTAGGCGAAGCAGCATGGTCAACTGCAGGTGACCCCCCAATGCCATACTTGACAACTTATGGACAGATGAGTAATGGTGAACACCATTACATACCTGATGGTGTATTTAGCCAACCTGGGGCATTAGGAAATACCCCTCCGTTTCTTGGGCAGCATGGATTTAATTTTTTTCCTGGGAATGCAGACTTCTCTACATGGGGGACAAGTGGATCTCAGGGACAATCAACGCAAAGCTCTGCTTACAGCAGCAGCTATGGCTATCCACCTAGTTCTCTTGGTAGAGCCATAGCAGATGGACAGGCTGGATTTGGCAGTGATACTCTGAGCAAGGTGCCTGGGATTAGCAGCATTGAGCAAGGCATGACCGGACTGAAAATTGGTGGAGACATGACAGCTGCTGTAACAAAAACTGTGGGTTCAGCTCTGAGCAGTACAGGTATGACAAGCATTGCAGCAAACAGCGTGCCCCCGGTTAGTAGTTCAGCACCAAAACCAACCTCCTGGGCTGCCATTGCAAGGAAGCCTGCTAAACCTCAGCCGAAACTCAAGCCTAAAGGTAACGTGGGCATTGGGGGCCCTGCTGTACCACCACCACCTATAAAACACAACATGAATATTGGAACTTGGGATGACAAAGGGTCAGTGGTAAAAGCACCCCCAGCCCAACCAGTACTGCCTCCTCAGACTATAATCCAGCAGCCTCAGCCATTAATCCAACCACCACCACTGGTGCAAAGCCAACTGCCTCAACAGCAGCCTCAGCCACAGCAACCACAACAGCAACAAGGACCTCAGCAGCAGGCCCAGCCTCACCAGTTGCAGCAGCAACAGCTGCAAAACCGCTGGGTAGCTCCTCGTAATAGGGGTGTGGGCTTCAGCCAGAACAATGGAGCTGGCAGTGAGAACTTTGGTTTAGGTGTTGTATCTGTCAGCTCCTCACCTTCTGGTGCAGAAGTGCACCCAGTCCTGGAGAAACTAAAGGCCATAAACAACTACAATCCCAAAGACTTCGATTGGAATCTGAAGAATGGACGTGTGTTTATAATCAAAAGTTACTCAGAGGACGATATCCATCGCTCCATAAAGTACTCTATCTGGTGTAGTACTGAACATGGTAATAAGCGCTTGGACGCCGCTTACCGTTCCCTGAATGGAAAAGGCCCACTCTATTTACTCTTCAGTGTGAATGGCAGTGGACACTTTTGTGGAGTGGCTGAGATGAAGTCTGTTGTGGACTACAATGCGTATGCTGGTGTCTGGTCTCAGGATAAGTGGAAGGGGAAGTTTGATGTCAAATGGATCTTTGTCAAAGACGTTCCCAATAACCAACTGCGGCATATTCGCTTGGAAAACAATGACAACAAACCGGTTACCAATTCGAGGGACACTCAAGAGGTACCCCTAGAAAAAGCCAAGCAAGTGCTTAAAATAATTGCTACTTTCAAGCATACCACCTCAATCTTTGATGACTTTGCACATTACGAGAAGCGTCAAGAGGAGGAGGAAGCCATGCGTAGGGTAAGAAATCAATGTCGTTACAGTAGCTCTCCTGTTTTGGGACATCTTATTTTTCATAGAACTGGAATTTCTTTGTGCGAGTCTTGAGTCAGAAAGTGGTGCTTTTTAACCAGGGTGTCTGTACTCAATATAACTGGCTCCTAATGAAAAGAGTTAAGTTCTTGCAACTTGCTTCGTTAGCACAGGTATGTGTTTGGCCACAGTACTAACCATAAGGCTGCATGAGCAGACTTGTGACATGTGTAACTCCCCAAAGTAAACAAAAACTGAATCAAGTGTATTATCCCTAACTGAAGTCTTCTAGTTTAGATTTTTATGGTTTCTGGGTATCAAAAAAGGGAGCTGAAATTGTAGGAGAAACTTACTTTACTTAACATAGAATTTCAATTCAAATGCTTCTTTACCAAAACACTAAAAGTTTGATTGCTGTGAAAGGCAGGTTTTCCCCTTGATTCACTTTGTCTTTTGTACAATTGTGAAACATGGAAGTGATAGAGTGGTGACGTGTAAAGAGTCAGAATCATTTGGACGTTTCTTGTAGTGCATTTTCTAAAAAAAAAAAAAAAGTAATGCATACTGCATTTCTTCAGGGAAAAATATACCTGTGGTAAAGCTCTAGAGTAGCTTATATTTTTGAAAGTATTTCAGAAAACTAGAGAAGGGAAAAGGGCATTAAATTTGTTTGTCTACTTTGTCTTGTGTGTACTTTCCCTACTAAAAACACTTGTGTTTACCATTGGCTGCAATATTTACTTTTGCTACATTTATTTTCTTTCCAGAAAAGTAACCAGTAACTCTAGACACTCGATTCTTCTCATGGTTAGAAACATTTCAGGAACTATTGTACCTGTTAGAGGGTGTGCAAGTACTCAGAAGTGGAAGTTTTCATCAGCATAATTTATTGGTGGTGCTTTCTGTTCATCCTGTTACACCACCTACTGAATGAAACCCCCAAGGGTGCATGTTAATTAGGGGCCATGTGGGATATGAAGTCCTGAATTTGTTCACTTCTAGAAGCATCCATAATTGCTGCTATGTAAGAATTTCAGCTGCTTCACAGCCTCCTTGAGTTTCTAGTTACATTGCTCTTGTACATTCCTAATCTTTCAACACACATACTGTGTCTCCTATAGAGCTGTGTCGTGCATGCTCAAAATCAATTTTGTAGTTTTATTTCACAGCTCTGCAGTAACTTCTGGCAAACAGCTTCCTGTTGGAAGTTTTTTATTGTTTGGAAGCAAGATGAATATCCCAGTGCCTTTTTCTTAAAAAAAACAAAACAAAACCAAACCTAAATCAGTATTGTTACTTCCTTGCCATCTTGATAGTGAGAAGACAGGCTGCATTCTTGAATAATACTCAATGTAATGGCAAAAGTTTTACTTTTTCAGGCTGTAGTACAATTTCACTGTGATTTTAGTAATGAAGTTTTCATGTTTCTCTGTAGCTTTCATGCTTCAGAGTTTTCTTAAGTTTTGATGTTACTTTACCAATTACTGGTTTCCTTCAAAATTATCTACTTTGGTGGAAAAGCTTATCACAGGAGTCATAATTCAGAGATGTCCTACCAACCTGGGAAGATTTGTGGGTTTGTTCCCTCTATAGTAGAAGAAATCCACAAAATGGATTGAAGAGGGGGAACAGAGATTATTAATAGCGTTTCTATGTATGCTAAACTTAAAATTCAAAGTACTAAATCCAGCATGTAGCATCTCTAACTAGATGACTGTAATTATGCATATTTGTGTAAAAAAAGTAACATGACTGTTTTCTTTAAAATCTGCAGGGAAACACAGCCTATATAACACAACTACTGAACTCTGCATTTCTCCCTTTAACAGTTACCTTTTCCAGTACTACCTGGAGAAAACATACTTGTTGGAATATTTGCATCATGGTGTGCATTGATTCTTATACAGCACTGTACAAATTTGTTACATGGCAAATCGTAAAGTTACTGTAGAGGTGCATACCTGGTTGTGAGATTTTCTCTTTTCTGAGTGGATTTGAGGTACACCTTAAGCAAATTAAAATATGTACTTAATATAGGAAGTCCAAAGCAGCGACAGGGCCTGGGAGTCCACTTTTATTATTCTCTTACCATGTTCTGATTTAAACCTTTAGGTTTCTTCTTTTATCACAGTGTACAAACATCCCATCTTTCAATTGTAACCATGCATTTGTTTATTATATTATGACTCAAGAATAGTTTGGAAATGCAACAACTACTATTTTAAGTACTTGTTTATGAGTAATTGAGTAACTCTTTATTACCTAGTGCCAGCTAGCCTTTTGTGGAGCTTTATTTAAATTAGTGCACTCTCTACTGCTGGTAGAACTGTGTAAATCAAGTTCGTGCCCATTTTCTGTGGCAGCTGTGGCAATCACATTTTTCCAGTGTTTCTGTCATGAAAAACGTGCTTATTGCTTTTAATAAAATATTAAATGCATCAAGCAGCAGGAGTCACTTACAGTCAATATTTTGTTATTGCATACATCCAGTGATCTAAACATAGTAAACAGCATTTGATGTATGGATTTAATTTCCTTTATAACTGTTCATCATTCCAGCTAGCTTATTGGGGAAACATTGGTTGTAAAAGTTTAATCTTAACAACTCAGGGGGATCAATAATTAATTTCCAATATGATCTACCGGTATGTTTTATTAAAATACAGCAATAAATATAAAAAAGTGCAATGAATAGCCTGTGATTAACGTGAAGCATCAGTAACTTTGCCATTTGATAAAGATTACTTGCAAATTGCTATGAATCATCTCTTTAAGCATAAATATTATAACTTTAGTGTCTGCCACTGTTTGGTGTGACCCTGCTGTGGGCAAGTCAAGTGAGTCTGGTAACAAATTTGTTTAGCAATTATTCTCACTTTTCTTATGGCTCAGGTTCTAGTGTCCTATTTTAAATGTGCAAATGCTGTCATCTTTTACCAAAGAAGCAAAGAAATCAGTGATGTTTCTCATGGGATGAGTTCTCTCAGTAATATATTGAAATAATCTGAAATTGTACTAGTCCTTACTTTGAACTGCTACTTTGGGGTGTAAATATGCATATTTGTGTGCATATTTTATTTAAAAGCATGCTTGATTGGTTTTCAACAGAAAAAGTCGTAGGTCTAAAAAAATGCAACTAAGGTTTTAAAATACACCATTTAAAAGTGTGTTATAACATTAGAAAAATAAAAGGTATTGAAAAGGAAGAAAAATCTGTAGTAGTAGTTATGCACCTAATCTTCAGTAAATATACATGGATTAAAATGAAATATGGCTTTGATTAAAAGCAGCTGGAAGACTACACTTTCTTCACCTTCGTATGGTGGGTTGTTAACCTGCAATTACCTGTTATCCTAGGAATGTTGCTTTTTAGTGCAGAATTCGACTTCTGTAGCATATAATGGAAAAGAGTCTGGAAATTAATAACTGCAGAATGCTTTAGATGGTCTTCTTGTTGAGATAGTTCAGAAAAATTATTTTTTATCCATGGCAGAAGATAGAGGAGTTCAGTATGTATTGGTGTATATCTAATTTGCATTTAGAGATTTTCCTTTTCCTGAAGCCTTTAATTGGCAGATAAATAAGCATTTAGTAAGTTAGCTTTCTTATGTTTTACTACATATCTTGTAATCAGAGTGATGATAAAGCTAAAACTTCCTGACACTCAGGAGTAATTTCATTTTTCCCCTCTCAGTCTGCTACTTGTGTAACTTCAGTTTGTCTGATAACTGTCTTATAGCCAGGCTGCAATGTTAAGTAGCGTAACTCCTTTCCACTCTAGGACATTGTTGACTTTATGTTTAGTTTGATATTTCTTAAAAATATGTTAAAGGAAGGCAGGAAGTGAGAAAACATCCATTAAGAGTGAACTGGAGACACCTTTTCCTTCCCTTACCCCAACTCCAACCATCAACTACTAGGTTGAAATGTCTAAGTCGTATAGAGATACCTCCACAGCGTACAAGTCAATACAAGCAGGTAGTTGGAACAACATTTTTAAATGTAGTTAGATAATGGTTATACCAGACACCTTTATAAAAAGTCTGTATTTACATCTAAAAGATTTTCACAATGGTATATAACACAGGTTACCTAGTATCTTCTGAGAAACTTGTGCGTTTGCTGTATGCTTTCTGGTTATGTTTCAAGGGCCATTATTTTGCAGTTTCCTTGATGTGCATCTAGAGTTTCATCTTTATAAATTGGTATGATCTTGCAGGGCTGGCCTTTTTAAAGAAAAAAACATTATGGTCAGAAAGTTGATGTACAGGATATGCTTCTGCTCCCTTTGCAAGATGGGTGTGTACCCATGGTCTTGGCAAAAAAGGAATATTTGGAGCTGGAATAATATTAGACAAACTGATCCAAATTTTTCATCCCATGATAATGTGATTATTTACAATGCCTTTGTTGGCTTTTGCATCTTCAGTCTTCTTGAGAAGCTTAAAAGTGACCCACAAGTTCTATGAGACAGGTGGATTTCAAATGTGCCTCTTTTCTGTGCAGTTCAGGGAGTCAATTGTTTCTGTTCAGAACTAGTGTTTAGAATATATTGCAGGATGGGGGCTAGTTCAGGAGAGGTCTCAATGTTAGAAAGTGATCTTGTGTAGAGTCACTGTAACAGAGTAGTGGCATGGCCTGGCTTTTCCTGGTAAGGGAGATGGGGCAGCTGGGAAAGCAGGGGTGTTTTTTTGCATGGAAGAGATGGAATGTAATAGTACTCACAGGTGCTCATAGTTTATAGTGACACTTGTGTGGATCTTGTCATGTTTTTCTTTTTGGTTTGAAATTCCTGCTTGGAAAATCAAGAGCATGGGTTCCTTTTTACAGAGTGGATTTAAATTCTTGGACTCTGGGACTTGAAAGACCAATTTATCCTGTAAAACAGGGACCCCTATTGGAAAAGCTAGGAATATCAACCAAGTGGTTTACCTTCATGATTAAGAGACCAGTCTCATTTTTGGAGTCTTAATTCTTTAGTGTTCTTAAATATGAAGGTAGCTGCCTAAGACAAGACTTATAATTTTGAATTCATCTGGATCTGTGGCAGCTCTGCTTTTTCTAAATGCCTTGTCTTTGAGTTGTGGTTTTAATACACAGGAGTGATTCTGAATCTCTTCTTCTAGAGCAAAAGCAGAACCTTGAGTATACATGAATAGCTATTAAAATTCATGTGGCAGCCTTCTGCTTCCTGCTACATCATCTGAGATTGAACTGCTCTATTAAGAACAAATTGACTAGAACACTGGTGTGCTCTTCCTGCAATTGCAGGGAAGATATGTGCCTGCATATTGCAAGGAAGTCACAATTTGTGAGACTCTTCTCACAATACTTGAACTTCATTTCATTGATTCATTCTACAGATGGACTAGTTAGCAGAAACTTGAGTGAAGGTTGCTGGTGATGCTTATCTGGGAAAACTGGCACTTTAAAACCATACAGATCTTGCATATCTAGTAAAGCTGTTTCTGTAGAATCTGTTGAACTAGGATTGTTTAAGTTTTTTGTAAAAATTGACTTGCTTTAACATTTAGATTCATCTAGAATTCATATCAGATGATCAGCTGTTTGAGCCCAATTTTTCTGAAGCACCTTTTCAGAGGTCTGGTAGCGTACTTCATATTGTCAGATAATTATTGTTTTGCTTCTGTACCTTGGGATTATAATCAGTTGTGAAAAAAGTAAACAAACTTGCATGTTCATTTCACTTTCATATAGAATATAATTAGAAACCAAAATTTGAAATTTCATCTTTTCTCATGGTAGAGTGGAATTTGAGTTACACATGTGCAAAGTATATGAATGGTAGGGTTTAAAGACAAATTGTCTGACAAATTCTTCCCTACTGTATTTGGTAGGCTCTGTGGTGGATATCATTTCCCTTCTGAGGCTCCTCTAGTTTCCTTAGCAGATCAGTTAAATGAGATCTTGTTGCCCATGAGTGTCTGAGAAAAATTAACAAAGGTCAATCTTTATGTTCTTGCAGGGAAAGTGAGCATTGTTGAGTGCAATTGCCATAGGTGTAGTTAGAAGCTATCTGCTGTTGAAAAATCTTAAAAAGTTGATGTTACACTGTGAGCATTGTTAACAAACAATGAGTATCTACAAGCTTGATTATATTTTTTTTTCTTACTTTTTAATGAAGTTGTCAAAATGTCTGTCTTACAGATAACTGAAATCCGCTATTTCAAAGACTAGAATATATAGCATGGAAGGAAACATTTGCTACTTGTAGTTAGAATTGGCCAAATCCATCACTGAAAGTATCTACCTGGGAAGATAAGACTAGAAGGGCTTTTCTGGCTCATGTAGTTCAAGCTTTGTTTCTGCAGAGCCTTTCCTTGTTGTGTGTAACCATATGACATCTTTATAGTAGTTTCTTTCCACACGTCTGCCTTCTGGATGTTTGTACTCTTACTTAGTCTGCTACAGAATTTCAGATGTGAATTAAGTTCTTACTGTCTTTATTCTTATCATACTAGAGAATGTGGGATCTCTGTGTGCTGCTAACAAGGGATGTCTGCTCAAATTTAAATAGATAAATATATTTAAATATTTACCTTTTTAGTGTAACTTGTTCACATTTTACTGTTAACTATGTTTCAGAAATTGAAGTAAGTAAAATGTCATTATAACTAATAGGACAAATAAATAAATTAGAAATTTAAGTCTCAAGCTTTTCAGACTTTCTTAATATTTATATGCTTGAAAGCCTTTTATACTCTTTGGAAATCAAATGATTTGCAGCATCAAGGTCTCAGCTGAGTATTAATACATAAAGCTTACTGGGATATGGAACTGCTTTGGAGTTGTAAAACCTCATTTGACTTCCTGTGTGAGCTTTGATTTTTATTTTGTGCCTGGTAGTTTTCATGTTGGGATAAAGAATAGGAGAATATGAATGTTTAGGAAGAGGATGGTATTTTTTCCACAGGAAAAATTTTTAGGTCCCATGCAAAGCTTCTAGAGATCCTTCCCTCCCATCTTCCCAGATTTCCCAGAAGTGCTTCTCATAAAAATGTATTTAAATATAAGCTAAATCTCTGTCTGAGGGAGATTTACTCTATCTACTTTGAAATTCAAGAGGATCTAAGAAGGACCTTCACTTTACACAATTTTGAAGTTTCAGTAATCGAATTTGTGCTGACAGCCAATGAGATCCTTGTCATGAACAGAGTAAGCTATTTCTAGCACTTTTCAGTTTTCTCAGTAATCTGTTTTCCATTGTGCTTCTTAAGTGCTAAGGTCAATGTTTTTGCTGTCATAGCTGTAATGGTACACCGGGGTGTAATAAGCTGCAGATGCTTCTTCTCTCCACCTCTACAGCTGTCTGTTCTGCCTCTGCCAGGAGTTTCTGCCCACGCAGTGGAGTTGGCAGAGGAGATGTGTGCCGGTGCCTCACTTCACAGAATGCAGTCTGACATGTTAGCTTACATTGCAGATGAGAAGGGCTTTTAAGCTGAAGATTAAATCTCAGTTTGCAGTGAAGCAGTTTAAGATGTGCTACATGTTTCTTTCCCAAGCTGCTGTGAGAGTCCCTCTTGGGACAGGGGTAAAGCAGACAGCTTCAGGCATGAATTTTTCTGACATTGTAGCAAGATGCAAAAGTTTGGCAATTTTTTTATTTTTTATTTTTTTTTTAATTTGGCAAGTGTAGTTTATTACTTGGGAGGTGAGTGTGTGTGGAAACTATCTGCAGTTCGCTTGTGCAAGTCTGCAATCCTGGACAGCTTTCAAAATGGACACTTTGAAATGCTTGCACTTGGAACTTTTATTAAAAAAAGGTCCTTTTTCACCTTTTTACCTTCCCTCACCTTTAGCTTTATTTTTGTGGCATCTTGGAAAAAAAAACAAACGTGAGGACTATACAAGCTTGTTGCTGTTAGGTGACAATTTACATTTTTGCTATTAAAACCAAAGCATTTTAATTTACTTCCTTTTCGACAAAAGATCCAGAAGTTAGTGTTATGTACATCTCAGTAGTTTCTTTCAAATTGGATTGGGAAGCATTTGAATTTTGAGATTTTGATAGCCCAGACTGTTCATTAAATCTGCGGATAAGTTATATTGCAGCTATTTTTCAGAATGGGATTGTTCAGTTAATGCCTTGAATTCAGAGAACTGAAAATTGCAAGTAAGCCTTGCAGTTCAGACCAAGTTTTTATTTGTACCAGATTAATGCCCAGGTATTTTTAGGCTCTCCTTCACTTGGTTTTGTTAGTTTGTGTAGAAAGTTATTTGTGTGATCTGCAGTTGGCAGATACCTTTCATCAGGCACTGCATTCCCACATTTCTTTGCATTTGAATGGTACTTAATTACCATGTCCTGCTCATAAACTCCCCCTAAACCTAGGTAACCTCACCCTAGCAAATTCTGAAGTGAAGGTGGCTATTATCAGGGAACTTAAATTGGCCACAGATGCTTTTTGTGCAAGAGCATTGTAAGAGGCAAAGGTTTTTCTCACCTCCATGTAAGAAATGAGAGTGGGTGAAAGGGAAATGTGGTGAAATGCAGTCAGTGGAAGCTTCCTCTGCTCTGATTGTGGAAACCTGGTGGGGTAAAAGTCTTCTGCTAGTTTGTCAGTCACTATTTAAACAAAACCAACCAAACAAAAACCACCCAAAAACCCCAGAAGAGGAGTAGTTTTTGAGACAGGCGGGGTTTGGGTTGGCTTTTGAGTGTTAACACCACTACTTGCATTTTGAGTATATCAGGTTTTCTTTGTTTTGCTCTACAGAGTGCCAGATATCACTGGTATCAGTAGCTGGGGAACATACTCTTCACTTACATTGAAAAATGTCAAGTTTGTATGTCTGCTTTAAGTATTTAAATATAAATGTAGTAGTGTGTAACTTTGAGATGATAGAAAGGGTGTGCTGGTGGTGTTTGGAAGTCTCTTTCCTCTGTAGGATTCAAAAGGGACTTGAAATTTGTAACGCCTCCTTTATTTCATCTGTTGGCAGAAGGTAGTCAGGCTATCATTCCCATTCTACTTTGAAATTTTATCAGCCTAAATGCATTCTGAGTTCAGAGGCTACACAAAGATTGGTCAGTTTAATGTGCAGCAGTTTACAATGCAGAGAGAGGCTTTTTAGACAGCATGACTCAGTGACTGCATATGTACTCCTTGCAAATGGGCAGAAACCAATGATTTTATTTTGCATACAGGTGATATTTCAAGTTGTTAAAATATTGATATTTCACTGTTTAACACAGCAGTTTCATAGGCTACTGCTTTATACCACAAGAGTGTTTTTCAGTACTTTGTGCAGTTCTTTCAGTTGAAGTCTGCTAATAGTAAAGAAATAATCTGAGATCTGCCTAAGCAGGCTATTTTTGAATGCCTTACATGCATAGTGAGGCATGAGGCCAGTGATCATCTGTTTTCAGCCTAGACCTGCACTTTTAACATACCAGCTTGTATTAATGACAGATACTAACAATTTCACATTTTAAAAACATCTTCCAGTGCAAATATTAGTAATGTCTCTTTAACCTGGGAAAAAATATTTTCTAGCAGAATAATGCAACTATTGCTCTTACTTTAAATATACTGAAGTTCTGCTGTAGAGAATATGCAGCCTTAGATACAGAGCTGCTGGGACTGGGAGCTGCTAATTGTGTCCAAGAACTCTGTGCAAGATAAATTTTTTTTGGTGTTCATCCTAAAGCAACTCCGAGATCCATCTTGGAGAAAAGCAGGTCCTCAGTTTTGCTCTCATAACCAGTATAAATGCTACCTGTCCTTTCACTGTAGTGTCGTTTTTGCAGAATTTAATTGGTTTCATATGATAATTTGCACTTTTCCTCAATAATGTCTAGCCAAATGAAGTTTCAGCATGTTATCAGTGTGGTTTTGAAAAAATTCTGCTATGTTTGTGTTCCATTTGTAACACGCTCCATACTGCAATAATAATAAAAATACTGCAAATTACTTTCTTGTTCTCTTTTAAATGAGGGAGGGAATGTAGCTCTTTTCCATGAAAGTATTTTAAAACATTTAAATAAAGGGCTTATTTAAGTTCCCTTAAATAAAGGGAAATGCTATTGGAAGAGAAAATATGAGTTTCTTAGAGTCAAACTACAGTAACTTTTTACAGTTGAGAAGATGCGTAATGAAGATGAGAATTAGTTTCTGATCTGCTTTTTTTTTTCCCCTGAGGTATTCATAATGCATAAGTGTATGTTTATCTTTAACAAGTGAGAAAATGGATGATGATAAAACAATGAAAATATATTTACTCTGTTAGACCTGTAATACAGAGGAAGAATTTCTTAGTCCCAGACAGAGATACAGAACAAGCTCTATTTTAGCCTTTAACCTTACAATTTTATTTTTTTTTTTTTCCCTGCACAGATGAATTTATGCTTTGTTCCCTTACACCAAATGCAGTCTCCTTCCATGCTGTGAGGGCTTTGTAGTAAATACAGTGTTGACTGCAACTCAAGCTTACATTCAAGTCGGGTTTATTTCCAGCTATTCCTACCTCACTGCTTTTACATTTTGTTCTTAACAGTAATTTCCTAAAAGAAATATGGATAGTGCTTTTTAAAAAAAAATTCTTGCTGTTAGTGATGTGATTGTGTGGATGCAGAGGTATTGCTCCAACTGCTTGTTTTACCTTTTGATCCTAAGGACACTGAAACATTTTATTATCATGGCCTTTGAATGAAATACCTGGGAATATCTTTGTTTTCAGGGATATAATGGATTGAGAGGAGAATATGTAAATATTCATGCAAGATATTTTTTGACAGGCAGAAGATTTAGTGTACCTCTTTCTTGCTGTGTTTGTAGATCACTTGGTCTCCGTACCCTGTACACTTTGTGCAATACATTTTGGTGGAAGTGATTTAAAATCAACATAAAACCTTTTCCTTTTTCTCTGCTGTTTTTTGGGACATAATTGTCCTTTTAGTTTGATATATACTTCTGTGTTTCTTTCTTAAATGCATGAAACAAAGTGGAGCTTTTTCCTTGAAAGTTTGTTGGTTGATTTAGAGAAACTGCAAGCAATGCAAACTGCTCTAATAAGAGGAAAGCAGGTAACACTGAACTGTGTGTATTAACATGATTTTCCTTTGTGTTTTTTCTTTTTCTTTTTTTTTTTTTTTTTCTTTCCAGGAGAGAAATAGAAACAAACAATAACTGTATGGAGATGTCCTTCTAGAATTACAACACTAATGATGTAGACTCTGGAAATGCCTAATATGTCCAAGAAGACGTTATTAAAGCTTTTTTCTGCTTAAGGTGACATCTTTGAACACTTTAACACAAAATTGACTCTTCTTGTAATGGTTCTCATCAGTGCATCTGCCCTTATACTCTCTCACCAAACACACTTGAGAACTGTACCTTCGTCAAGCACTTTCTGTCCTGAAGCTTTTACCAGTATCTGCTGTCTTTTGTATTTATGCATCCTAGCTAAGGCACAGGAGACCGAACGAATGCAAGGATTCATTAACTCTTTGAATTTGTTAAATACTAACATTTAACCATTAGAAGTGGTTCAATGATGTGAGATTCACATTGCTTCAACTTAATTTTTTCTTTGTTGTAGTTTTTTTAATTGTCAGTTTTTAGCTATACAACAGATTTAAAGCAAATCATGCCATATTTAGTCCTGGAGTAAAACTCAAGTCTAAATGTTCATGTGAAAATTATTGTAGTAATCTTTTAATATGGCAAAGCAACTTTAAGCTGCAGTTTAGCCAAATGAAACGTAACATAAAATTATATTAGAATGACATTTCCCTTGTTTCAAACTGTTTGGTGTAAGAGAATATTAATATGCAGCTTGGTGGACACCACCAATTAATGCACATTTCTTTATTTTTTTTTTTTCCTGTAACATGTATACTGAAAAAAGTGCATTTGTCTGAGGAACTGTTTGTTTGCTACCACTCAATGAATCTCAGTTTTGAGTAAATGTACCTCAGTCTAAATCAGACTTTTTATGACCTTTATAACTACATTTAAAATAATCTTTAATTCCTATTTCTGGGTGTTTGCAAGCCTGACAGATTGCTATCATGAAAGTGAAAATTTACTCCTCTAGGTGATTCACTAGCTAAATAAACATAATTCTTGTTTAGCAAGCATATACTCTGTTTCTCAAATTTTTTTGTTTCATTGTTCCAACATCAGGTGTTCTTTTCCCCTACTCAAAAATATTTTGAGAAAAACGCTTTGATCCACGGAGATTGCATGTTCATGCCCATGTTAACATGATTTTTGTTAGAGCAATGCAACACTAATTTTAGGACACATTAAACTGGGTAATTCTATACTAGTTGTTAATTTTAAAAAATTACATCTTTTGTTTCAGTTTATATAGCAACACTCTCTATCTGCTGGAAGAGAATATTAAAAAATGTTAAGCGGGTGTATTGACTGTACGAAACACTGAACAGCCTGTACCAAACTCCAAGGATAGCTTTCTCCTTTTAGAACAGCAGTGTAGAAGTCAGATATGTTATGGCTTAAAATAGCAATACCACATATTATTTGAACATGTTTCATGTCTTACTGTCCAACACAGATGTTTATATTGTGTTTCAAGACCTACATTTACAGATTCTGGCAATCAAAGTTCCGGTGCTTAAGTGGCAAAGGTTTGTTTTGAATACAGACCACATTACTGTATTTTAATTTCTCTCTTCTTAAGCATGTTGCACTCTTCTTAATATTTCAAACACAAAGTTCAATACATGCTTATTTCTTTGCTCAGTATTTAAAGTATTGTTTGAGACTGTGGAGTAGCAGATATCTTAATTTTTACTGCCAGTTTTCTGGAAGCTAAAAGGGCAGCCGCTTCCGTATTTTGAGTAAAGAATCAATCTCACATAAATGCAAATGTGTAATAAATAGCAAGTGGAGTAAGGGAGGGATAAGCTAAGTGCATATTGTAAGAGGAGACTAGGAGATAAAGGTTTCAAGACCAAACCCTGGGAAGTTTGGCTTGAGCCCTGAAATTGCTGCTTCCATGCATTTCTGTTTTACAGCTACTTGTTTCCCACTGTTGACTGATCTGTGGATTACTGTCTATTATTCCAGCTGTCATTGATCAGTTGAATTGGCAAAGGTCAGTGTTGTGAGTCCAAAGAATGTAGTCCTTCTGATGATCCTTCAAGGGATCAGCATGTTTCTACTTCTTTATTACAAAAATATCTTATGAAAATGCACAGAAGTTTTCAGTTAAAAGAAAGCTACTGTTAAGAGTCAGGCATTCAGGAATTGATTGCATGTGCATCCTTAGTTTGCTTTCACTGCAATATTCATATTTTTGCAGGCTTTGTTAGTATTTCCTGCTTTCCCCTTTGCCTTCTCTATTCTAATAGCATGAGCATTGCTCTTGGATTGAGTCAGGTTCAGTGTAGAATGGGTTCATCACTTTGAAGACTTTGAAAGCATTGAAAATGAGGCAGGGTTGTGAGAGAAGGAAGTGATCACAATTTAAGAGAGCTCTGACAGTTCTTGCACTGTTTCAGGTTTGTTAGAAAATCTACAAATAGAAGAGTTTCATTGCTGATGGTGTTAGTGATGTTGCGACCGATTTGCCGACTGCTGAGAGTTTAGTATGTGCAGCTGAAATTAAAAGGAATTTTATGTGCATATAAAGTACTGTAAAAATAGCATATAACATTGTAAAAATCAGCTATGGAGTGCTGTACTAGTTAATGGACATGTGAAACTTCTAGCCTTCAGCTTCCTTATGCACGAGTTCTTTTCCTCCAGAAAGAAAAGAAATGGTGCTTAATATCTCAAATAAATGTAGAAATACATTTCTGGTCTGATTTTTCAATACGGTGAAGTCGTTGTAATGGCTGTTTGTAAACTTGGTAATGGAGGAGTTGATAGAACCCATTTTCTTTTCCTAATGCCTCCTCCTTTGTGTCCACATTTGTTGTGTTTCAAAACTGAGACAGCTCAAGGCATTTTCTGCTGGTTTAACAGTTAATAGTTCTCTGTAAGGTCAGATGTTTAGAAGGGAAGGTGGTGGGAGGGGAAGGAAGGAAAGTTGTCCTTTCAAAAGCAGGTACCTGCTGTAATACAGGCTGAGCTCACTGTAACTACACACCCACGGGTTGGTGAAATAGAAATGAAGCACCAAATATAAAGCTGGGAAAAGCTTGCCAAGAAAAACAAAAAAAATCAATTCTGTGTTTAGTGTAGGATTTTCATAGTGTACAGTGAGATCTGATGTTATCAGACACATTTAGTGGTGCGAGGAGGGAAGAAATGCCAAATATTTACAATTTGGCTACTTTCTCTACCTTAAAGAGATCTGAGAATTCACCTAGAGAAGTTACTGGTGAAAGGCTTGTCCTACCAATGCAGGTGGGACAAGTGAAAGTCATATGAGCTTTGCTAACCTCCAAACATCTCTTGACTTTGCAAAGTCAACATCTTTTAACTTAGTGGGTTTTTTTGGTATTTGACTTTGACAAGATATGATGCCTGTTAGGTTGCTGGCTTAACACAGGCACTACTTTATTTTGAGGGACTCAGATTGGGAAAAATTCACAACTAGACAAATTTCACTGCTTCAGGTTTTTTGCTATTCTAGGCTTACAAATACTTGCTTCCATACATCCTTGTGCTCTGTTATTCTTTTTAAAACTCTGGCAGTTTCATAATACATTCTGTGAAAATCTACATGCAAAACTCCCTTGCCAAAAGACTTCTCGTCCTAGGCAAGCCTGTGGCACCAAACGAGATATCCTTGAGCTCTTGGTCAACTGCAAATAAGTTAGCTTTTAGGAGGAATCATCTTAAAGGTGTTTAATCAAAGTTCTATATCATAGATGAATTTACACACTTGAAATGTATTCCTTAAAAAAGAGGTTTTAAACAAACTATTTTGATGTACAGGTGTCAATGCATCTTTCCTAGCTGAAACTGAGTTGAAGCAACAGTGTTCTGAATTCTGTAAGTAGCAGTTGTCTAGATTTTTCAGAATTATTGGTGGCTTTTTCACTGGAAGGAAACTTAATTACTTCCCAATTTCTATCACAGTGAAAATCCAGTGTGAACGTTCTTATTCAGCAGCACTAGTTTCTAAATGAATTCTAGACATTCAAATAGAAATAATCTTTTAAGAATGCATTTTATGTTATTTTCAAACACTTTTGAACTGCTTTTTCCAAAAACCTAGCTAAGTTAAAGCACACCAGCATTTCAGTGTCTTGTTTATTCTTTTGCCAGGTGAACATCTATATAATTTACTGATAAGTTCAGAGAAATTGGGAGCAGTTCTTTTCACTTGCAGCAAAACCTTGATTTAAATTATGTTTGGTTTTGTGTGCATTGGAGTATGGTAACTTAAATGAGAGTTCTTTGACATGATATTTGATTGTTTGATCTTAGTTGGTCTGTTTGAAAATTTCAAGTCAATGTAACCTGTTCAGATCTTTATTTATCCTGTTTTCAGCTTGATGCATCCACCATGGTTTAGCATGGGAAATGCTTTTCCCTATGGATCATAGGAATTTTAAGTAAATGAGTTTAGCTTCATAAAATCACAATGTTAGTGTACAGCTGACATTTTCCTCAAAACATCTGTTCTATACTGTCTGTTCTACTTTATATGTTTCAATAAAGTGCATTTGAATATGATGAATATGGACCTTTCAGTTCACAAAGTTAAATTTGTACCCAAACCAGGCTTTTGACATTTCACATAATATTCCTGAAGCATTCTTGTAATGGCGTTTTCAGTGTCCAGGAATCTCTAGGACAAATATTAATAATAAAACTTGCTGACTATTAATATAAGAGGATGCATAATGTTTGTATTACCTGATCTTTTCTGACCTTGTCCTTCCCCACAAGTGGAAATCTGACCAACAGAAGTCAAACACCAGTTGGATGTCTCCTTCAATCAATTTCCCTACATATATCTCAAGAAGCTGTTTTGCCACACTGCAAGCAGAGTGCAAATGGGTGGGTCTTCAAGTAGATTTCTCCAGAAATCTGTTCGTAGACATGCAAAAGGCAGAGAATTTCATACTCCCATCTAAGTAAGCATTCCTTCCCTTTTCCCTCTCCTTTCTGGGAAGACTCCCCTGTCGTGTCTTCTGTCTACTGCTTCCTTTGGATGCCTCTGAGGAAAGCCTGGCGTTGGATGCTGTTTTCACAATCTGCAAAAAAGTTCCCAACTTCACTTAATTTCCTTCTCTGGACAGAGGAAACCTCCTGGCTGAGTTTAGCTTGTCCCAGTCTAACTCAGCCTGTTTTCCACAATGTAAATATAGAAATACTGTTTTCATAACCAGATGAATTCCGTCTCCCATGTGGTGTATGCCTTTTTTTGTTTTTTAAAGTTAACTCTTCAATATTTTTGTTCAGAAGGTGTAAAGGGACACAATTTTATTGGAATTTGAAAGGCCATACAGTTATTTTAATACAAGGGTCCACTATAATTGTTCTGAATTTTAGTGGTGGTGATAAGAGATGTGTTAACAGAATTTATAAGCTATTTGCATATCCTGTGTGCATTTGCACTTGTAATCTTGATACTGAATTAACTTCCTTTGCCTGTAAAATTAGTTTGTAACACTTGAAAATTTACTTTCTTTTTGTTGTTTTGAATTTCATCCACTTGGAGATACTATAACATTTCATCTGTCTGCACAAATTTACATGCATCTTGAGAATGAAGTGGATGTTCATGTAAAGTGAAACAAGATACTCTAGATTGATGACTGTATTTTAAGTTGAGCTTGTGGGCTTTCAGATGAACAAGCTCTCTTGATTTGTGCCCTCATATGTGAAGCATTACACTTTAATCTAAAACTCTGAATTAATGCATCCTTTCTTTCCTATTCTGCAAACATCTGAAAGAACCTCAGATGTCAAAAAAAGAAATCCTTGCTTTATGCTTAGTCCAGGAATAAAAATTTCCAAACTAAGCATTTGAGCAAGTTGAATGGAGGTTTAGCTTTAGTTTGAGCTAAGCTGTTATATTTCAAAAGAAGGGTAAGATAAAAGGTTGTGAGTCTTTCAGTATGTGCTGTAATTGTATATCTACTGTTAAAAAAACCAACCAAACAAACACTGAAATTTTATTTTGCCAGCATTAATATATGCAGCTGCTCTTCAATATTACCCAAGAATCTTAAAAGTATTTGCATCAGTTCACATTAGCAGCTATGTAATGTAAAATAGAGAATGAAAAGACTGAGATCTCTTTTTCCAGGAATACAGAATTGTTTAATTGGTTAAAGTTCAGATGTTTGTGCTGTGTGACTGGAATACATTGGTTGTTATATCTATCCCTATTCTGCTAGTTGTCTGGAAAACATTGCTCCTAAATTCTTAGCTTATCTTTTTTTGTACCTAAATTGGCTGCTAATATGTTTTCAACTGCTTAACTGGTTTGCAGCTTAGTTCTCATGAGATGCTTCACTGGGTCTTGTGAGTGTGGTGCTTCATCAGAAAATGTGAAAATTTGTATTTACTTTCTTCAGGTTAATGTAACTTAATTGCTATTAACTTGAGCTGTATTCCATTCAACTTCAAATTTTATGATAATGCTTGTTCTTTCAGTTGTATTTGATCTTCTTTAATTTCAAGAATACCACATAGCAGAACAATTCAGACAATTTTTTAGTTCCTGAAATTTATGCTTATTTTAAATGTTAATAAATAACTATCATATCTGCTCTTTGGGTCACTAGTGAGTATTGATGGTTTTTTGAAAAATGGAAAGTCAAAGATGGAGACAGGATTACTTGTCCTGGGAAAAGGATGAAAAGCTGGAGCACGAAAAAGAACTAACAGCTGTAGAAGACAAAAGACATTAAACAGCCAAGAGAGTGCTGGGAGGTTCATGCCTCACTTACTTCAGTGTAGCTTTTCAGATGGTGGAAGAATCTTCTGAGGAAGGATTAAAATTAAGTATGTTCACATAGTCCAGTTGAATTCCTAATTTGATCTGCTTGTTGGGATTTTTTCGGGGAGGGGGGATGGGAGGGAGGG